>CAUYUJ010001764.1:60000-97388 GCA_963575745.1 Prorocentrum cordatum
CGAGGGGGCCACTGAGGGCAGCAGCATGGCCACGAAGGGCAGCAATGGGGCCACTGAGGGCACAAGCAACTGGGGGCCACGACGGGCGTATATATGGGCCACAGAAGCCTACGCCAGGGCAGCGAAGGTCAGCAATGGGGCCACTGAGGGCACGAGCGACTGGGGGCCACGAAAGGCGAATGTATGGGCCACGAAGGACAGCGAGGGGGCCACTCAAGGCAGCGGGGGGGAGGCACACAGGGCTTCACTGGGCCACGAAAGGCAGCAATAGGGCCACTGAGGGCACGAGCGACTGGGGGCCACGAAGGGGGTATATATGGGCCACAATGGGCAGCGATGTGGGCCACTGAAGGCAGCAGCGGGGCCACGAAGGGCAGCACTGGGGCCACTGAGGGCACGAGCGTATGGGGGCCACGAATGGTGTATATATGGGCCAGAAAAGGCAGCGAGGGGCCACTGAAGGCAGCATCGGGGCCACGAAGGGCAACGACTGGGCCACAAGGGAGGGGGCCACGAAGGGCAACAATGAGGCACAAAGGGCGCGAGCGAACATGGGACACGAAGGGCATGATCCTGACGGGCGGGCCGAGCGGGCAGATGGATCGCAAGTTCTGCGTGATTAGCCAAGAAATTTCCAGCGAGAGGGCGATTCCTCAGTAAATTTGAAAAAGCCCCTGGCGAACGCGCGAATCCTGAATGGCAAGAGCGCGGCGCCTGAGTAAATTGCGATGAAGTCGCAGGCGGGAGCGCGATTCTTGAGTGCATTGGGGGGAATTCTCAAGCTGGAGCAAAGGACCGGAGTAACTTTCGAGGAAATATCCAGCGGGAGCCGCTGTTGTTGCAAACCGGAGGCCAGAGGCACAGCTTCAGGAGGCAGACTGTCCCTGATAAAAAATAGGGTGCGAGCGCCGGGAGGGGCACTGCAATTGAAAAATCCGCCGACCCTGTCGGCGTGTGTGAGGGGCTTCTCTCCGTTCGCCTCGTCGTCTCCGTCGTCTTCGAACTCCCCCTCCCAGGGCTCTCCTCCTCAAGCGCGCTATCCAAAGCGAAATTAAACAACGTCGTAGTGGAGTCGAAGGGAAGCCCCTTCATTTTGATCCTTCCCCGCAGGGGGGGGGGGAGGGGGAGGGGGAAGGGGGGGGGGAGCGGGGCAGATACGACGCCCGCCGGGGCGCATTTTCCTCGAGCGGGCACGCACGGGATGCACTTCCTCCTCCTCCTGGTCCTCCTCCTCCTCCTTTCCTCCTCCTCCTCCTCCTCCTGCTCCTCTTCTCCTTTTCGTCCTCCTCCTCCTTTTCCTCCTCCTCCTCCTCCTCCTCCTCTCCTCCTCCTCCCAGAGGCGTCCCGGGAGCGGGCCCCGAGTCAAAACACCACACCCCTAGGGCGCATTTTCCTCGAGCGGGCACGCCCGAGATGCACTTCTTCCTCTTCCGGGAGCACGTCCCAAGTCAGAATATCACACTCCCGGGGCGCACTTTCTTCGAGCGGGCACACAAAGGATGCATTCCTCCTCCTCCTCCTCCTCCCTCCTCTTCCTCCTCCTCCTCCTCCTTCTGCTCCTCCTCCTCATCCTCCTCCTCCTCCTGCTAATCATCCTTTTCCTCCTCCTCCTCCTCCTCCTCCTCCTCCTCCTCATCCTCCGCTTCCTCCCCCCACTCCTAGCCCTTTCGATCAGTGTCGGCGGCACTGGCCGTCAGGCCTCTCCAATACAATGTGCACCGGAGGGGGAATTCAACAGCAACAATAACAATAAGATTCAGACTGTTGGCTCTTACTGGCACGCGTGCCTTGCATTCCGTATACTCCAACCCTCGATGCCCGCCCACTTCGTCTTCGATTGCGTCCCCTTTAGGGGGGAATCTCTTCCTTGTCGGCCACTGACTAAAGTGCGAGGAAGTCTCGAACGAGAGCGCCGTTCGTGAGTTCGGGGGTCTGTCTGGCCAGGGACTCTCGGAATACCTGTAAAGAAATATCGAACGGGAGCCGTTGTCGCCGTGTCGGGGCCTCCACCACTTTGCCTGGATTGCGGAAAAGTGTCGAGCGAGAGCGCCATTCATGAGTTCGGGGGCCTTCTTGGCCAGGGGCTCTCAGAGTAAATTGTGAGGAAATATCGACCAGTAGCCCTTATCGTCGTGGCTGGGCTTCCGCCGACTTGATTGATTTGCGAAGTCTCGAGCGAGAGCGCCGTTCCTGAGATCGAGGCTTCTCTGGCCAGGGTGTCTTGGGGTAAATCGTGAGGAAGTGTCGAGCAGGAGCCCTTGTCGTCGTGGCTGGGCCTCCGCCAACTTGCCTGGACTACGACAAAGTCTCGAGCGAGAGCGCCGTTCCTGAGTTCTTGGGCCTCTCTGGTCAGGGTGTGTGTCTCAGGTAAAATATGAAGAAGTATCGAGCGGGAACCGTTGTTCTCGTAGCTGGGCCTCCAAGGGCCCACATGTCGGCTCAAGCCGACGCTCGAGCGGGAGCCTCGCTTTCAGAGAAAATGTAGCCGGCGTCGAGGCGAGAGCGCGCGGAACCGTTTCCAGATATCAGAAATGATATGTTATAGGAATGGGTATTCAACAAACAACAAGGCAACAAGCATAATCCTCACTGCGGATTCTCGCCTCAGCCACGCACCCAGGGACAGTGAATGACCTTTCGGCCCCCTCACTCTGATATATGGATATATATATATACATACATACATACATACATACATACATACAGACAGACAGACAGACAGACAGACAGACAGACAGACAGACAGACATATATTTTCAGCAAAACAAAAATAAAAGATTGTGTCAGGGAACCGGGGCCAGGCCGGGCAGGGGTATGTTGTTTGACTAAGAGAACACCAAATCGGGACATAACTGTGTCAGGGGACCCGGGCCAGGCTGGGCAGGGCGTTGTTGCTTGATCAAGAGGACACGAGATCGGGACAGAACTTACTCAGGCGACTTGGGCTAGGCCCGACCGCGGGTGTGTTGTTTGTTTAAGAGGACACCTAACCGGGACAGAATTGTGCCAGGGGGCTGGGGTCAGACCTGGGGTGCTAATTGTTTGAAGAGCACCAGATCGAAACAGAATTGTGTTCGGGAGCCAGGGCCAGGCAGGGCAGTGGGGGGATTTCATGTGAAAAAGAAGACAGCAAATCGAGACAGAATTGTGTGAGGGGACCAGGGCCGCACCCGCCCGGGCCAGGCCGGGCAGGGGGGTGTTGTTTGATTAACAGGACACCAGATCGGGACAGAACTGTGTCAGGGGACCGGGGCAGGATGGCCTGGGTGTGCTGTATGTTTAAGAGGACACCAGATCGAGACATAATCCGCCGGCCCCCTTGTGGGGCCACCAGGCTATAGGACGAAGCTTCGCAGTTTCCTGTGCCAGTTGCAGCGTCCAGTTTCCACTGTTACAGTTCTGCTTCTTGCTGTTTACTGTCTGCTTCTTGCTGTTTACTGTTCCTTGTTGATGGACCGCGCGAGGGGGGGAGGCCCAAAACGAGCATTTTTCCCACGCCCAAATCGTATGCTCTGAATTGCTGGGGTGGGTAAAAATTGACACCCCTCACGCAGATCGGCGGGGTCAGGATCCTAAAACACATGGGATTTGCCACATTTCTCAAAATTCGGTGGCACCCCTCACGCAGATCGGCGGGGTCAGGGTCCAAAAGCATATGGGAATTGCCACATGTCTGACATTCGGTGGCACCCCTCAAGCAGATCGGCGGGGTCAGGGTGCAAAAACACAAGGGGGTCGCTACATTTCTGACATTCGGCGGCACCCCTCAAGCAGATCGGCGGGGTCAGGGTGCAAAAACATAAACGATTTGCCACATTTCTGAAATTGGGTAACACCCCTAGCGCAGATCGGCGGGGTCAGGGTCCACAAACACATAGGATGTGCCACATTTCTGAAATTCGGTATCACCCCTCACGCAGATCGGCAGGGTCAGGGTCCAAAAACACAAAGGATTTGCTACATTTCTGAAATTCGGCGGCACCCCTCATGCAGATCGGCAGGGTCAGGGTCCAAGAACAGAAAGGATTTGCCACATTTCTGAAATTCGGCGGCACCCCTCATGCAGATCGGCAGGGTCAGGGTCCAAAAACATAAGGGAATTGCAACATTTCTGAAATACGGCGGCACCCCTCACGCAGATCCGTAAGGTCAGGGAAGTCGCGGAAGAGTCTTCTAGGAGCCCTCTTGGAGCAATCCGCCGACCCCTTGTGGGTCTCTAGGCGTGTGAGATCGTTCCCCCCCCCTATAGTCCCCCCCCAGGGACCCCAAACCGGCGATTCGACCCCCCCCTGGCGGACCCCCCCCGGGCCCCCCACGAGCGGTTCACGGGGCTCTTTTGGGTCCAAAAGGAGCTCAAGACGGGCCACGAAGCCCCCAAGACGTCTCCAAGACGGCCCACAAGGGCCCCGAGACGCCAAACGAGCGCTCCCAGACGGCCAAGATGGCTCCAAGACGAGCCAAGAGGCCTCCGATACGGCCCAAGATGCCTCCAAGCAGTCCTCAGAAGGGCCGAAGAGCCGAAAATCGTCAAATTCCTCTGGGGAAACGGACATTTTGATCATGTACGACTTGTCCGCCTTCACGGCGTTGAAGACGGTCCAAGAGCACCCCGAGACCGCCCCAAGACGGCCCAAGAAGCTCCCAAGAGACGCCCAAGTTGGCCCAAGATTGCGCCAAAATCGCCCAAGAGGCCCCCAAGACGGCCCAAGACGGCCCCAAGAGGGGCCTAAGAGGGGGAACCGGAACCGACATCCCGAGCCTTCCGCCCCAAGACGGCCCCAGAAGGTCCCAAGTGGCCCCCAAGAGGCCCCCAAGACGCTCCCAACAAGCCCCGAGACGCCCCCAAAAGGCTCCCAAACGGCCCCAAACCGGCCCCCAAGAGACTTCCAAACTGCCTCCAAGAGCACCGCGAGAAGCACCGCAAGAGATCCCAGCGATCACCACACAAGCCGCACTTCAGGGCGTCTTCCCTCCCACGCGCGGCCCCCCCCCCCTTTCAAAATTGCGTTTTCCGCCCCCAGAAGCTCCATGGGGGCCCTAAAGTGCTCCAAGAGACCGCAAGAGGCTCCGAAACTGCCCCTCGTGGCTTCAAAACTGCATTCCAGATGTCCCCGAGGGGCGTCCCGCGAGATCCCGATACACATACAAGAAATCTCTAACCCATCAACCACCACCCAACGGCTCATCTCAGAGTCCCCCTCGTCCTCCTCCTTCTCTTCCACCTCCTCCTCGTTTCCCTCCTCCTTTCCCTGCCCCGCTTCACCTTATCCTCTTCGATGCTGCTCCCCGCCATCCTCCGCCTCGCCCATCCTCTTCTCCCGTCTTCCTTTTTTTCTCCCCAGTACGCGCGTCCGATTGGACATCATCTGCATGTCTTGCACTTCAAGGTGCCCTTTTTTGCGTCGCGCGCGACATTGGGAGGGTCGGGGAACGCCGACTTCGGTAATCTTCTCTTGCACGCGCCGCTGCACTGGCAAGCCTGGCAGCTGCGCGATGTGAACCCGAGTTCTGCGCAGCCTTTGCACACCACTTTGGTGCCTGACGCTCCTCGATGATGCTCCACTTGCTTCGGCTTCAAATGTTTCGCGTCCGCGAACGCTTCTCCGCACGCCGCGCACGTCAGCGGCTTCGCGTCCGCCTCGGCTTTCCGTTTGCGATTCGCTGCCTCCGCATTGCCCCGTCGCACCTCTTCCTCTCGTTTCTCCGCGCATGTCCGACAGAGTCTTTCCCCCGCAGCATTGTGCTTCTTCTGAGCTTCGGACACTTCCGCCTTCTCTTGGAACTGCGACGGGCTGTCGCCGTTCGAACACCGCAATGTGATCACGCGTTTCGCATTATTCAACTCGCGCGTCCTCCTCTCACGTTCTTCCGCACATTTCCGACACAACCTCTGGCCCGCTGCGTTCTGCTTCTTCTGAGCTTCGGACATCTCCGCCTTTTCATCACACAGCGACAGGCGCTTGCCGTTCGTACATCGCACAGCGCCGACGCTCTCGTTCCACTTCGCGTTGCCTTTCCGCGAGTTCTGCTTGGCTTTGGCATGGCTGCACTTCGCGCAGTACAGTGTCCTAATCCTTTTCGTCTCCCCGTCGTCGGCCGCCGTATCCGCGTTCCGACCGCTACCTTGCCTTGCCGCGTCGTCGCCCTCGGCTTTCGTTGCCAACCCTTTGCACGTTTTGCACCATTTTTCGTCAGCGTTTTTCATCTCCTCCGTACACTCTTCGCAGAACGCCGGCCTTTCCTTTCTTTGGAATTGTTGTCGCTTCGCGAATCCCCACCAGCCCATCCAGAAACGATGCCCAGAGGAATTGCCTCGATCAGAGAAGTGGGCAGCACACAGAGGAAGCCATTATGAGACATCTTGGGATATCTTGAGCCATCTTGGAGGTCATTTTGGGCTCTCCCAGACGCTCTTGGAGTCATCTTAATCCGTGCCCCCCCCCAAGAGGCCTCCATGTGGCTAAAACCTGTGTAGAATCAATGATTAGGCATTCTCGCCGAGGCCTCTTGGAGCATCTTGGGTGCATCTGGGGGGGCTCTTGGGGCCTCTTGGGGGTCTCTTGGGGGCCTCCGGGGGGCCTCTTGGGGGCCTCTTGGGGCCATTTTGGGGCCATCTTGGGACCTCTTGGGGCTTCCTGGGCGCTTCTTGGGGCCATCTTGGAGGAGATCGATCAAACAAGAGGGGGGGTTTAATTAGCGTCCCCCCTCGGAAGCCCCTAAAATCGCCTCTTGGACCCCTCTTGGAACGCTCTTGGAGTGCTCTTGGGCGCTCTTGGGGCCGTCTTGGGGCTCTTTTGGGGCTCTCTTGGGGCCCTCTTGGGCCATCTTGGAACCATCTCCAGGCCTCGGATGGCCATCGGAAGCGAAAAGGCGAGAAAGCAAAAATCATTGATTTTCCTTAGGTTTTGGGACGATTTTGGCCTCTTCGGGGCCTCCTTGGGGAGCTGTTTGGCCACTTGGAGTTATCTTGGGGCCGTCTTTGGGCTTCTTGGAACCATCTTAGGAGCCATCTCGAGCGATCTTGCGCTATCTTGAGCCATCTTGGAGCTCATCTTGGGTTCTCTGAGGCGCTCTTGGAGCCGTCTTGGGCCATCTGGGACGCTCTAACTACCCGCGGCCCCCCCCGTCCAGGTCCAGGGGAGGGGGTAGGGGGAGGGGTAAACCCCTCCCCAAGGGGGAAGAGGGAGGGGTGGAAGAGGATCTGCTCTAGACCACCTACGCCCAGAGGGCTGGTGGGATTCGTACTTCGTGAACGCCTCTACCAACAATCTCCGCAGGCAGCGCTCGCATTGGTCTCGTGGCATCAGCACCGCTTCACACTCCTCCCAATTCACAGCCTCCCCGCGAAGCACCTGCCACAACTTCTGCGCGCCTGGCATTCCCCCCGCGTTGCACGGCTTCCTGTCGAAAGGCCTGAAAATCAACAAGTTGCCCCGCTTCCGCACGCGCGTGATGGCAACGTAACTTGACATCCAACTCACGCCGCGCCCTCTTTCGAGGTCCGCTATCACTGCGGCCATGGTCCGGCCCTGCGCGGAGTGCGCCGTTACTGCCAAAGCCGGGGTGATCATGAACTGCGTGCGTTTCATACTTAATACTGGATGCTTCCGATATCCGTCCAAGAACCATCGGCGTCCTTTCGATGGGAAGATCGGATATGGCCCCGGCTCCCACCCTGGCAGCTGCCACTCTTTCGTATGGAAGTCCAACACAATCACTCTCGGCAGATGCATCAATACTTCCTCTTCACCATCTCCAACGACCTCGTCCTCGTGAAACACCCATCCGTGGATCGTCGCTGTGCGGCCCCGCAAAAGCTGCTTCTTTGACCGATCCAAGTGATCACCCAAAGCCACGGGCATCCCCTTGGCTAACGGCAGGCAGCCAGGCAAGCTTGCGCACTCCTTCTCGTGGTACCCCAACCAACGTATATTATCCTCCACCGTGTACGGCCGCCTCTGTTCCCCCCATGGCAAGGGCGGTCCCTGGCTGCGACCCACAGCAGCTGTTCTCCTCGCTCTTTCGCCCACTGCACAGCTCTCTGCTTCCCGACGTGGCAACGAATGTCCTGATTCGCATAGATGGCGACAGCTTCAAGAAATCCCACCAGCCCTCTGGGCGTAGGTGGTCTAGAACAGATCCTCTTCCACCCCTCCCTCTTCCCCCTTGGGGAGGGGTTTACCCCTCCCCCTACCCCCTCCCCTGGACCTGGACGGGGGGGGCCGCGGGTAGTTAGAGCGTCCAAGATGGCCCAAGACGGCTCCAAGAGCGCCTCAGAGAACCCAAGATGAGCTCCAAGATGGCTCAAGATAGCGCAAGATCGCTCACGATGGCTCCTAAGATGGTTCCAAGAAGCCCAAAGACGGCCCCAAGATAACTCCAAGTGGCCAAACAGCTCCCCAAGGAGGCCCCGAAGAGGCCAAAATCGTCCCAAAACCTAAGGAAAATCAATGATTTTTGCTTTCTCGCCTTTTCGCTTCCGATGGCCATCCGAGGCCTGGAGATGGCTCCAAGATGGCCCAAGAGGGCCCCAAGAGAGCCCCAAAAGAGCCCCAAGACGGCCCCAAGAGCGCCCAAGAGCACTCCAAGAGCGTTCCAAGAGGGGTCCAAGAGGCGATTTTAGGGGCTTCCGAGGGGGGACGCTAATTAAACCCCCCCTCTTGTTTGATCGACTCCCTCCAAGATGGCCCCAAAAGCGCCCCGAAGGCTCCCCAGAGCGCCTCAAGAGGGTCCCAAGAGGCGCCCAAGATGCCCCAAGGCGCCCAAAAAGCCCTCCAAGAGGCCCTCAAAAGACCCCCAAGAAGCTCCTTCCCCTCCTCCTCCTCCTCCTCCGATTCTTCCTCCTTCTCCGTCCTCCTCCTCCTCCTCCTCCTCCTCCTCTTCCCCCTCCTCCTCCTCCTCCTCCTCCTCCGACGACGACGACGACGACGACGACTCCTCTTCCATCCTCCCCCTCTCGGGGTCTGTGACAGCTTCCCCCGCCCTTTGTTATTCTGCATGCTCCCCGACTTCCCTGATCACCTCAACTCCCCTGAGCATCGTTTCTGGATGGGCTGGTGGGGATACGCGAAGCGCCAACAATTTGCCCCCCCCGAAACCGCGGGTCTTCCGGCGACGTCGCAACGAGCTTTCTCTTCTCCCGCTCAGCTTTGCAAGCGTCACATTCGAGCTCGTTCTGCTTCGCAATTGCCTCTGTGTCCTCGAGACAGCGCGCGTTTCCGCACAACGGTGCGCCGTTCACCCGCGACCCCGGCACATCCGCCGGTCTGCCATGCAAAAAAAATACGCGTCCGTTCCGACAACGCCCCTCGGCGGAACTCGTCCTGCACTGCGAGAAACCAGTCGTCTGGATCCTCCACGCGCTTGCACTCCGTCAACTCCGTCATGCCCTGCACTGCCCCTTCGCCTCCAGCGCCCCAAAAGATGTACTGTCCGTGGTCCTCCGTGGCACTCGGCGCGTACTTCCTCGCTTTTCTTAAATACGACGTGGGCAGCGCATTGATGGCCGTCCCTGATGGCGGCTCCAATCGATAGAAATCCCAGCAGAACAACACATTCACGCCCCCGAAGGGCCTGTCCACGCCGTCTGCATCTACTCTCGTGTCTTTCGCAGCTGACATGCACGACCGCAAGTGCGAGTCAAGCTCTGCACTGAAGTTCGCGCTGGCCATGCTCACCTCGTCCACAATCAGCCACTTCCACTGTGACATACGCTGCGCCGCTTGCTCTTTCTTCGTTTTCTTCTTCGTCTCTGCGGTAGCATCGCCCGCCGCGTCCTTTTTCTCCTTCGTTTTGTTCACACCGAGGCCAAATGCACTGTGGATCGCATTGCCATCGAGAGCTGACGCGTTTGTAGCCTGCAACGCTGCCGCCTGGAAATCTATGCCGCGCGTCCACCCCAGCTCCTTTTCGAACAGCCCCTTACGGATCTTGTCAATGACGAAACTTTTCCCGGCCCCCGGGCCACCATGCAACATCCACACGAGGGGCTGCATGTCAGCACGGCTCTGGCCTGCTTTCTTTCCGCTCGCAGAACTCCCAAATTCTTGCGCCAACACTCGATCTGCAACCTTCTCAACGACGCTACGCTGTCCCGCGTTCAACCCGCTATCCGCGAGCTCTTTTCTCCACTTCCGCACACTTGACGCTGTTGCTTTCTTGGCCGCCACCACCTCTGGGGCGCCTTCCTGTCCACCCGCGCCGCCGCCTTCTGCGGCCCTCGGCGCCGCCGCCACCGCTTGCGCTGTCTGCACTGCCGCGTCATCCCACCACAACGCACCGCCCCCTCCGCGCTTCTTCCGCTTTCCATCCTTTCGACTAGGCCTCTCGGCCCACACGGCGTCGCCTCTGGCCATGGCCTCCCGGCTCTTCTCCTTTTCGCACTCCGCCTCTATATTTGTCCGCCTGTCCTCTTTCTCCATGGACGCGCCTCCCACGTGCGTCTTACGCCTGGTCGCCGCGTCGACAATTCTCGGGTCCAGTTCTTCATCGCTGCACAGCTCGTCCTCGTGCATGACAAGATCTTCGTCCGTGACTGGTCGCAAATCCACCACACTCATGTAACTCTGCACATACCTCTTTGTTTCTTCACATGGCATGCCTTTCCTCAGCCACTCCAAAGATGCCTCCGCCCACGACTTCTGCGCTCCATGGAACTCCCGCAGGTGCGGCGCTCCACAGTCGACATCGTCAAGAAGTGTGAAGGCCCGGAAATATACCATCAACAAGAGCCCGTTCCTCTCCTCCTGCCCCGCTCCGTGCTTCGGCTGCGGCGCTCCATGGAAACTCGGGTTCCTCGGGCGCTCGTTCCGCACCAGCACCCACGTGCGCCTTGCAGTTTCCAGCTCAGGAATATCTGGAAACGGAACCCACGAATAACTCCCCAAACCTTCTTTGATCACATAGTCCACTCCGGCTTTCAACTGGGCTCCCGCCTGCGCGCCGCCTTCGTCGGTCTCCGCTCTCTCCTGGTCTGCTTTGCGAACCTTTTGCATACCCGACAGCGTCAGCTCTGCCTGGTACTCATTGCTGGCAGCAGCTGCCAGCTCTGCTCCGCTTCGGGGAAATGCTGCCAAGTCGATGCGCCAATATCGCAAAAACTCATACAATGATAAGTGTGCCAAGTCGGGCGCACCAGGAGCGCCCACTGGCCGCATGCCATACAAGTACACTGGACTCTTAAATACAATTCGAACCTTTTTCAACCCTTCGCGTTTGTCCGCTTCCAGAAACCCCGACGCCTCTACGGTGACACCGTCCCCGTCTGCACACAGCCGTTCCGCCATGCGCGCGGCTTCTGCTCCCGGGATCATGGCTGTCTTCGCAGTCTTGATACTCTCAGCAGCAGTCACGTCCCTGGGGTCTCGGCACGCTCGCAGATTCGCACTTTCCTGCGCTGACCGCACCACGCCTCTCCCGTACATGTCACTGAGAAATCCGCCGACCCCTTGGGGTTCATCGGCGCGTGAAATGTTCCCCCCTCCCCAAACCCCTCCCCCGGGAGCCCGGTCCTGTCAATTTGGAGGGAGGGGGGGGCCCCCCCCTCCACCGGCCGAACGCACCCGGGGCCCAAAAGGGGCCAAGAGGACCCCAAGAGGGACCCCGGACGGCCCAAGAGGGCCACGAGTTGCCGAAAGATCGCTACGAGACGCCCAGGATGTCTTCCAATCAGCCCCAGAGGCCTTTAAAACGCCCCAACATGTCCTCAAGAAGCGACCCAAGAGGCCCTCAGGAAGCAAAATTCGTTGAAATCCTTTGCAAAAGCGTACATTTCTAGCACATCCCCATCTTGAGCTTTCACACCGTCCACAACGGCTCTCGAGGCCTTCACAATCGCCCGAAGAGGGCCCCGAGACGGCCCAAGAGGGCCCCAAGACAGCCCAAGAGGGCCCTAAGACGGCCACTGAAGACTCCAAGACGGCCCAGGAAGGCTCCAGGACGGCCTGGAGGGGGGGGGGGGTGTCCCCCCCTCCACCGGCCGAACGCACCCGGGGCCCAAAAGAAGTCAAGAGGACCCCAAGAGGGACCCCGGACGGCCCAAGAGGGCCACGAGTTGCCGAAAGATCGCTACGAGACGCCCAGGATGTCTTCCAATCAGCCCCAGAGGCCTTTAAAACGCCCCAACATGTCCTCAAGAAGCGACCCAAGAGGCCCTCAGGAAGCAAAATTCGTCGAATTCCTTTGCAAAAACGTACATTTTTAGCACATCCCCATCTTGAGCTTTCACTCCGTCCACAACGGCTCTCGAGGCCTTCACAATCGCCCGAAGCGGGCCCCGAGACGGCCCAAGAGGGCCCCAAGACAGCCCAAGAGGGCCCTAAGACGGCCACTGAAGACTCCAAGACGGCCCAGGAGGGCTCCAGGACGGCCTCAAGAGGAAGCCAAGACGGCCCAAGAGGCGCCCACGATGGCCCAAGAGTGCGCCAAGACAGCCACGGAGGCCCCAAGAGGTCCCCAAGAAGCGACCCAAGAGGCCCCCCAGGAAGCAAAATTAGTCGAATTCCGTTGGAAAAAAACGTACATTTCTAGCACATCCCCCTCTTGAGCTTTCACTCCGTCCACAACGGCTCTCGAGGCCTTCAAAATCGCCCGACGAGGGCCCCGAGACGGCCCAAGAGGGCCCCAAGACAGCCCAAGAGGGCCCCAAGACGGCCACTGAAGACTCCAAGACGGCCCAGGAGGGCTCCAGGACGGCCTCAAGAGGAATCCAAGACGGCCCAAGAGGCGCCCATGATGGCCCAAGAGTGCGCCAAGACAGCCACGGAGGCCCCAAGAGGTCCCCAAGAGGCCTCCAAGAAGCCCCCAAGAGGGCCCGAGAGGCCCCCCAGAGGCCGAGACGGCCCCCGAGGCCTAAGGAAATCCCCAAAAGGCTCCAAGAGACCCCCACGAGGCCCACACGAGGCCCCAAGATGCTTCCCAGACGCCCACAAGAGGTCCCGAGAGGCCCACATCCCGCCCCCCCACCCCCCTCGGAGATATCAAAACTGGCCCCCGTGGCATCCCAAGAAATCCCGGAAGCCATGCAAAACGCCTGCAATCGACGACACAATCGCGGCAAGATGCCTCCAAGAGTCTCCCGCAGCGAAAATCCCGAATTGCCTTGATGGTTGGCACGTGTCGTTGTTACCGTCGTCGTTTTCCCCCCTCTCCTCCCCCCCCCATCCCCCCCCCCCCCCCTCCCCTCCCGCATTCCTCCTGCTCCTCTCCCCCGTCCTCTACTCCGTTCTTTTCGCTATCTTTCCCATCCTCCGGCGGCGGCAAGACCTCCTCCTGTCCATCCCGTCATTGGCGCCACGGCGACGGAGCCGCGCCGCTAATTCCCCAAGGGGTCGGCGGTGCGGCGTAAGCCCAAGAATCATCGGTCTGCAACAGCGGCTGTGGCAGCCATTCTGGGTCGAAGAGGGCCTGGGAGTCAAAAGCGTCCTGGGGTTTGGTGAAGTCACCCGCGGCGCTGGCAATCAACTGCGCGCGCATCGCCGATCGGGCACTTAGCGCGTGGATCGCGTTCATCGCGCATGCGCCTCAGGCGGGGTATTATGCCCGTGGCCAGAGGGGGGCTAGTACAATTCCTGACTAAATCCATGGCGTCGCTTCTCGCGTCGCGCCCACATCGGCGGCGGAACATAGCGCCCTGCAGCCCCCGGAGACAGCGCCCCCCCCCCCCCGTGGGTGAAGGGCATTGGGGGCGCCAGAGGTAGCTCTTAGAGACCGAGCTAGCCCCACCATTCACACATCTGAAACGCTCTATGGACGGGCCCAGCCAGCAACAGACCCCGACAAGAGGAGGGATGGGGGAAACTTGAGTCTGGATGTCATCATAACGGGCAGCCCACCTTTTCTTGGGGACATTCTTGAGAATCCATGCGATGCAGTTCCCGATATAACATCCTAGATGTCTGGCAAGGGTGCCAGACCGTTCAATGCGATCCTGCTGCGCATTGCCACGGCAATTTAAGTCTGCACCTCGCTTGGCCAATCGGTCCGCCTGTCGATTCCCAGCATAGCGCGCGTCGCTAGGATCTCCCTTGCGTGCCCTGCTGACTCGAATTGACTGATGGCCTATGTCAGTTGCTAGACGGTGGACCTGGACCCATAGGGGCAGTGCTTGGCCCACCCACGTGTGGAGGCCTCGTAGCCGAGGGCTCAAACGCCAGCCGCATGTTGGCTATCGGTAACAAACTCATACTGGACAGACGGGGCAACGCGGGTGAAGGGGAAAAAAGTAAGCATCGAGCTCAGCCCCTGGAGCGCCCTGAACAAAGCCAAGCGGGGCGCCGTATGCTGCGGCGTTCAACCTAGGGAAATCGTGCGCGACAGGCTCGCCAAAGTCGTTCCGGTGCCCAGGGGCAAAAGAGCAAGTGCCCCATCCACGACGGAGCGTGAGGGGCGACGGTTCAAACGTCCCCGAGCTGCCCCCGTGCGCTGGCAACGAGAAAAGAGGGCCATCGGCGGCGCGCCCCCATGCAGGGCCAGGGAGAGGCGGCGAAACAGGAAAACTACAGCGCGTGTCAGGAACGAGCGCTGTGTCCCAGACAGGAGTATCAAGTTGCTGACCGACGCAGCGCGCGAGGGCCTGCGTCGGACCAAGCCAGCAACGGAACTCACTGAGTGCATCGCATTCATAAAAGGTTTGAGACACAGGGTCCGCTGGGATAGGCTGGCACATGGGGCACTTAGGTCTGAAATATACACCCGACCAGGAAAGCCCCCGGGGCTCGCTGCTGCAGCGCGCCCCGACCTTCGGCCTTCCTGGACAGAAGGGGGAGGGGGGGGGGGCAGGAAAGGGGGGCCCGATAAATGACCGAAAAGATGGATGACGCACTGAGGCTTGCTTCCATGCCCATGCGCAGGCGTAGCGTGTCACTGAGGATACCGGGCCACGCGGCGTAGCGGCCGCAATGCCAAATTCCTTCCCAAGAGAATTATGCCATATTGGGTTGGGATTGAAACTGACCGCCCAATCCCGAGTAAGGTGGCAAAGGGTATCTGGCCTGGTCCTTGTAGGTGTGTCCGAAGGGTGCCACGTGAAACGGCGTCGTGGGCTCGAGAGAAGACTGCGTCAATTATACCCTCGGGTAATACACGGTTCCAGCGAGAGACAGCCCACATACGCACTACTTCTGCATGAGCATCGAAAGCTGGGTCAGTAGCACCCTGTAGAGAAGTTCATAGTCGTAGATCTGCGCCGACCTGCGCCTAGACCTGCATGGTCGATGATCCTAGTCTGCTGGATCTGGTAAGTGTTCAGACCAAACGCGTCAATGCCGCGGGATATAATAGGACGCACGTTCGCATTGACAATGCCAGCCGCCCTATCACATCCTTTCTCGAGGCGCAATAGACGACGGGCCTTGGCCATGGCTGTCTTTAGCCTAGCATTCAGAACTGGGCGACTCCGGCGCCCCTTGCGCAACTGAAAATCAATGCCAAGGCATCGACTTGAGAACTTGACGGCGCCTGAAAGACGTGGGGTCTCAGCTGCAATATATCTGGCCAACGTCGGGCCCGGGGCCGGGGGCGCGATTTTTCTCTCGGCCAAGGGTACTCGGACAGAGAAAATGAGCTTGCTCATGAGGCGATGGGGAGCCTCCGTGGCTAACTTAAGGAGGCCCCTCTCATTTCTACCCCCCAGGGCCTGAACGTCGTCGGCCACCAGACCCACGCGAAGATTCGGATAGTCTGCCAAGACAGCGTCTGACTCTGGAGCCAGCATAATGCGCGTGCACATCTCTGCTCAGGAACAACCAGCAACAATCGCGATGCCAGGGGGAATCCGAGCACCGACGATCTGGCGCCAGCGTGCAATCCTAGGCGATCTGCAGAGAGACAAGAGCACACGCAACAACGCAGGATCGATACCAAACTGCGCTGCGCGCGCGATGAGAAACTTGCGCCTAATCTGCCCATGCGCCGCCTCAGTGTCCAGTAAGAGAGATAATGCAGATATGCCTCGCGCCGCTGCGCGCGTAACCAGCGCCCCCATGCGCCGCGCGCGCTGTTGACAAGAGCGAGCGCCCGCGCCGAATATCTGCGGGCGCGGGCTTTGTCGCGCCCCGCTCACGCCGCGCGCGTGACGACGGAGCCTTGTGAACGCGCGCGCACGCGTAGTGCAGCGTGCCACAGTGCGTTTGCCGCCATCCGGCTGCGGTGATAAACTCATCATGCGCGCCGCCAGGATAGGAAGACATCCCCCAACCGCGGGGCAGCTCTCCATGCGCCAAAAAGCGCGAGTAGAGAAGGATCAGAGAGTTGGGCATGGTGCTGGGGGCGCACGCCGTCCAATCCAACAGCCGCTCGCGCTCTGTACCTCCGACGCATCTGCCCATGGCGCGCGGGGGGCGGTCGCGGCAGGGGTGCAGCGTCTGCTGGGCGCGCAGGAGGCACAGGCGCATCACGGCAAGGATCAGCAGGGGTGCCTGTTAAAGGTTCCCAGAGACCATGCCAAAACTCTTCGCGCGCTTTCAAGTGATGTGATGCTCAGGAGTGTCGACGGGGGCGTCGTGGCTTGCTTTGGGCGCGGTCTGAAAAGCCGCCAACCGACGGAACCCATCGCAAACTTGCGCGCAGCAGATCCACCGCGCCGCGCAGACTTCGTGGCCCGGGAAGCCCAGGACTGATAGCGCATAGCTGAAGCAACGCGCCCCATGGCAGACGCCACCTCAGCCATGATATTTCGCAGCCGGTTAATGACACCAAGATCCAGGGAAACGAGCCGATTCGCATAGCAACGCCACCATGGCCACTCAGGAGGGAGACCCCTCTCGCCGGATGAGGGGCGATATCTGCGCGAACCATTAGTCGCACGAGTGAACGTTTGCCACGACTGCTTCGATGTTAAGGAGGGCCCCGAAACGACTCGAGAGGCACCTCCAAAGCTTCGCTGTAAAGAGAGGTGGCAACTCCACCAGGGAAAGGTACCATGGAGACGGATATTTGAATCGAGATAAGGTGCTTCGCCTCACTTAGCACGGACCTGCGAGTCGGGTAGCCGATAGGGCCCGATCAACTCCTTGGCGGGCGTTTTCAGCCGACCAGAAGTAAGACGCACGAGCTCAGGTGCTGTAGGCATTTGGTCTGGGTCTGGAAACCCATCCCAAGACGGGGGGCAGGGGCGCGCCCACCGGGCCTCTGCATAAGTATTTGCGGAGGGCGACGAAGCGCAGAGACCATGGCAGAATGCACATTCCAATGTAGAGTCACAGCTTGCTGCTTGGGGATCAGGGGAGCTCCCCAGGCTTGGCACGGGGCTGCTGCTGCTCAAGCGAGATGCACAACGCAATAATCTAAGATCACAACCGGACGGATCAGATCACAACCGCCCAGGACACGCGGGACGGGTGAGGCCACGACCACTTTGGAGCCTCTGGAGCATCTGAGAGGTTCTGAGAGCCTCTGAGAGGTTCTGAAAATCTCAGAGGCTCTCAGAACCTCTGAGAAACTCTGAAAGGTTCTGAGAGCCTGTCAAAGGTTCTGAAAGCCTCTAAAAGGTTCTGAGAGCCTCTGGGAGCTTCTGGGAACCTCTGAAAGGTTGCGAGAGCCTCTGAGAGGTTCCGAGGGCCCCTGAGAGGTTCCGAGAGCATCTAAAAACAAAAAAAAGTTCCCAAAGCCTCTGAAACATTATGACAGCCTCTGATAAAAAGGTTCTGAGAGCCTCTGAGAGGTTCTGAGAGCCTCTGAAAGGTTCTTAGAGCCTCTGAAAGGTTATGGCAGCTTCTGAAAAGTTCTGAAAGCGTCTGAACTGTTCTGAAAGCCTCTGGAAGCCTCTGAGAGCTTCTGAGAGCCTCTGAGAGCCTGTGAGAGTTTCTGAAAGATTCAGAAAGCCTCTGAGGTCCTCTGCGAGGTTCTGCGAGGATCTGACAGCCTCTGAGACCCCCTGAGGGCCTCTGGGAGATTCTGAAAGCTTCTGATCGCCTCTGCAAGTTTCTGCGAGGTTATGACAGCCTCTGAGACCCCCTGAGAGCGTCTGGGAGGTTCTCAGATATGTGCCAGTTGAGAGCTTCTGCTTGCTTCCCAAAACTTCTGAAGGTTTCTGAGAGCCTCTGGAAGGTTCTGAGAGCTTCTGAAGGGTTCCGAGAGCCTCTGGGATGTTCTGACAGCGTATGAGAGCCACTGGGAGGTTCTGAGAGTTTCTCAGAGCCCCTGAAAGCCACGGAGAGATTCTGGGAGCCTCTGAAAGCTTCTGAGAGCCTCTGAGGAGCCTCCGGGAGGTTCTGACCAAAAAAAGATTCTGAGAGCCTCTGAGTGGTCCTGCGGCATTAGTTGTGGTTTCACTTCAGTTGGCGCTGTCAGTTGGAATTTGTACTACTGCTGACGCTATTGCGACCTGTTGTTTTTACTGCTACGACTACTGGTCCTAATAGTAGTACTACTAGTACTACTGATACTACCACTACTACTGCTACTGCTACTGCTACTGCTACTGCTACTGCTACTGCTGCTACTACTACTACTACTACTACTACTACTACTACTACTACTACTACCTACTACCTACTACCACTACCACTACTACTACTACTACTACTACTACTACTACTACGACCACTACTACTACTACGACTACGGCGACTACGGCTACTACTGGGACAACTACTACTACTACTAGTGCTACTACTACTACTACTACTACTACTACTACTACTACTAATGCTACTACCAATACTACTACATCTATTCCTTCTACTCCTACTATTCCTATACTCACTGCTACTGTTACTACTACTACTACGACTACTACTACTACTACTACTACTACTACTACTACTACTACTACTACCACTACTATTACTGCTACTACTACAACCACCACTACTTGTACTACTACACCCTCCACACGTACTGCTACTAATACTAGGACTTGTAATACTACTGTTCTCCTTTCCTTCAGCAACTATAGCAACATTTCATTACTACCACTATTTCTCTACTACCACTGCCGCTACTACTACTACTACGGGCGCTACGCCAACAACTATCACTTCTACCACCATCGCTACAAGTACCACCACTACTGCTAGTACTACTACTACTGCTACTACTACTGCTACGAGTACGGCGAGCACTACTACTACTTCTACAACTACTACTACCACTGCTACTATTACGATTATTACTCCTGTTATTATGTTTATGTGTTATTCTTACTTCTTCTACTACTACTACTACTACTACTACTACTACTACCACTACTTCAGCTGATACTATTGCTATTACTATGAGTGCTACTGCGATTACAACTGCTGCTACTGCTGCTACTACTACCACCAAAACTGATGAGGCTACCGCTACTGCTGCTACTGCCACTACCACTGCTACTACGAATGCTACTACTACCGCGACAAACTCTACGGGTGCTACTATCACCATTACTACCACTACTGTTACAACTATTGTTCCTCAGCTACTACTCGTACACTTGTGCTACGATCGCTACTACCATCATTTATTCGGGTTCCTTTTGTGTTGCTACTACTACTACTACCACTACTACTACTACTACGACTACTACTACTACTACTACCACTACTACTACTACTACTACTACTACTACTACTACTACGACTACTACTACTACTACTACTACTACTGCTACTGCTACTGCTACTGATACTACTACTACTACTACCACTAATACCACTACTACTACTACTACTACTACTACTACCACTACAACTACAACTACTATTACTACTACTACTACTACTACTACTACTACTACTACTACTACTACTAATATTACTTATTACTCCCTATATCGGATTCCAAGAGGCACTCCCTAGATTCGGATTCCAATAGGAATTCCCGCTATTCAGATTCCATGAAGAATTTCCAATATTCGGATTCCGATAACAACGGCCTTATATTTGGACTGCTATCAAAAACCTTGATATTCGGATTGCACCAGGTATTTCACATTGGATCAACCGGGATTCTTTATACACGGATTTTGGAAGGAATTACCTATATTCGAATCCCAAAAGGAATTCCACCGGTTCGGACACGGATTCGGATCCAATAGGAATTCCACGGATCCAATTTCGAATTTCTTACATTCAGATTCCAAATCCCAATCGACATTCTTTATATTCGGATTGCAGTATAAAGCTCCCGAGTTTCAGATTTTAACGCGGAATTCCCTATATTCGGATTTCAATAGAAATTCGTTTATTCGGATTCCAATAGGATTTTCTTATATTCGGATCCCAATCGGATCCCAATTGGAACTCTCCAGATTCGAATTCCACTCGGGGTTCCCCATATTCGGGGTTCCAATAGGAATTTCCCATATTCGGACGACCGCTACTACTACTACTACTACTACTACTACTACTACTCCTACTACTACTACTACTCCTACTACTACTACTACTACTGCTTCTACTACTACTACTACTACTACTACTACTACTACTACTGCTACTGCTACTGCGACTACTACTACTACTAATCCTACAACTACAACTACTACTACTACTACTACCACTACTTCCAGTACTACTACCACTACTACTACTACTACTCCTACTACTACTACTACTACTACAACTACTACTACGACTACTACTACTACGAATACTACTACGACTGGTGCAACTACTACTATTACTACTATTACAATAGCAACTACTACTACTGCTACTGCTATTGCTACTGCTACTGCTACTGCTACTGCTACTGCTACTGCTACTACTACTACTACTACTACTACTACTACTACGGGTACAACAACAACAACTACTACTACTACTACTACTACTACTACTACCACTACTACCACTACTACTACAACTACTACGACTACTACGACTAGTACTACGACTACTACTACGACTACTACTACTACTACTACTACTACTACTACTACTACTACTACTACGACCCCGTAGAAGACGCGCGAGGCCCCAACCACAATAGCTCGCGCGTGAATCTGCTCCTGTAAGGTGTCCATTGCAATTTCAGATTGCAAAAAACCAAATGGGACAATACTTCAATCTGTTTTCTTCATTGGCTCCCCCCTCGGTTGATCTGACTGTGCCTGGTGCTTTGGACGGTCGTGATCTGACCCGTCCGGTCGTGACCTCACGCGACCAGTTGCGATCTGAACCTATCGCTTGGGCACCTGCTGACTCGTTGCTGCGAGGCTCTGGCGCCGCAGTGCCACCATCCGAGGGCGACGGGAGTCCTGTGGCCTGCAACTCGTCGGGGCACATATTCCCATCCGCGGGGATCGCGAAGGGGGCGCCGATGCTCATCATAACAGCTGCGACCTGCAAGAGCTCGGCGTTTGTACCCCCTGCAGAGGCACCATTGCGTAGGTGAGTTTTGGCCCGCGGGATCCCTGCATCAATGGCCCCATGCCACCGCTCGATAATACATCGTTCTGGATTGGGCGTCACCGCCGATAAGTCAAAGACCATGTCCGATAACGGTCTGGTGTAGGGTGATACTTAACCGACGCGCGAGCTCAAACCGCTTTTAGCTTTGAAAACTCAAAGGGCGCAAGTGGGCGTGATTTCCGCGCTCGCGGGCACGGTTGACCGCGAATTCAACGGATTCGGCAGAGCAGCATAGGTCCTGGAACCCTGCCGCATCGAACTTATCTCCAAGAGCCTCCAAGAATGGCTCAACATTCGTCAGAGAATGCGTCGCGGGGTCTGCTGGGGATATGATGGCGGAGTCGACGTCGGCGGCAGTATCGGCGTCAGCCGTGCCAGCTCCATCCAATTCGACTGTAGCAGAGACATCGCGGGGTAGCATGGCGGGGCGCTTCGGCGGCGGCAGCAGAGAGGAGGCGCGCCCAGGGCCAGCTCCCATCTTAGACTGTCCACCGGCGGAATCAACTGTCATGGGCCGGGGTCGAACGGGTTCAACTGATCTGGGCCCCGGGGGGCCTGAATGCGCAGAACCCGAAGACTTGCCAGGCAAAACAATGCCCTGGAGGTGGTGCAAAGCCTGCGGCAACTTCTTTATCTTTCTGGGTGGCCATGGAGGTGGCGAAAGACTCGGTGAGCGAAGAACTATCAGGGCTGTCGTCCGAGTCCTGAGATACTGCCCCAAATGCTGGGAAGGCTCTGAAGCTTGCCCTCCCAAGAGGCCACATCGCGCGGTGTCTTCTGCTGCCTGGTGGCGAGAGAGACGCGATCTGCCTGCAGAGAAACGATAGACTCATCAATCTCACGGATCTAATCAATGAGCTTGTCATAATTCTCACTGGCCCAGTGATGGCGCTGCTTATATATCGCGCGCTTCTGGGGGGCGGTGAGCATC
This sequence comes from Prorocentrum cordatum, assembly GCA_963575745.1. Classification (NCBI taxonomy): domain Eukaryota; class Dinophyceae; order Prorocentrales; family Prorocentraceae; genus Prorocentrum; species Prorocentrum cordatum. The sequence continues at coordinate 82,267 of CAUYUJ010001764.1, forward strand.
TCTGTCATCTGAGCCCGAAGAGACTGCAACTCAGCCTGCAGACCTGCAATTCGTGAGAGCATGTGCTTAGTTGGTGTGTGTGTGGGGGGGGGGGGGGGCTACGCGCGTCTAACTGACTGCGCAGAGTCGACGCCACAGCTGCGGTCACCATCGTAGTCATCATCGATATCGTCACGGTGACCAGCCCAGAAACCCCGATTGTCACTACCAACGCCAAGACCATCATCACCATAATCATCTCCAAGCCGATCCTGAACACCTCATCCAATGGTGCCTCGAAACGCTCGATCAAGGTACGGAGGCGTGGAGTGGTTGGATTGGGAGAAGCAGGGGGCGGAACAGGCGATGGCGATACGGGGCGGGTCGCTCTTCCTGCTTTGCCTCCTGCGTGTGCCGTCTGTCGGATATGTCATCCCTTCGTCGGCTTGCCTCCTTGTCCCTTTGAGCGGCCAGGGAAGGAAGTCTTACAACATTTGCACTTCTGGCGGGGGTTGGTGTTGGGTGTCCAAGAGACTTTCCCAGCATCGCGGCAAGATAAGCAAGCGAGACATCCCATCCCTCGCCCGCGCGCAGCGGTCAGCGGCCGCTCGAGGAACGAACTCCAAGCCTCAGGGCGAAGTTTGGAGCTTGAACCAAAACTGATACAGACTATTGAGAGCACTTTACGTCACCGCGTTTTGGGGAACCGTGGTGTTCAGAGCTTGTTATGTCACCGCTCGCTGTTCGGAGCCATGGTGTTACTAGGCGTCTCTGGGGCTTCCTGGGGGTCTTTTCAATGCCCTTGTGGGCCGTGTTGGGGCCCTTTTGGGCCATCTTGGGGCCCTTTTGGGCCGTCGTGGGTGTCTTGGAAGCCTGTGGCCGCCTTGGGACTCTCTCGGGGGCTTCTGTCGGCCCTCTTGGGGGGGCCCCTTTCGGCCCTTTTTGGGCTTTCTTCGGGCCTGTTGGGCCGTCTGGGGACGATCATTGGAGCCTCTTGGGCCGTCTTGGGCCTGAATAGGCGAGAACTCTCCAATATATATATATATAATATATAATATATATATATATTATATATATATATATGTCGGCGGTGCCCGGTGCGGAGCGAAACCCCCCCCCCGGTAATCTCTCCTGGGGGGGTTCGAGCTGGCGCCATTCCCGGTGCGAGCCTGCACGAAACCCCCCGGTAAACACGACCTCCTCTGGTAGGCTGCACGAAACCCCCCGGTAAGGACGCAACCCCTCCGTAAGCGGCGCGCTCCCAGCACGCGCGAAACCCAGCCCCGACGCGCGAATCTTACCAGGACGGGCCGGAACACGGCGGCGGCATTGCATCCCAGGGCCGTGCCGGAACACGGCGGCACTGTTCTTCTCTACGCGGCCGTGCCGTCGACCCCCCACAGCGGCTCTCGGGATTTGCGCCGCAGCCTCTCGTATTGTGACCACGAGCCACAATACGAGAGGCTGCGGCGGAACAAAGGCGAGCAGACGCGAATAGAGAACACAAGGCGAGCACACGCCACACTTCGACAGGGAGCCACCCTTCCCAACCGCCCCCCTGCCCCCCCCCCAACCCACCCCCCACTCCCACCCCCCCAGGGGGGGGGGGGAGCCCAGGTAGACGCAGTGCGGCCTGCACGAACCCCCCCGGTAAAGCGGCAAGGGGGGGGTGTTCTAAGCCGCTGGCGGCACCCGGTGCGGGCTGCACGAAACCCCCCGGTAGTGCAAGAAACCCCCCGGTAGTGCTGGGGGGGGGGGTCGTGCCACGGCGCACCGCCGACATATATACATACATACTCCACATTTCGTAATAAAAGGGAGGGGGTCTGGACCCTCCAAGACAAGGCATTTCAGACCTCCCCCGTGGGATAACCCTCCAAAACATCGTCCCCAGACCCCCCCAGGCCCTCCAAGATGGCCTGGAAGAGACCCCCCCGAAATGAGACCCCCCTCCCTTTATTCCGAAATCTGGAGTAAGCAAATTAATGATTATTCATGTTGGCCCTCTTGGGGAGCCTCTTGGAAGCCTCTTGGGGCGTCTCGGGGCCCTCTTGAGCCGTCTTGGAGGCCTTCGGCCGTCTTGGAGCCTTCCTTGGGGCCTCTTGGGGCCGTCTTGGTGCCCTCTGGGGCCGTCTTGGGGCCTTCTTGGGCCGTTTTGGGGCCCTTGAACCGTTTCACTCGAACAAATAAGAAGAATCTGGCCATTGGTGTCGCCCTTGAGCCGTTTCACTAGAAAAATTAGAAGGGGAACTGTCCATTAGACGTTTCGCCTGCGCCTCGCTCCTCCCCGGCAACTCCTCCCTAGAGGGCTTCGCCCCAACAAAACGTCATCTCTCGTACATCTCTCTTTCCGTTACCTGGGCCGGCACGGGAACGGAAAGAGGGCTTCAGAAACTGGCCTCAGATGGCTCATGGCACCCTTCACTCTTGGGAGCCTTGGTGTTAAGAGCTTGTTACGTCACCGCTCCCTGTTGGGAGCCCAGAGGTTCAGGGACTTTTACGCTGCGGCTCACTCTTGGGGGCCTTGCTCTTAAGAGTTTTCTACGTCACCGCGCTCTGGGAAACCTTGGTGTGAAGAGCTTGTTACGTCACGTGTCATCATGGTGACACGCGCGAGCAGCGCCAATTCCCACGTTCATCCTGTGGGGATGCCCAGCCCCGATACCCATGGCCAGACCCTACACCCAACACCCCGAAAGCAACCGGGACGCCCCGCAGAGATTCCAATGAGCTCCACGGGGGCAGGTCAGCTCCTGGGCTTAGCCTACGGGGAAGCCCAGTCCCGACACCCAAGGCGGAGGCCAGCCGAGTCCCCACACCCAGGCAGCCCAGTCCCTACAGCCAGGGTCAGTCTTCCCGCCTCCCCGAACCTCCGTCTATGTGCGAACGAGCACGATCGATGACGACGATCGTCATCATCATCACCACCACCATCATCATCAACATCAGCATCGTCATCATCATCACCACCACCATCATCATAAACATCATTCCTCATCAACAACACATCATCATCATCATCATCATCATCATCATCATCATCATCATCATCATCATCATCATCATCATCATCATCATCATCATCATCATCATCATCATCATCATCATCATTATAATCATCAATATCGTCATCACTGGTATCATCATCATGATCATCGTTACCATCATCATCGTCACCATCATGTTTGCCGAGGGGTCGGCGGCGCGGCGTAAGCCAACGAATCCGTTGAACAAGAGCGCGACCATTCCAACGATTTCTGCCACTGCGCCCAGGAGTCAGCGAGTCTTCTGTTTCGATCGTCACGCAAGCAGCTCTGATAACCTGCTAATCTGGACTGCATCACCGTCCAGGGCGCAGCGCAGCTCAAGCCACCAGCACGCGCGCGTAACTCACCTCAGAAAGGAAGGTTGCCGCGGCGGCGGCAGAGGACTTACAACTGGCAGTATGCCGGGGCCTTGTACAAACGTGCCGTCGCGACGACGGCAAGAAAGCGTCACACCAACGCTGGCCCGCGGGCGCCAATTGTCAAGCACGCTGCGTTGAATGCGGCGGCGCTGGGATCCATGACCGCTGTCAGGACTTCTTAGAGGATGCGACGTCCACGCCGTCACAATCGGAGGATTGACAGAGCGGAGAGATCATCACTCTGCGTGTCTCATTGGCGCGCACCCAGGTGGCATGAAAACTGTGGTCTCTCTTGCCCCTCCACCTTCTCGGCCCTTTACAAACGCACCGAGCAATAATGCGCCAGGGTCCACAAAATAGCCCAAAGAGGCCCTCAAGAGGCCCATAACAACCTGACAAAGACGTTTTTGGGCACGGTGATCGGTTTCCCACATGCATGCACGTGGTCGGGACGCAAGACGGCCCAAGACGGCCCAAGATGGCCCTGGATGGTCCCAAGAAGGCACCTGAGGCCCCCAAAACGACTCAATGGGGGCCCCAAGAGGACTCGAAAGGGCGCCTCCGCGAGCAAAAATCATTGATATCCCTCTGGTTTTGAAAGATGTTCACGTTCTAGCGTTTTCGGCTTTCGGGGGACCATGACGGCCCAAGCAGCCTCCAAGAAGACCCCAAGACGGCCAAAGAGGCCCCCAAAGGGGCCCCAAGATTGCTCACGAAGGCCCCAATTCGGCCAAGAGAGGCCCCCACGACCGTCCAAAGGGCCCCCAAGGCGGCCCAAGAGGACTCCAAGAGCCCGAAGGCGGCCGCGAGAGGCCTCCAAAATGGCCTCCGAAGTGACCAGACGGCGCAAGAGCGCCCCAAGCCGGCGCAAGACGTCAACAAGAAACCCCAACAGGCCCCAAAGACGCTCCAAGAAACCACTCCGAGGCTTTCAACAGGCTCCCAAGAGCCCCCCATGAGGCCACCTAGAAAACTTGGGGATTGCAGGACGGAGCGGCACGCATGCGCGGCAGCCGAGCAGGTCACGCCAACCAACGCCCACACCTTCCACATGTGAGCGCTTTTCCACAGCGGCGATTGCCAGTCTGGATCGGCTCCGCGACGCCTACTTTGCCCGCCAGCAAGCAGGGCAAAGCAAGTCTGCTTTGTCACGCTGGGAGCTGTACGCGAACGCCTTAATGCAACCTATCCTATGTATCCAATGCTAGCAGATCTGCTACATACCATAGTGTGCTACATTGTTATGTCTCCCCCCTAACGCCGAAAACTGCCTAAGATGGCCCATCCACTGCTCATGAGGCCATCCAGATTCCAGACGGCCGAAGAGGGCCCCAAGAGCACCCACAACAGCGCCTCCAGAGACCAAGCTCATTCATTTCCCATTGGTTTTTGACGGTTTTTAGCGTTCTCGCCTACTTCGACTTTCAAAAACGGATGACGGCCACACGCAGTGGTCAAAACTTCTCCACGAACGCCCATGAACCCGTCAAAAGAGGTCCAAGACGGCCCTGGACCAACCAAAGACGGCCCCCAGCACGGTCCAGGAGGCCCCCAAAACGGCCCAAGAGGACCCCAAGACCAAGGCGGCCGCGAGGAACCCCAAAGACGGCCTGTGGTAGGGCCCGGCTGGCTCCAAACCCGCCACGCCCACCTCAAGAAAAAATTCCTGCTCAGCGGCACCATATTAACCATGGCTCCGGCTATCAATTGCGGTGAAACAGTATGGGCGCGGCCCCGGGAACGCCGAAGCCTTCCAGGAGCGCACGAAGGAGACGCCCAATAGGGGTGGCATGCCTCGCAACTGCCCGAAAGCGCTCCCTGACGTCCCAAAGTGGCTTCAAAAAGGCCGAATCTGCCCCCAAGAAAGCCTAGAAGGCTTCCAAGAAGCCTCCTCAAAGGGCCCCAGAAACAATGTTACTCCCCACATGTTTCGTGGGGTACTGGCTTTCTTCCCTGCCGCGTCGCACCCGCGTTTCACACCCACGCACACCTCCCTCTCCCGCAAAACGTGGCAGACGTGACATACATACATACATACATACATACATACACAAGCACACCGACACAGACACATACACACAGACACACTGACACACACAGACACAATCACACACACACACATACACTCCCTCACCCACGCGCAACACCTGCACGGCACGTGCATGACACACGCGTAGCACACTTCACAACACAGCGCAGCGCAACACAACACAGCGCTGCTCGGCACAGCTCAGCTCAGCTCCGTCGCGCGCTCGCAAAGCGCGGCAGGCGTGGCATTTCCTCGACACCAGAGGGGGTGCGCAAAGGGTGCGGTCTCTATCCGTCGCACGCTCGCAAAGCGCGGCAGGCGTAGCATTTCCTCGACACCAGGGGGGTGCGCAAAGGGTGCGGTCTCTATCCGTCGCACGCTCGCAAAGCGCGGCAGGCGTGGCAGTTCCTCGACACCAGAGGGGGTGCGCAGGGGGTGTGGTCTCTATCCGTCGCACGCTTGCAAAACGCGGCAGGCGTGGCATTTCCTCGACACCAGAAAGGGTGCGCAGGGGGTGCGGTCTCTATCCGTCGCACGCTCGCAAAGCGCGGCAGGCGTGGCAGTTCCTCGACACCAGAGGGGGTGCGCAGGGGGTGCGGTCTCTATCCGTCGCACGTTCGTAAAGCGCGGCAGGCGTGGCATTTCCTCGAGGCCAGGGGTGTACGCAGGGGGTGCGGCAGTAGATGGACAATATATTCGAACCCTCTGGAAGATTCTAAATCACCCCCGCGCCCCCGACATCAATGTTGATTTCAGTAAAGGCGGTGCTTTGGGGTTCGAATATTTCTGTCCACTCACGCCCCCCCGTCGCCACGCCATCAATATTAATTTCGGGGGGTCGGGGGGGCATCTTGGGCCACAGGGTTCGAATATAATGTCCATGTACGGTCCTCCTCCTCCTCCTCCTCTTCCTCCTCCTCCTCCTCCGCCTCCGCCTCCTCCTCCTCCTTCTGTTCCTCCTCCTCCTCCTCCCCCTCCTCCTCCAGAGCAGCGGAGGGCCGGGTGGAGATTTTGGCCTGGATCGCAACGGAAATCGCGGTGATGATCGTTTGATCTGGGATCTCGGTGGAGATCGACGTGGAGATGTTGGCATGGATCACGGCAGAGATCGACGAGGAGATTTGGGTAAAGACCGGCGCGGGGATCGCGGTGGAGATTTTGGCCTGGATCGCAGTGGAGATCGCCGTGAAGTCGTGGGGATACTTCACAGCGAAGATCGCGGTGAAGTATCGGATGGCAGCGGACATCGCAGCGGAGATCGCCGCGGAGATGGCAGTGGAAATTCCGGCTTGGATCGCGACGGAGATCGCCGGGCAGATTTTGATTTGGCAGTTTGGCTGAGTTGTCGTGACGGTTTCTCGCATGGGTCGCAGCGGGGGGCGCTTGGGAGATCTTCGCCTGGATCGTGGGGGCAAAGTCGCCGTAGAGATGTGGGGCTGGATCGTGGCGGGGGGTGCCGTGGAGATTTTGGCCTGGATCGCGACGGAGATCGCGGTGATCATTTGATCCAGGATCTCGGTGGTGATCGGCACGTAGTTTTTTGGCCTGGATCGCGGCGAAGATCGACGAGGAGATTTAGCTATGGACCAGGGCGGAGAGCGCCGTGGAGAATTTGGCCTGGATCGCGGGTGTAGTCGCCATGGTGTTGTTTTGTACTTGGATCGCGGCGGGGATCGCTGTGGAGATTTCGGTGTGGACCGACGAAGGTCACACTGGAGATTTGGGCCTGGACTGCGGCACAAATCGCCGTCGAGATTTTGGTTTTGATCGCATCGGGGGGCCCGTGGAGATTTGGGGCTGGATCGCAGCTGAGTTCGCCGTGGAGATTTGGATACAAACCAGAGCGGCGGTCGCCGTGGAGATTTTGCCCTGGGTCGCCGCAGGGATCGTCGTGGAGATGTTTGCATGGATCGCCACGGCCATCGTCGTGGAGATATTGGCGTGGATAGTTACTGACATCGCCGTGGACGCTTTGACCTAGGATCGCCGTGCAGATCGATGTGGAGATTTCGTGAGAAGAGATTTTGGCCTGGATCAGGGAGGAGATTTTGGCCTGGATCGCAATGGAGATCGCCGTGGATATTTTCGCATGGATCTCGGCGGGGATCGCCGTGGAGGTTTCGGCATGGATCGCTTGGATCGCAATGAAGACCGCGGTTGAAATTTGGACCTGCATCGCAGTGGAGATCGGAATGATCGGGGAGGCTTGGACCGCTGCGGAAAGTGCAATGGATATTTGGGCCTGGATCGCAGCGGAGATCGTCGTGATCATCTGATTCGGGATTTCAGAAGAGATCGACGTAGCTTCGATCACATCGAAGATTGTGGCCCAAATCGCAGCGGGGATGGTGGACGAGATTTGCACCCGGATCGCGGCGGAGATCGTGGTGGACATTTCGGCCCGGATTGCAACGGATAACGCGTCGCTCTCCTGTCGATCTCGACTTCCCCCCTACCTCCACCGAGTCAGAGACAGAGACAGAGAGAGGGAGAGATCGTCAGACGAGTCCCACTCGGACTGGCACATCGCCCGTGGCCGCCTCACGAGCCAGCTGTGCACGGTCCCTATCCTCTGAGACTCTGGAGGCTCTTGCAGGACGTCGCGGGTGTCATAAGAAAGAACCCTGACGGAAAGACGGTTGGGATGAGATCGAGAAGTCCGCGGGCGCCCGTCTCGAAACAAAAATCGCGACGTCGGATGTCTGCGGAGGGCGGAAGGCAGGGCGCGCATGGCGGCATCTCGGAGCTTCGCATTGTGAGGTTGGCTCGGGAGAAACGGGCTGGACCACCTCGCGTGCGGCATCTCGGAGCTCAGTATTGGAAGGATGCCCCAAGCGAAACGGGCCGTTCTACCTCTCGACTCCCGTTAAGCCCTCTCATGCAACTTCATTCCTCATCCCTCCTCCTCCTCCTCCTCCTCCTCCTCCTCCTCCTTCTCGTCCTCCTCCTCCTCCTCCTCCTGCCTGCTCCCTCCTCCTCCTCCTCCTCCTCCTCCTCCTCCTCCTCCTCCTCCTCCGGCTCCGGCACGTTTTGAGACGTCGCTAAAAGGTATATAAAAATCCTGTTTGGGGAACCCTGTCTCGGAGCCCAGAGTTGCGAGGATGTCCCAGGTCGCACCTGGTCGACGAGTAAGCTGTCGGGACGGCACTGTGAGAGGCTCCGCCGCCATGCTGCGAACTCAGAAGCAACTTTAAGAGGAAGCGGGGGAGGGCGCGGAAGCGGGGGGGCATGTCGTGATGGTTCCCTCGGGGATGATATCGAGAGGTACGCGGCGCACGTCTCCAAAGAATTAGCCTGGCGAAGGACCCAACCATACGTAGTTGTGAATACCGAAATTGTGGATATACTCCTCGGTGGCGCTCCCTATGGGGCCACGAACCGCGTGAAGGGTGCGCCGAAATGTGTGGCGGGGGTACACAGCACGAACAAATATTATAGTTCTGAATACGAGATACTGAGCGCGGGTGGGTCCGAGCGCGAGAGCGTACGTTTGTGAAAAAGTTTGCGTGCGAGCGAGTCTATGTACATGAATGGGAACATGACTCGGCCCAGTGTAATTGCATCTGAATGTGAACGGTTTGAATATGACTGGCTCTGAGTACGAGTGACACTGAATGTGGCCGCCGCAAGGAGCCCCCCCAGAATTGCCGTCGGCAGCGCCCGCACGCCGCGACGCCCATGTCGGCGCGCCCCGCACGAGGATAGCGCCCGTTTCCTTCTCTCCTTTTCCTCCCTCGTTGCCCGCGCGCTCCAAAATCCAAGGCTGCGGGCGCAGCGCAGCGCGGAGTCCCCGCGACGCGCGCAGGTCGCCGCGGAGGGGTCCCAGCGACGCGCGCGGGTCGCCCGCTGCGCGGAAGAAAGTGAAAGCAATGTAACCGAAATAAAGGCAAAGAGAGGTAATAATAAGAAATCTAAACTAAAAAAAAAAAGAAGACAAAGAATGATATGTCAGATAAAAAAAGAAAACAAAGAGTAAAAAAAAAAAGAAGAAAATGGACTAAAAAAAAAAAACTAAAAAAAAGAAATAAAAGATTAACAAGAAAAAAAAAACTAGAAAAAAACAGAGCCCCCGGCCTTGGCCCTTTTTTGGAAAACAAAAAAAAAAAATCGCAGGCAAGGCTCCCGTCGCTGGCAGAGCGACGACCGGGGGGCAGGAGAGGCGCCCGGGCAAAACGCAGCGCGCTGGCGCCCTGAGAGGGCCCCAGCGACGCTCGCGGGTCGCCCGCGGCGCGGGGACCAAACAGGTAGTCGAGCAGTCGAGAGAAGGCGCGGCTCGGGGGGGACGCTCCACAAGTCAGGCCTCGCGGATAAACTCGGTGAAGCCGAGCTCCCTGGCGAGGGCCGTCGCCTCCCTCCTGCACCGCTTCGTGCGCGCCGCAAACTGCTCCAGCTGCTTCCGCAAGCCCTCCGGCGGACCTGCCAGGAAGAACTCGATGCGCGGCGCCCGCATGAGCAGGAGGTCCTCGTGGCGCGTGGCGCGCGAGAGCAGCGCATAGAGCTCCAGCCACCAGTCGTCGTCCTCCTTCTTGCCGTCCCCGACCTCGTGGCGGCCGCAGTCCAGGATCACGCCTGAGCGACGTCGGCCGAGGGGGCAGTGCGCCGGGCAGCCGACGGCCCAGGGCGAGAGTCCACAGGACCGAGGTCTGGCCGCGGACTGCTCGCGCCTCGGAGGTCTGGCCGCCCCCGGAGCTCCGTTCCCCCGCCCCGTCGCCTTCTCGCATGGTGCGCCCCTGGCACGCTACCGCGGTAATGACCCTGCCGTGCGAGAACGGGATGCCCGTCCGCGTGACCTCGGAGGCGCGGAAGGTGAACGGCCCCGACGTGCGGGGCTCGATGGACACCATCGGGCCCGCGAGGTCCCCCGTGAGGCTGTCGTCGTGGCGCTTCAGGTCGTCCACGATGGGCGCGCTCGCGTACTTCTCCATGCGCACCCAGAACCCCAGCGGCAAGCGCTTCAGGTAAATCCTCTTCTCCCCCTCTCCCGGCTCTCTCGACGTCGTCTCGATCTCGAGGGTCCACAACGATGTGCACGATCTGCCCCTCGGCATCCTTGACGAGGCCGTTCTTGAGGTCGAGCGCTTCCAGGAGCCGGATCCGCATGCTCACGTGCACCAGGAGCAGCCCGTTCATGCCACCGGTGTTCTTCGGGTTGGCACAATTCATCATCTTGGCGGCGTCCTTGACGCTCATCGCCGGTGCAGACCTGTCGGCGGCCTGCGCGAGGAAGAGGGGCTTCTTCAGGACGTCCGCGTCCCGCTGAGCTCGCATGTTCATCCACCGCGCCACGGTGTCCCAGTAGGACCCGATCATGTGGCCGTTCTGGAACCTCTCCTCCCGGAGCCGGCGATCATCGGGTTTCAGCTGCATGGCGTCCCATGTGGCCCGGATGGCCGCGGGGACCTGCTTCCCCGGTTTGCGCAGGAACGCCATGAGATCTCGGAGCTTGGTGTCCCTGAAGCGGTTGGACGCCTGGAGCTCGAAGCACAGCGGCGTGTTGCAGAAGAGCTTCATCACGGCCTGGTACTCTGGAGCGAGGTTGATGCCCGCCGCCGCCAGTTCCTCGAAGCTGGAGATGAGCGACACCTTGCCCCCCGTCGGCTTCAGCTGCAGGAAGTCTCCCAGGTGGATCACGATGGGTGAAGAACCAAATGGCTACGTATACTTATGCTGCTCGTTTCGCTTGAGACGTCTTCGAAGAACGTGTTTGTTTCGTTTGGATGGTCCTCGACGAGTGTGCTCGTTTCGCTCGAAGTCTCCTCCAACCTTTACTACTATCGAATGTTGATATATTAATGGTGAAGAATATAGAAGTGAAGCTCAGAAGCGCGCGCGCGCGGTGGCCGGGTCACCCGCGCGCGCGCGCATCTCCGATATGGCTTAGTGAAGGCCCTATGGTAATCCTAGTGTAGGCCTAGTGGTGTAGGCCTAGGTGTAGGGCCTAGGCGTGTAGGCCTAGGGTCAGGCCCTACAAGGTAGGCTTAGAAGTAGGCCCTAGGGGTAAGCCTAGGGTAGGCCTAGGGGTAGGCCCCAGGGGCACGCCTGGGGTAGGCCTCGGTGCAGGCTCTAGGGGTAGGCCCAGGGTAAGCCTAGAAATGGGCCTAGGCGTGTAGGCCTAGGGTAGGCCTAGGGGTAGGCCTTAGGGGGAATCCTAAGGGTAAGCCCTAGGGGTAGGCCCTAGGGGTAGGCCCTAGGGGTAGGCTCTAGGGTAGGTCTAGACCTAGTGACAGGCCCTAGGGGTAGGCCTAGGTTAGATAAACCAGCGGTGGCAACGTTTAAAATTATTTGCTCGTACCAGGATAATCAACCGCAGCGATGAACAAGTTCAGGGGGCCAGGGGGACAAAAAGAAAATGGCATAGAAAGAAAAATATAATAAAGAAAGAAGAAAAGAAAGAGGAGAAGGATGAGAAGGAGGAAAAGCAGGAGAAGCAGAGGAAGAGGAAGAAGCAAACATCCAAAATTCAAAACTTATTAAATCTAATTTGTAAACGCTCAATGAACATTAAAATGTTCATCTGCTCGTGTAGGGGAGCTCATGTGCTTAGTTTTCCCAGGGTAATCAACCCCAGCGATAAACAAGTTCAGGGCGCCAGGGGGAGGAGGAGAAGAGAGAGAGAGAGAGGGAGAGAGAGAGAGAGAGAAAGAGACAGAGAGAGACAGAGAGAGAGAGAGAGAAAAAGAGAGAAAAAGAGAGTACCAGAGGACCATTCAGTCTTGAATTTCGGTGTCTGAATTCTTCGATGTATTATTCCTTTCCGAAGCATCCCTCCTGCTCACCCTGACCTGCTCCGTCCACCGTCTGCAACGGAGACGGCCGAACGCGGCTCCACGGAGTCGAGGCGCGCACACGCTTGACATCGATTCAAAAAAGCGGCAGCACGCTACGCCTGACTCGCGCGTGAAGCGCTGGCAACAAAATCTGGCACGCAACACAGCGCCCCCGCTGGCTGGCCGTCCCCTGCCTACTCCACCGACCGACTGCTCCGGCTTCTTCTGCCACCATCCCTCCTGCTCACCCTCGACTCCTCTATTCACTATCGGCAAACTGCTGATCGCGGTGTCACGGAAAAAAGGCGCGCACACGCTTGCCATCGATTAAAACAAGCGGCAACGCGCCGAGCTTGACGACCATTCGGACGACCTGGCAGCACGTCGGAGGCGCGACAGTAGATGGACAATATATTCGAACCCTCTCACATTCGAGGAAGATTCTAAATCACCCCCGCGCCCCCGATATCAATGTTGATTTCAGTAAAGGCGGTGCTTTGGGGTTCGAATATTTCTGTCCACTCACGCCCCCCCGTCGCCACGCCATCAATATTAATTTCGGGGGGTCGGGGGGGCATCTTGGGCCACAGGGTTCGAATATAATGTCCATGTACGGGGTCTCTATCCGTCGCACGCTCGCAAAGCGCGGCAGGCGTGGCATTTCCTCGACACCAGGGGGGTGCGCAATGGGTGCGGTCTCTATCCGTCGCACGCTCGCAAAGCGCGGCAGGCGTGGCATCTCCTCGACACCAAGGGGGTGCGCAGGGGGTGCGGTCTCTATCCGTCGCACGCTCGCAAAGCGCGGCAGGCGTGGCATTTCCTCGACACCAGGGGGGTGCGCAAGGGGTGCGGTCTCTATCCGTCGCACGGTCGCAAAGCGCGGCAGGCGTCCGTGGGAGGCGGGGGGGGACGGAGGCCCGGGGCGGCCCCGACAAAGGCTGGCCTAGCACCGGGTGAGCAGCGGCCTAGGTACCCAGGGCGGCCCTGACACAAAGGCTGGCCTAGCACCGGGGGCCTGGCACGCATGGGGTGGCACTGGTCCCCATCCCTCGCATGGGGTAGCAGCGGTCCCCAGAATAATCCCTCGCAAGGGGTGGCAGCGATCCCCATGATGATCCCAGCGGTCGCCTCCCGCATCTCGCGAGCAGCGAATCCACAACGATGTGCAAACAACCGCCGATGCCACTGCTCGCCCTTCCTTCCCGCACGCGCTGATCCCGCCAGCGTTGTAGGAGAGATGACGTCGGGCTCCAACTTCGCCTCCCGCATCTCGCGAGCAGCGGATCCGCAACGATGTGCAAGCAACCACCGATGCCACTGCTCGCCCTTCCCGCACGCGCTGATCCCAACGTTGTGTGGGGCTCCGGCCTCGCCTCGCATCTCGCTGAGCAGCGACAGAGCCCGCCGCCACAGCTCGCCGTTTCCGCACGCGCTGATCCCAGCGTTGTAGTTGATGACGTCGGGCTCTGGCCTCGCCTCCCGCATCACGCTGAGCAGCGACAAAGCCCGCTGCCACCGCTGGCCCTTCTCGCGCGCACAGCCCGCATGCCACTGCTGGCCCTGCTCGCGCGCGAAACTCGATTCAAAATGTTTACGGAGGAGGAGCAGCAGCGCAGGATGAGAAAGAATGGCGCGCGCGTAGACCCCAAACGCCCCAGGCCGATCTTTGAAAGGGGGTATTGTCCTCAAATTGCAGCTCTCGCCTTAGTTCATGTGAACGCGGCAGCGTCATCATCATTTATGGGTCCTAAGAGCTCCAGCTGCTAAGTTGGTAAGTTGCTAGACTGCTAAGTTGCTAAGTTGCTAGGTCCTGGTTAGGTTGCTAAGTTGCTAAGTTGCTAGACCCTGGTTGTGTTGCTAAGTTGCTAGGCCCTGGTTGGAGCAGAGGAGCTAGGCGCGATGTGGCAGATCGTCTTGCATTATCTCATTGCTTTTGCCACCCCAGGAAACGGCCCTCGGTGACCACCTCGAACCTGTCCTCGATGGAGGATAGAAGGCCAGGAAGAGGGAGGAGGTTTAAGCAATATGGCGTTGGATGACACATAGGGGAACATTCGCGACGAGGGCTCAGAACGCAGAATTGCGCATATATAATAAACATAAGCAGACACATAATATTTAAATTAGGTATGTGGGGTTCCTCGGTAGCGTAATTGATGTTCTACACTGTTTGAAGAATTTTCGAACTCCCGCCGTCTCAGTGTCCCGACGCGCCAAGACAGCTCAAGAGGCCCCGAACACCGTCCCGACACGACCCAAAGTTTCCAAAAGAGCCACAAGGCTGCCCAGGAGGGCTCCAAAAACAACCCAAGAAGACTCCAAGCCGGCCCAAGAGGCCCCCAAGATAGTTCCAACATAGGTCCCAAATGGGGCACCCGAATGACCATTTCGAGCTCTCTGCCCCGAGATGCCCCCAGTAGGCTCCAACACGAACCCGAAACGACGTCACGAAGTTCCAGGAAGCCCCCAGGCCTCAAATCCAAAACCAAGGCATGGTGGCGGGATGGGCCGCAGGTCAATCGGATTACGAGAAAGTCTCGAACGAAAGCGCCGTTCCTGAGCTCGAGGTCTCGAGTTCGGGAGCCTCCTAGACCAAGGGCTGTCGGAGTAAATCGTGAGGACATATCGAGCAGGAGCCCTTGTCGTCGTGGCTGGGAATCCGCCAACTTCACTGAATTGCGAGGGCGTCTGAAGCGACGATGACGCCCTGAGTTCGGTGTCCCCTCTGGCCCGTGCGTCTCGGGCTCAGTTGTGAGGAAATATCGAGCAGAAGCCCTTGTCGTTGTAGCCAGGCTTCCAAAGGCATACAGGAGAAAAAGGAACAGGAATATGATCAAGACGAGGAAGAGGATGGGAAGGGAGAAGCGGAGAAAGAAGAGGAAGAGAAGGCAAAAGAAACGAAAAAGCAGGAGGAGGAAACGGAAACGCTTCAAGGACGCCC
>CAUYUJ010001765.1:0-37500 GCA_963575745.1 Prorocentrum cordatum
TCAATGTCCTTATCGTTGTTCTGACGTGTTCCGCCCCTTCGCTCCTGCTTCCAGGGCTCCCCCCCCCGGCTCCTGTGGGTTAGGTCTCGGGAGGCTCGCGTGGGCCTCTGAATCATCCCTGCTCCTCCAGCCGTCGGGCCGGGACGGGACGGCTGTCACGAGAGCAGGAGGTTTTCGGTCTGCGTCTCAGCCTTCTCCCTGCCTCACATGTTACATGATCCTCCCTCCTCCTCCTCCTCCTCCTCCTCCTCCTCCTCCTCCTCCTCCTCCTCCTCCTCCTCCGCCCTCCCCCTCCTCCGCCCTCCCGCCCCTCCCCTTGCCGGGCGGCCGAGCGCCCAAGCCGCGGTAATTAGACGACTGGAGCCGATGCCGTCGAAGCTGCTTGACGTGGAGGTGGGGGCTTTTTCTGGAGGAGAGGATGCGGATGGAGGACCCTAGGAACTAGTCAACGAGGGTACCCATGGAGCTGCACATTTGAATCATACATCCATGAGAGCAGCCTCACTGTCTTTATATCGGATTGCCATTAACAGCCAAGCTACAAGTCTCCATTTAGTCTTAGCGCTGTTGGTAATAGCCCAATAGAAGGAGGTTCGAGGGTCGTTGGCCGTTGCAGTGCTTCTGTTGTTGTGCCACGTCGGCCATCCCACGCCTTTCCTCGGACTGGCGCGATCATAACCGCGCGGTTGTCCGCCGCCGTCTTGTCGTTCGCTCCGGAGGGCGACGTGCGGAGATCTTCCTGCCCCCTCTCAGGAGAGGCGAACTGTTGTCGCACGTTCCTTGTGCAGCACCGCCTCATAGGTGAGCAGACGGGACGGAGTGGTCAGGCAGACTTCTCGGGACTCTCCCTCCCCCAGACTCGCCATCGCTCGGACGTCCATTCCCTGTGTTTTTTCGGTTTCGTGCGTGGTTTTTTCGCCAAATGATCAAGGATGCTCCTAGATGGTCCTCGCCGAAGGAAAGATGCACACGTCCGAGCGATGCCAAGCAGAGTGCTCTCCTGCCGAGCTGAAGTTTTGGATCTGCGTCCCAGCCTCGCTCTCTCCTCTCGAATCTGAGCTCCTCCCTCCCTCCCTCCTCCCTCGCCATCCCTGCCAGTGCGTAGACTACTGGAGACCTGCTGTGCCGCCACACGAGTCCTTGTGGAACGGTGGTGGAGGAGCATGGGGATTGGGAGGGATCTGGACAGGGCTCGAGTTAAACAATGTTTTCCGTCTTCGTTTTGTTTTCGTTATCCCTAGTTCTGCATTCGTTCCACAGTTTGCTGCAAAACGAAGTCAAAACGAAAACGGTTCACGAAATTGCCAAAACACCGTTTAGCTCGAGCCCTGGATCTGGATCTCACACATCCTTGGCGCCCGCACTGCTTGTGCGCGCTGCTGTTTCGACCTCTAGCTGCCACAGTACCGCCTGCAGCTAGTTGCGTGCCGCACTCTTCTGACAAGCTTAGAGCTTCATCAGAGTCGCAATCCAAAAATCCCTTCTCCCCTCGTCCGCCCGTCCTTCCCCTCTTCCCCCTCCCCCTTGTCCACCTTCTCGATATTCCTTCCTCCCTCAACGCAGCCAACTCAGACACCTGGCCGGCTGATGGCTTCCGCATGTGGGAGGATCCATCCTACCAACAGTCAAGTACGGCAGGTTCGTGTCGTGTCGACCCTGGCGATGGTTCCTGACACTGCGGGACTCGTTCAGACTTGAACGATCGGCCGCTTCCGACACGTCACATCTTTCAACATCCACCGTTTCTGGCTCGCCGGCGGCGTTCGACCAAGAATGCCGCCAGCGGGGCGGGGTCGCTGGCGGTCGACACGACGCGAATCTACCGTACGAGCGCTGCCCTTGTTGCCACCGACGTTGCAAAGCGCGCGGCGGGAATGGGAGGAGGAGGAGAAGGAGGAGGAGGGGGAGGGGGAGGAGGAGGACGAGGAGGAGGAGGAGGAGGAGGAGGAGGAGGAGGACGAGGACGAGGGGAAGGACGAGAAGGAGGGGGAGGAGGAAGACGAGGAGGGAGGACGAGGAGAAGGACGCTATGGTGCGGGCCGCGCCAGTTTTCGCTCGCTGCCTCGTTTTGGGGCCGGGGCCTGGGGCGGCATGGCGACCCGCCGCCCAGCCGCACAGGCGCTCCGGGGGCCGCCTCGCGCGAGGAGCAGCAGGCGGCGAAGTCGTGTCCTCGCTCCAGCGCCGCGCGGCGCGGCGCGCGGGGCTCGTCTTCCCCGCGCTCGTCGGAGACCCGCGCTGGAGAAGAGGGCTTGTGTGTGAGTGTCAGTGTTTCGGCGCGGTGCACGGTTCGTCTTCCTCGCGCTCCTCGGAACTTCGCGCTCGAGGGGGGGCTCGATGGCGCCCTCGCCGCAGCCCGCTGCAAGCGTTTACGACGAGTGCGCGGGGCGCTATAAGGCGAGGGCCACGTCTTGGAAAGGAGCCGCCTTTCCGTGCTTGAAAGAAAACCCAGGGGCCGCCAGGATCTTAATTTAAGAACGTGGTGTTTGTTCTTATTTTGTTTTAGTATATCATGCTGGTTTAGGATGGTTTTGCCATATTTGATCTTTTTTATGTTTTGTAACTATCGAAATACTGCGCGCGACGACGTTCGACGCTCTTTGCGAGGATCTCGAGAATTCTCCAGGGGCCAGCGGGCGACCCACGATTTCTCGGGCTGCAGCCAAGGAGATAGCTGCCCGACACGCGCAGCACTCTACAGAGCAAGCCTTCCTGGCCGCTAGTTTAAGCCAGTTGGGGCCACCTGCTGGCCCCTGAAGAATTTTCTTTTTTTGTTTAAAAAAGGAAGAAAATCATAGCATTGAGCGTGGAACGGCCTCGCGTGCAACAATCGGTAAGGACCGAAAGATGCCACTTGATAGCAATAGAATTATGAGCTCGAGCATCGATCGGATCGGCGGCGCGTCGCCGAATCTCGGGCCGACGAGATCGGTAGGAGGGTTGGAGGAAGGGGGGGGAGCAGGGCAGTGATGCGATTGCGAGAAGAAGGCGCGTTGCACGCGAGGTGGATGAGGATTTCACATGCACTGGCATTCACGCGAATGCTGGTATATGTGTTCTCCGAAGGGCTTCCACAAAGGCTGGGGAAACACATGGCCCAATAGCGCGGCACATCCTAAAGGCAGGGGGCGGCGGTGATTCGCCGTGGGCGCATTCGATCATCACAGTGCGATTACCACGGACCTCGCACCCATCATCTTAGCTCCATTCCTCCATCCCACCATCCCGTCCACGCTGCACTCATATTTCCAGGCGGCTGTGGCAGCCATGGGCAAATCTGCTCTCTGGCTCGGGCGCTGGCAACGTCGGCAGGCTGGCTAATTATGAAATGCATCGTGTGCGTGCGTGCAACGTGCGTTGGCGTGCTGCCAGTTGCAGTTATATGATATATATATATATATACACGTGTATACACATATACATATACATGTAAATATATATACAGCGCCGCGTGCACGGTGTGTCTAGCGCGTCTGCGCTATGAACTCTGCGACAGCTTCGCAAAACGCCGGTGGGTATTCTTTGGATGCGGCCTGATCCTTGGTCTTATTGACCCAAGCTCTGGTCTTCCATCCTGCGATGGCAGCCTTTCCATCTGCGCCGGCACGAGAACGGTTTGAAACACGCGGGCCTAACGTCGTTAGAGGGGCGTGGGAGCCCGAAGCAGACAGAGAACGCGCTGCGTCCCTCTTGGTAGCACCTATGTGCACACGTGCAGCAGAGAGAGAGTGAGTGGTAAACATAGCCAGCGGCTTTAAACTTGTCCAGCCGAATACTGCGAGGTACGTTGTCAGTTTGCCAGCGTTAATCATGTTCAGGCTGGCCTGCCAGGAGCGGCTGCGAACGGGCGGCGTCGACGGGGGCGGGCAAGATGGGAGATCGGGCCGAGGCGCTGCGCAGAAGGAACGGACGGAGAGGGGCAGGGGGAGAGATGAGAGAGCAATAGGGGGAGAGATAGAGTGAGAGAGAACAATAGAGATGGGGAGCCGACATTGCCAGAATGGCAGAGTACGACGTCAAGGGGCATCTGGGGCGGGCGGGGCGCCGATGCGTGAAAGGGGGCGACGCGAAACAGTGCGGCATCTCCCAGCCATGATACCGATGGGGGGCACATGTACATGCGCCCCCCATCGGTATCACGCTGAATGTCGGGCCCAGTTGGCGCAGCCACGGCGCCCGCGGCAAGCTCTCGGCCAGGCGCGGCCGAAGGCGAAATCTCACCAGCCCTCTGGGCGTAGGTGGTTTAGGGCGTTTCCTTTTCCACCCCTCATTCTCCTCATCGGGGAGTGGTTTACCCCCCCCCCTACGCCCCCTCCTTGGCCTGGGCGCTTTTACGAGGGTGCTGGCACCATTATGGCTCCAGTGTTGCGTCCATCCTGTTTGGTCCCTTGGGATTCGGCCCCAAAGTGACCTCCTGGGGAGGGGGGAGGGGGTGCGCTAATTACTGCACCCCTCTCGTTTAATAGATCTCCTCCAAGGTGGCCCCAAGCAGCGACCAGGAGGTGCCCATTGAGAGGTTCCGAGGTGGCCCCAAGACGGCCCCAGAGGCCCCCAGGGGGGTCCCAAAAGGATCCCAAGCGGCCCCAAGAGGCCCACCCGAGACACCCGAGGCGCCGAAGAGCCCCCCCACGACCGCCCAGAGACCCCCAATGCGCCCCAAGACGCTCAACAGATACACCAGGAGGCCCCGAAGAGCATCCAGGAGACATCTGCCTCTTTTGCTCGCTCTCCTCCTCCCCCTCCTTCCTCCTCCTGTCTCATCTCATCCTCCTCCTCCTGTCTCATCTCATCCTCCTCCTCCCTCTCCGTCCCCTCCTCCTCCTCATCTCATTCGTCCTCCTTCTCCCTACTCCCTCATCCATCCATCCAACTTCCCCATTCGCCCCACTCTCTCCATCGCGCGGTTCGGCCGCCCCCCTCTTTGCCCCCGTGAATCCTTGATCGCCCCTCAACTCGCCTGGGCGTCGATTCTGGATGGGCTGGCGGGGATGCGCGAAGCGTCTAGAACTCCATGGGGATGGGGCGGGCGGGGGCGAGGAGTTGAACGGGTAGATGACTCGCAGACAAGACAGGGAGCATTGTCGAGCAGCAGAGAAACGTGCATTTGGCAGTGCTCAGGGAAAGGTCGCCACCCAGTGCCCCGCCCCATTCGCGAGAATGCGGCGGGCCCGAACCAGCGCTGCAACGATTGGACTATCCTGCGCCACCCGCGCCCGCCCTCAACAGGTAGCACACGTCGTCCGCCCCTTCCGATCGATCCTCCTCTTCGCTGGAGCAAAACTTGGCGACGTGCGCCCAGCAGCCGCGATGGCACGCTGGGACTTGCGATCTAACGCCGATAGCAAAACTTGGCGACGTGCGCCCAGCAGCCGCGATGGCACGCTGGGACTTGCGATCTAACGCCAAGCCCATGGCCACATGTGTTTTTTTGAGGCCAGGCAGGCCGACTGATCTCTTAACTCTGCGCGTGCGCGGCCAAGATGGCCGAAAGGACCAGGCTGGTCCGAGGAGTGCACTCGCTCTGCTGCCACTCTGATGCTGGCGCCTTCGCGCGAGCTCAGCTGGCGCTCGCGTGGGGCCACGAGGTGCTCGAGTTGCCAGACTCACGCGAACTCTCGTTCAGCTGCTGGTCCTGGGCAATCTTGATGGCCGACCTGAAACCCGCCTTGTACGCCTTCTCCACTGCATCCTCCATCAGTTTCGATGAAATCGTCTTGAACGCCTTCTTGGTGACAACGAGCCGTAACCCTGGGTCAAGCCCTCCTGCGCTCGTCTTCCCCGCAGTCTCAAGGTCGTCCAAGCGCTCCTTGTACTCGCTGCCGTACTGCTTCTTGTAGTCGTCGTACTCCTTCTTGTAGCCGTACTGATCGTCGTACCAGTCGTTGGCGGAGCCGTTGCCCTTCTGCTTGTTGCCGTCGGTGGCGGAGTCGTGGCCCTCGCCGTCGCCGTCGCCGCCCTTCTGATCGCACGCGAGCGGGCCCGTCGGCCAGTCCACGACGACGGCGATCGCCGTCTTCTTGTTGACGACCCAGCCGTTATCAGGGAACTCATCGCCGACGTCTGGGTCCTCGTTGTAGAGCCACTGCCGCTCACCGCGCTTGGTCGCGAACAGCTTGATGGCTGTCTGGGCCTCCTCGTCGGTGAAGGCGCTGCGCAGGTGGGAGAACGTCTCGACCAACTCCTGCTTGATCTGCTTTGGGAGCGGGTTGAGCGGGTACTTGCCCTCCCCCGCCACTGGGAACCAGACTGGCACGAAGCAGCGCCAATCCGCCATCCAACACCACCTCATCACTTTGTTCGCGCCGTCGAGGGTGACCACTGGCTCTGCCATCGCTCGTCTCGGCGCTGGCGGTGGCGGCGTAAGCGTCGGCGTGGGCGGAGGCAGCTAGAGCCGAACAACTTACGGCGGGAAATCGGTGAGAACGGCGGCATAATACTAGCCTGGGTCTACCTGGTTTCGTTTCTCTAGTCGGTGGCAGGGGGGCGAGTAGGCTGGGGAATCGATTTCGATGTCGGTTGGCGATGAGGGCGGGTGATGAGGATGATGTGGTATGCCCCCAGCTGTCAGTGTTCTCTCAATGCGTTGTATTTCCTGCTCGTCGCCCCCCCCCCCCCTGGCGCTCCGCCGCCCCCCGCCCCCGAAAAAAACAAAACAACTCTCAGCGCCCCAGGCGGCGGTGGAGCGGGGCCAACCGCGGAGGGGGGGGGCGATTCTGTAAAGCAACCGGGGGCGCACAATAGCGTTCTCGTGGGGATGCGGGGGGGCGAGATAAGGAGAGAGACGGCAAGCGACGGAGAAAACGAGCGAACAAAGGCGGAATACGGACACCGAAACACGGCGGGTGATCGGACGAGCGAACGAGAGAGAGGGAGACCGATATAGGGAGAGGGAGGGGGAGAGAGAGAGAGAGAGAGAGAGAGAGAGAGAGAGAGAGAGAGAGAGATCTATATATATATAGAGAGAGAGAGAGAGAGAAGCGGCAGTACGGGCGATTGGCCTTGATGGAGCTAACGTGCCACAAGATGGAACACGAAGGGTTCTCCAATATAACCTTGACGCCGCGAGCGTCAGCCAAAACCATCAACCGCGACCTGGGTAGCCATCGGAGGGCGGGTTGGCGCGGGGCGGGCGATCGTCGATGCCAGTTCCGCCGATGTGGGGCGGGAGATGTGGACAGGTGGCGTTTGGGGCGAACGGGTGAAAGGGAGCGGCGGCGAAGGGGAGACACGCGCTGGCGGCGGAGGCAGGGGGGGTGATATTGCAGGGGCGGGGTTGACATTGCAGAATGGCGTGGCGGGGGGGGGGGGCGAGAGTCTACCATTCGCCGCGATCGACGCGTTGCCGAGGCGACCGATCGAGCAATAGCTGCCCTGCGTGGTCAAAACACTGCGTGAGGTCGCACTGCCTGACATAACTAAGTCCGTCAACGATCGCTCGCCCGATCATCCACCCGACCCCTACAGCCAGGATTGTCGGTCGTGTATTAAGGCTGTGGCATTATCTCTGCCACGAAATTCGCTTCGAGAACGTCCCTCCTGCTCTCGTCGCCGAGAATATTTGCGCCCCTGTCCCTCATCGCGTGGCCCATCGCAACGCCCACCCACGTGCTGCACTCGGGCTCGATCATGAGCGCGCCACCAGGCTTGATCTGCAGCACGCACATCGCACATGTGAGGAGCCCCTGCAGCGTACACACGTCCTCAGACACATGCGATGCACGCCTGCACTAGGCCATCACATTTACAACGTCACTTGCGCCATACCTAATTGGACGCGACTTGGACGCGACTTGGACGCGTCCAAGTCGCATCCAAACCGACTTGGTCGCGATTCGGGCGCCACTTGGACGCGACTTGGACGCGTCCAAGTCGCATCCAAACCGACTTGGTCGCAATTTGGACGCGTCCAAATTGCGTCCAAATCGCGCCAGCCCTATGGGTGCCATGCGGTCTGACGGTGTAGTCGCGTCCTTTTCCGCAACAGCAAATCTTCACTTTCGAGTGGATATACTCCATCACCCCTCCCCTGGACCTGGACGAGGGCGGGCGCGAGCGGCCAGCTCGTTCAAGATGGCCCGAGATGGCTCCAAGAGGGCATCAGAGAGCCCAAGATGGCACCCCAAATCGCTCAATTCCCAAAATAGCTAGCAAAAGAGACCCAGAGAAAGCAGCGATACGGATGAAGCTGCTTCCAGTGACCTCTCAGGCCCCCCCCGAGAAGCCAGCGTCTTTCAACGCAAACACATGGGTTGGCATTGTCGCAGTTTCGCTTCCGATGCACTGGTTGAGGTCTCAAGATGGCCCCGCGAGGGCCCCAGAGAGCCCCGAGAAGGGCACGAGGCGCCGCCCGAAACAACCCCAAGAGCGCCCAAGATCGCCCCGAGATGGCCCCAATATTTCGATGGCCCAGGAGGGGCGACGAAACTCTAAACCCCCCCCTCCTTTGATCGATGGTCCCCAAGATGGCCTCAGGAGGCGCTCAATAACTTCCAAGAGGGCCCCGCGAGAGCTCCAATAGAGCCCCCAGATCGAAGGCTCCGCGCGGGCTCCACTGCGCCCCCAAAGAGCTCCAAGAGGACCCCACGACGCTGCCTAGCTCCAATAAGGCATCTGATGCTCAAAGATAGCCCTCAAAATAACCCAGCGCCTTCCTCCCCCTCCTCTCTTTGACTGGTATGTCTTACCATCAGCGTTATGCGTTCCATTTTCCGTCAGCTCTCGTGGGCAGGGCTTCTGCGTGGGTTGGCGCGGATTTCAGACACGTAAACATGTGGCGCCCAAGTCACGACCATGCAACTCTGTATGATTCGAGATACGGCGCGGTGACGTTGCAAAAACGAACCGGCTTCGGGGGTGTGCGAACTGATGAATGTGGTGCATTTTGAACCCTTCGCGGCCTGTCGAAACCACGAGCTTTCAATCCTTTGGTGATCAACTTGTTGGTGACCCCACCAGCGCCGCAGAACAATTCGAAACAATCTAGGTAGCGAACCAAGGTAACTGGCATATCCCCCGTGATCCATCGAGCAACCTCACCCGATGCTGCTTCCATCAGGATATCAGAATTATCGTATGCAAGAACGTGATCGTTTGCGTCCGGCCATCCCTGTCTCACTCTAGCTGCTAGCCAGTCTGGCACGCCGTGGCCCAAACCCAGAACCTCGGCCATGCTTCTTGATGGGGGACGCGTAAATATATTTAGAATGGCCAAGACTGCCTAGAACTCTGATGTGGTGGTGCAGCGTCCGAGAGAAAGTCAACCTGTGGCACCGCTGAGCCAGATTGCGGACGGTGAGGTTCAGAGACTCATCAGTAAAGGTAGAATACAAACGCGGCGGGCCGAACTCGCTGATCCTTAGGAGAGCGGTCGACGTTCCGATGATCAGCTGCTCGCGCGAGTGCCCCGACCCACTGCGCCCGCCCACTACCCCGCCCGCGCGCAACCCCCAAAATCCCCCAGGTAGTCCAGGCGGGCGTTTGGCTAGACGAGTGGATCGGGGGGTGGCGTGGGCAACCGATCGTCGCTATCCTTTTTGTCCCTTCGAACGCAGTTATTTTGTTATTTGCGAAATTGTTTCTCTCACTCTCTGAGTATATACATTTTACAGGTCTATAGATATTGTTTGTTTCTCGCTCTCCCTCTCTCTCTCTCACACGCTGGATATATATATATATATACAAGTACATGCATCGCTATCACACTCACTCCGAGACGGGGGGGCGCACCCAAGACAGACGCCCAGAGACGAGGTGGAGGGCTAGGAGGGGCCCATAAATAATTCAGATGTTTGGGCGCTTTGAAAATTGGCGTTTGTGAGGGCGACCCCCCCGTCCCCGAAAACACAAGATGGATGGGTCCTGTGGGTCAAGTGACAGAATAAGTGCCACTTGGGGGTCAGTCTCACAAGCGCAACCTGCGCGTGGTACATAACCCGCGATGCGGCCCCCAATGCAGATGTGTAGTCGGCATGGCTAGGCTGCGCACCCATATCTTTCGTCACACGGGTCCATTCCAGCAAAGCGCCAACAGACATCATGAGGGACCCCCCGTGCGGCACGCGATCAACATATCTCCCCAGCAGGTCTTTGCAAAAAACGATCAACATCGACATCTCTGCTCCTTTAATTTTCATCGGGCATCCTGGGAAGGGGGCCCCTCTTGCCCGCTTGACTTTGCACCTCGCGCCGATCATGCCTGGCGTGAGCCTCCCCAGCCTCTGCTCATGTGGGATGTGATGTTCCTGGAACCATGCATGCATATCTGCTTCGACGCACTTTACTCTCTGCTGTACTGAACGCTTGAAATACACGTTTGCGAGTATGATCCTCCACAGTATTACTGATCCCAGTCGTTGCGTCACGCCTAAATGAACTGCGTGGAGCACGTCTAGCGCCAGCGTAGATGCAGGGCTCGACTTCAAATCGTCAGAGAATACGGGGCTGCGGTGGGTCACTGGGTCAATCGAAACACCTGCGCCGTCCCGCCTCACCCGCCAAAACACGCAGTCAAACGGTACTGGCTTGGTCCAGACTTCCCTGATGTCTAGAAGCGACGGCGAGGGAAGTAACGTATCTCCCATCTGAAATGGCACCCCGTCGATTTCATGTGTCACAACAAGCCCCCCCATCTGTTTTGCGGCTGGTTCCACGAAAGTTAACATGCTTAATATCTGATTTCGTTTGATATCTGAATCAATGCTGATAATACGTTCACACGCATCACATGCATCGTGGTAAGATTGCGGGGTGCGAGGTGGGAAAACCATCCCGTCGGGGCAAACAAATCCAGGATAGCAAACATTGATGGAATCCAAGGGCGACGTGCAGCACGGACAAGGGTGATACAGGCTCGACCAAGATGACAGACCGAACGAATGCGAGAATTCCGCCCAGTCCCCTTTGACGTACATTAACACCGCCCTACACCCAAGATCTTTCCCCGCAGCACCAGCGACGGCCCACGGAGTCCCATCGTATTGCACATCTGGGGCACACCCTCTGACCAGCGCTTTGAGCTGCCACCAGACAACATGCATGAATGCATATAGTGTACAGTGCCCTGCACACCCGCAGTCGCATTTGTCAAGTGTGCGCAGAAAGCCAATGTAATGTCGACGCTTCGTTAGCAAGTTAACCACGCTCACATTCAAGACGCTGTCCGTACGCCCAGCATGAAGTGGTGAGTACCGAACTGAATCGGCGTACAATGGGGAGGGGCCAATCCCCTGTCTGGTGTAGACATTCGTGTACATGTTCATGGTTCTGGTATGCGCGAGTCATCATGACTGAGTCTGCATCGTATGTACCATGTTGTAGTATAGTTTTGCACTCGGTATCGGTTCGCACCTCTTCGGACAACGACTCATACACAAGCTGGATGTCCGTGTGTGCTGTAGTTAAGTGGGCGCGCCCACGGACAGCCATCGGGATACGCACTTTCATCATCGGCCCTATCGGTGGCAGTCTGCGATCCACATGGTCTTTGTATCTACCAGACGGCTTCCCAGGAGACATCCCCCACCACTTCCAATGTGCACCGCCAACCCCTGCAATGTCGCAGTAGTGGCACCCGATGGCAAAGTCTTTAGCCGTCATATGCCTCCCAGACACATAGATCCCTAACAGGTGGTCGAACAGCGCAGCCCCTGCGGTGCGCATCTCAACATCACGCCTAGAAGAACGCCATGATCGCTTGAACTGGTTTTTGGGCGGCATGTGTCGGCAGGTTCCGAAAAAACGGTGCTGTGTGGTATCCTTTGTGCCAGGGCTGCGGGTTGCACATCGACGCCCCTGTGCCCCTCCCCAGATGCATTGCACATCTCACTCCCACTGCATGGCGGGGAAAAAGCTAGCGACGCGGCGATGCAATGCACAGCTTCTTCAAACCAGCGCCCGTTCTGCCATGCCGTGACGCTGCTGATGCGGCCTGCTCCGTAACATTCGTGCACAGTGCGTGCGACCCCCCTGGCTCTCGAATGTTGCGCGTGCAGTCGTGCGCGCCGTCGATGATGCGCGCGCGTGCGATCGGTGTTCGACGCTACCAGTGATGCGAGCACGTGCACGCGATGGGCTACGTGGTGATACGTGCGCGCACAAGCCCTCGCACGCCGTCAAACAATGCACGCGTGATGTGCACGCCCCCCTTCGCCCGAACATCACAGCGTCACGGAGGCGTCGCAACCGAACGAAAAAAACTGCTGGCTGACAGCACGCGCGCACGTTGCGCTCGGTGGCCTCGGTGCGAGACAACGCCTGGCGATTAGCAGTGCGCCTTGCGCGCCCACTCGCCAGCTGAGAACGCTGAGGCCATGCCAGCAGAACCCCAGAGCCTGGGACTAGGCACACAGCGCGCTCATGAATCTGCGCATGATGGCGCGGCAACCCCCAACTGCCAGATTCTCGGACATCCCCCCCTCTACCGCTGGCATCCGCCCTACACCCGCGCATTCCAGATGCCAAATCCGCAGAAAACTAGCCGAAACCATAGATTCGCACCCCCCCTGCCCACACGGGCAATGGTTTTTACACGGCGACGGGGCTAAAATTACGGTTCGGCCACCAGCGAGGGCTCGAACGCCGCCACAATTGGGTTCGGACGGGGGGGGGGCGTTTTTGGACGGTACTTGGACGGTACTTGGTCGGTACTTGGTCGGTGCGGTGGTGGCATGACCATGGGTTTTACATGTGTTTTTACAGGGTTTTCGCCTTTTTGGACGGTACTTGGCCGGTAGCCGTTTTGGACGGTACGTGGACGGTACTTGGCCGGCGTTCTGGCGTCATTTTTACTAGATTTTACGTTTCGGGGGGGTTTTTCTGGCAGTTTCATGGATTTTGCGGTTCGGTGAGGGTCGGTTGGGGCGTTGCCTGCGCCAGCCGCAAAAACTGCTTACTACAACCTAGGCTCAAGCTGCAGGGGCCTTCCTCTTCTTCGTCTCCTTCGGGGCACGGGCAGCTTCTGGCGGTAGATCGACGCGACTTCTGCCATGGCCCTCTCCACCGTCGGGGTGACGTCCTCGCGCGCCCCCCATCGCTCCCAATCGTCCTAACCATGCGTACACTGCGGTGTAGGTAGCTCTGAGAGGCGATTCTGCGCGTGAATCCCACCAACCCTCTGCGCGTATGTGATTTAGGCAGTCTCATCTTCCACCCCCCATGTTTACCCTTCGGTGAGGGGCGCGCCCCCCACCCCACCCCCGCCCCAGGACCTGGGCGGGGGGGGGGTCCGCGAGTCGCTGGAGTGCCCAAAACGGCTTCGGCGAGGAAGCCAACATCATGTGTTTCATTGTTGGCCCCATGTTTGGCGTCGGGAGGGGGGGGGAGCGCTATTTAATGCGCCCGCTTATTGATCGATCTCATCCGAGATGGCCCACAGAAGCGCACAGGAGGCACCGAGAGGTCCCAAGATTGCCCCACGAGGCACCCAGGAGGCCCTCAGGAGGCCCCCAAGAGGACCCCAAGCGCCCCCACCCCCACCCCCACCCCCCCCCCGATGCACCCAGAACGCCGAAGAGCCCACAACGACCGCCAAGAGACCCCCAATACGCCCCAAGGCGCCCCCAAGATACCTCACGAGGCTCCGAGAAGCATCCAAGAGACATCTAGCCATTTTGCTTGCTCTCGTCCTCCTCCTCCTCATCCTCCTTCCTCCTCCCATCCCTTACCATCCTCCTCGCCCCCCACGTCCTCCTCCTCATCACATCCATCATCCTTCCCCATGCTCCCTCATCCATCCATCCGGCCATCTAATAGTATCATTCGCCCCCTCTCTCCGCCGCGCGGTCCAGCCGTCCCCTTCTTTGCTCCAGCACGTTTCTGATCGCCTCTCAACTCGCATGGGCGTCGTTTCTGGGTGGGCTGGCGGGGATGCGCGAAGCGTCTAGGATTTCCTGGGGGGAGGGGGGGGTCGGGGCGCGGCACTGGCCCGCCACGAGAAAATGTTGGGCGACCATGGTGCGCGGGTTCTTGAGAGGGTCGGATGGAGTTCGGGGAACCGAGAGCGGCGGGCCACGTGATAATGGTGAGCCGCACGAGCGAATGGTCGGGGGGGAGGGCTGATAGTGGACGAGGCGACCTGGGGAGGCAAGCAAGAGGCGCCCCCGATCCTGGTTCAGCTTTTTGATGAGCACCTCGAACTCGGCGTCGGTCATCCGCTTCTTGACCTCATTGAGGTTCTTCGTGGTCATGCACTCCCTGTTGATGGAGACTTTGAGCTCCAACTCCACCTCCCCTCTATGCGATGCCCAAACCCGTTCTGCCTGACCCCGTCACTCACCCTCTGTCCACAGCCATGGGGGCGCGCGACCGCAGATATCCCGCCAGCCTCATGCGCGACAGGCGGTCCAACGAACCAGCGTCCCCCCTTCCAAGAAAACCCCTCATCCCCTTTGGGGGGACGTTTGCACCCCCGCCCCCGTTGCCCGCCCAAAGACCTGGGCGGGGAGGGTCGCGAGCGGCCAGGGCGTGCGAGATGGCTCAAGACGGTTCCACGAGGGCCTGGAAGAGCCCAATTTGGCTTCCAAGATCGCTCAAAAAGCCAACATGGCGCCAAGAGGCACCATGAAGGTCACGCGACGGATCCAACCGTTTTTGGAGACCCCGCAGGATTTCCCCGAGTAGCCAGCATCATTCGAAAACCATAGGGGGAACAACGATGTTGGCGTCGCCTCCTTCTCGCCTCCGATGCGATTTTGAAGCTTCAAGGCAGCCCCAAGATGGCTCAAGAGAGCCCGAAGAGGGGCCCGTGAGCCCCCGCGACGGTCCCGCGGGCGCACAAGACCCCCACGAGAGACTATTCAGATGACCCCAGCAGGGCGGCGAACATGTGGCACCCCCTCCGTGGATCGACGGCGTCCAAGATGGCCCCAGGAGACGCCCCAGAGCTCCGAAGAGAACGCCGAGAGAGCACCGCGGGAACCCCACGACGGGCGAGGGCCCGCATGCGCACACAAAAAGCCCCATGCGAATTCGCGCGCCACCCAACGAGCCTCAAAGGGGCACTCGTATACCCCCCACAGAGCCCCGAGAGGACTCCGCGACGCCCCCGAAAGGTCCAACCGTCCCAAGAAGACCTTCGATGCTCAACGATAAGCCCCCCGACGTGACTCAACGCATTCCCCTTCCTCTCGTTGACTGCGCTGGTTCACTATATGCGTATATGCGTTTCATTTCCCGTCAGCTCTCGTGGGCGGGGCTTCTGGATGGGTTGGTTGGGATTCGCGCGAACAACCATTGGCCTGACCAGTGGGGCCCCGACGAGGAGGGTGACCACGGGGGGCAGGGGGTCACAGTTCGATCCGCGTGATCTTGAGAACGGCGGAATGGCGATATAAGGGGATGGCGGGGGCAATGCAGGGACGAGCGGGTGTAAGGGGGAATGGTAGATGAACAAGGAAAGGGGGGTGCGCCGTGTCACAACCGCATGACTCGCCTTTCCCTTTTCCTCGTCGCTACTCGTCATGCTCCCGCCCGCCTCTCCACCAATTGTCCTCGCCCCCTCGCATGTTGCCGTCTCGCCGCGTGCTTCCTCCGCCTCGTCAGACGGCCCTCAGGGTGTCTCCGAAAAATGAAGACAGCTGGCGTTGGTGCAAGTGTGAATGGGCCATGGAGTGGAGGAGGGAACTATGACCTAACCTCGGAGTTCAGGATGGGAACGCGCGAATGTTGCCGATGGGGCGGTGAGCCCCAGAGACGATGCGACTGGAAGGGGGGGCGGGGGGGAAGAGGGAAGGTGGAGCGACATGTGGATTCCAACAATGGGCAAACGTGACCGACTGTCACGACTTCTTGGTCAAGGTGCGCCCCAGCTTGCACCAGAGTGTCGCACTGCACTGCGCAGTGGCTAGTTTGACTGAGCGGCCCGTCTCTTGCGGCGCCCGCGCACTAGTGCCTGAAGCTCGACATGGCGCCGAAGAGCCCGCCACCAGACCCGAAGATCTCCATCTCAACATCGCCTGGGCCAGCGTCGGCGGCGCCGCGGGGCAGGTCGCCCGCGGCGGCCCTGGTGCCTAGCGCGGCCAGGGGTGAGTCCAAGGTCTTACCAGCAGGCGGCGGGGGCGGTGGCGGCGGCGTCGGTGCATCGGCCGATGGCGCAGCCTTGGGCGACTCAGCTCTGCCGTGCACGTCAGGTGATTTGGCGCTGATCCGCCGCCTACGCGACGGGCGCGGGCTACCGAAATCTGCGCGTGCCTCATGGGATGCCGCCTCCTCTCCAGCAATGTCCCTGGGCGGAACTGGCGCGCGCTTCGGCGCCGTCTTTGTGCAGCGGGGGCCTGATGCTGCAGGTCGCTTCAGCATGCCAGCCTTGACATCGGCGATGGTGGTCGAGTCTAATTTGTGACGCTTGCCACCCCTGCTGCCCGTGCCGGCCTCGTCGCCCTTGCCGCCCCTGCCGCCCGCGTGGTCGCTCTTCTCATCGTTGGACATCCCCGCCGACTCGTCTGCCTGCTCGGATGCATCTTCTTGGTCGTCGTCCTGTGAGCCTTCCACATCGGCAAGTTCGTCGGCATCTTCGTCGCCGTCGAAATCATCAAGGCCCTGATCAACGACCTGCTTGGGCTTCTTGGCGGCGCTGCTCGTCTTCTTTGCCGCGGCCGCTGCTGGTCGTCTCATGGGGCAGACGTTCGCCGTATCGGTCTCCTTCTGATCATCCTTGAATTTCTTGATGAATGCGCGCTTGATCACCTCGATCTCCTCCTTGGTGGTCTTCCCAGCCGCCAGCAGTCTTGCCTGCTTCTCCAGCATCTCCTCATGCCCAACCATGCCCGCGTGGGGCACGAAGTTGACGATCATGCGTTTCTTGCCCTGCTTCGGAATCTCCCAGATCCCCATCTCGGGGCTGCCATTCCTCGTCCACTTGCTCAGCTGGAACTTGGACGTGCCACTGACCAGCTCGACGATAATGTTGCTACCTTTCTGGCACTTGCCACCATTGTCCAACTGCTTCCACTCCCTGATGGTCTTGTACACATGGCCCGCGATGACCGCGCTGGCGCCGCCCCTGAACTTGGCGATCACCTCGTCGTGGTCGGCGGCCAGGGGGTCGTCCTGGAGCGGCATGGCGTACTCTGGCGCTGGGTTGGCAATGCTCTGGTCCAGGCGGTACGCTCTCTTGGTGACCATGTCAACAGAGTACATGTACGTCGGCTCCTCTGGCGAGCGCAGCTGCATGGGCGATGCTGCGCGGACTGTGCGATGACCATGGCCGCGGGTTTCTCCCGTCTCCACGCCTTCTGGCCATATCCCGCCACCATGGGCATTGCGCCCGTCCGCGCCCTATCGCCCACGCAAATGGGCGGCTGGCGCGTCCTTCGCCGCGTCGAGCTTCTTCATCTGCTCAACGAAGGGCTGCACCCACGCGCAGGAGTCGGGATAGCGCCCCTCGCGCTTCATGTTCTTCAGCACCGCTTGCTGGACGTGCCTCAACATGGCGCGAAGCATCTTCGCCATGGACGTCGTCCAGTCCTTCTCCTCGTCACCGAGGGCCCACGCAGCACCGTTCTCCTCGAGGACCTTCTCGAAGAGTTGGATGGCCTTCGACTGCGATATGGCCATGTGAGGGCACATGGCTCTGCGGACGTCCAAGAGCATGTCCTCCCACTCGCTCAACACGTCAGGGTCGCAGTCGTCTGCGAGCCCATGCGGGTAGTCCAGCTCATCCGCCTCCTTGAAGTGATTGATCAGCGCGGCCTCCAGCTCATCGGACCCCTTGCACCGCGAGCGCTTCTGCGCCATGCTCCGCGGGAGTGGCGAGCCGCAAACAGCCAAAATGGCTACGCACGTGAGACGGGTGGAGCAGGGCAGGGGGGGGGGGCGAGGGCCTCGGGGTTGGTAGTCGTCATGGTGCCACATAGTGCGCCGATGGCGTTAACAATGCTGTTTCGACGGGGTCAGTCCATGCGCGGCGGCGGCGGTGGGCGGGGGGGGGGGAGGGGGGGCAGATTTCGCAGATAATTCGCGATCGCGTTGCACCCCCGCCATTTTGAACGGCAGCACCGTCTTGGATTTGGACGGGGCTTGGACGCGTCCATGGTCGCGCCCATGGGCGCGACCATGGACGCGACCATGGACGCGACCAAGCCCCGTCCAGCGTGCGCGTTCGGCGCGGCGCGCATCCAGCGCCGAGTCGAACGCGCGCCCATGCTCGAAGGGCGCGTGGGCTTCCTGGCGGGCGTCATATCTTCTTTGTGCGTCTTGGGGCCTCTTGGGGGGCTCTTGGGGACCTCTCGGAAACAGTATAGGCTGACTGTAGACCCTCTCGGGGCGCCGTTTGATGCCTGGATGGAAATGAACGGGAATGGTGAGGACATAGTTGGGGTTAGCCGTTACTGCTCTGGGAATGGATGGGAGGCCGGATGGCAGGGGGCGAGGAGAGGCGGGGCACGTGCGCAATCCCCCCAGGGCACCTGCTTGATAGCATTGTCCAGCTCGCCCCTGGTCTCCTTCCCTGCTGCGAACTTCCACTCGTTCGTGCCCTCAGCTGCGTCCGCTTTGATCAGCGCCTCCAATGTGGACACCTCCCCTTCCACGCGACATGTTCGCTGTTATCACATATCACTCTCCGTCTCGCCATCGCACGCCTATCGCTCCCGACTCCAAGCTCGACCACCACGCTCCATGAATATATGCCCCATCCCACCCTCTCAGCCCGCTTCCCGTCTCCCCGCCCTCGCCCATGCACTTCCTCATCATCGTATTCACGCCTCCTCGTCCCTCTCGTTCTGTATTATCGGTCATATCTCTCTCTCTCTCTCTCTCTCTCTCTCTCTCTCTTTCGTTCTCTCACTCTCTCTCTTGTTCGCCTCTCTCTCTCTCTCGCTCTCTCTCTCTCTCTCTCTCTCTCTCTCTCTCTTTCGTTCTCTCTCTCTCTCTCTCTTGTTCGCCCTCTCTCTCTCTCGCTCTCTGTCTCTCTCTCTCTCTCGCTCTCTCTCTCTCTCTCTCTCTCTCTCTCTCTCTCTCTCTCTTATAACTCCAGTCACGTTGCCATCCCGTCCTGCTCCTGCGTCTCACCCCGCCCGCTCCGACATGACGTATCGCCCACCTCTCATTTGTCCCCCCACCCCGCACTTCGCGTTGTTCTCATTCGCATCCTGATCCTCATCCTCCTCCTCCACCTTTCCCTCATCCGCCTCATCGCTCCTCTCGGCCCAACTCCCCGTTGTCGTCGCTATCCTCATCGCATCGGCTGCGTCGGTTATCATCGCGCCGCTGGCGTCGTCGAACTCACCGTCGCCACTCGGCCCTGGCTCTCCCCCATCAAAGCGGCCCCCCCCCGTGGGCCTGGGACGTGTACTGCGCGAACATCGTGCGCAGCTTGCGGAAGTCCTTCATCCACTCGGGCGCCTTCACGGCGAGCTTCTTCTTGTTGCCGTTGCCCTCGCCGTCGCCTCCTTTGCCGCTGGTGGCCTCGTTCCCAGGGCCGCCCGTCGCTGCTGCGGCTGCCTGCTTCTCCTCGCTGGACGCCTCGGCACCAGGGCGCGGCAGCGGAGTGCATGGCACGCTGGCCACGCCATCGGCGCCAGGAGGTGGCTGGCCGCCGACGCAGCCCGACTCCATCCAGACCTCGTGGCTGGTCCAGCTCTGCTGCCACGTGTCCTCCAACGAGTGCTCCACGTAGAGGTAGAACAGGCAGTCCGTCATGTTGCACCACTTCGTGAAGATGCCCCCCATCAGCACTGCCTTCCCAGCATACGTGCACGCCAGCTTGGCACCAGTGGACCCCCCGCCAAACTTCCACGCCAGCCTGGCCAGCGGCATGTAGACGCCCTTCATCGTCTGCTTCTTGATGTTCGTCTGCGTCTTGCTGAACTCCCGCTTCTTCTGCCACCTGTGGAACGACCACTTCGCCCACTCCTCGCGGACCGCCTTCTTGGCTAGGTAGCCCTCCGCCGCCAGGTACTTCTCAGACCATTCGTCCGATGCCTCCATCACTCTGGCCCATCTGCCCGCGATCGCGTTGCCCATCTTCTTCTCCGTGCTGAACTTGAACGCCTTCTCCTCCAAGGACTCCCACATGAGGCGCTCCTCCCTGTCAAGAGCCGACTCCTTCGGGTCGGCGCCGAAGTCGTCATCCAGAGGCTTCTCCGCGGTCTCAGGGCGCATCGCGCGCAGCTGCACGATCAAGGAGCCCTTGTAGAAGTCCTGGAAAGTCTTGCCCATCTCGTCCAAGTCCGCACCCGTGTCGGATGCGACCAGCTCGTCGAACTTCTGCTTGAGCTTCTCCACCAGCTGCTCCTTGCTGATGCCGCAGTTGCCATCGAGAGGTGCCCGCGCCATCTGGTCGATGCTCGGCGCTGTCATCGCCTGCTGCTTGTTGATGCGGCTGCTCTCGATTGGCTGCTGCAGGCGCTGGCCCACCAGCTGCGGCGGCGCCGTGAGCGGCCGCTGCGAGCGCGGATGCGCTGGCACGCGCTCCTCCACGCGTGGCGGGCTCACGAGGCGATTACTCTGCCACCTCTTGGACTTCTTGGTCCCCACTTGCACATCGTCTGTCAGCGACCGCTTGAAGGATGGCAGCACTGGCGTCTCCTGCTCGTCCGAAGTCTGCTGCGAGAGCCCGAGCGGCAGCTGCGAGCCCGAGTCCGCTGGATTGTACGATGGCGTGTCCGCCAGCTGCGGCGTCTCTGGCGCTGGTACCCAGCTCGCTGATCTCGGGCGCGACCTCGGCGAAGTGGTGGCAATGGCTTGCAGCGGCTCCTGAGGAGACCAAGCGAACGCAACAATCACTGTGGTCATGGGCTCCTCGGGTGAGGAGCCCACCACCCGACCAGGTCATGTTGCTGTCCGTTTGGCCCTCCTGTCCTCGTCCGAATCGATCTGCTCCACCGAGGGCGTGGGCGGAGGCGGGCCAGGAGGCGTCCGAGGACTCGGGGCGGCCGGGGGCGGCAAGCTGCTCCTCGGCTCCTCGGCTGGCTGCATCTTCGCTGCGCGCCGCTCTTCGGCTGGCTGCATCTTCGCTGCGCGCTGCTCCTCGGCTGGCTGCATCTCTGCGCGCCGCTCCTCGGCTGGCTGCATCTCTGCGCGCCGCTCCTCGGCTGGCTGCATCTCTGCGCGCTGCTCCTCGGCTGGCTGCTTCTCTGCTGGCTGCTCCTCGGCGGGCTGCTTCTCTGCGCGCTGCTCCTCGGCTGGCTGCCGCTCCTCGGGTGGCGACGCCTTGGCGCGCAGGTGGCTCACTGCTGCAGCCGCGCCCTCCTCACACGGCAGCGTCTGGTCTAAGTTCATGCGGTCGAACTCGTCCTGAAACTCTTGCTCAGTCATGCTGCGCTCGCGGGCGTCCTGCATGGCGTTCTGCACCAATGTGTCGATGCCCTTCCCAGGGTTGGTGCAGGACTCGACCTCCGTGTCCGAGCCCTCGATGACAGCGCCGGCTGCCGCCTGGGGGGGTGGGGCAGTGCTGGAGGGAGGTGCTGTGTAACCGTCATGCTCTCCATCATCATCATCATCATCATCATCCTCATCATCATCATCCTCATCATCAGGATCGTCATCCTCCTCATCATCATCCTCAGCATCCACATCCCCACCCCTGCATCCTCCAAATCGGGCTCGATTTGGGCCCGATTTGGACGCGTCCGAATCGGATCCAAATCGGCCCAACACTGCACCCATGCGTGCTCCACTCGGCACACCCAGTACAGCGCGCAAGGCGCCCACCACGTGCGCCCACGGGCGCCCACCAGGCGAAACCTCTGCAGACCCACCCCGCACCCCCGCACTCGGAGCCCCCACGAAGCGCCCGCGCACGTCCAGGAGGCGAAACCTCGGCGGGATCGAGTTGGGCATGTCCCCCTGCAGGCGAATTTCGGAGTGAAAATGACGTGGGGCAAACCTACTCCTGTACACGCAGGTATATGGATTTTTAAACGCACTATAACATCTCTACACACGTATAACGGTACGCCGTGAGCACTATACAACTAAATAAACAGCTAAGTACCTACACATAAATACGTGAATGTATCAAAAGATACTTCATGTATATGTATAAGTGGCTACACAGTTAAATACAAATCGTGCGTACACATACATAACTACATATTTATATGTGCGCCCGCGGGCCTCAACGAGCGACTCCACGCCCGTCAGGGTTGCCTTGGAGGTGGAGGAGGAGGAGGAGGAGGAAGAGGAGGAGGAGGGGCAGCAGGAGGATGAGGAGGAGGCCAGCATACCGCGACGACGACGACGGCGACGACGACGACGACGACGATTGCGACGACGATTGCGACGACGACGACGACGACGACGACTGGGATGACGACGACGACGACGACGACGACGACGACGACGACAGCGACGTAGGAGGAGGAGGAGGAGGAGGAGGAGAAGGAGGAAAAGGAGGAGGATGAGGAGGAGGAGGAGGAGGAGGAGGGGGAAGAGGAGGAGGAGGAGGAGGAGGAGGAGTAAAGGGAGAAGGGGCAGGGATGGGTTGGCCCGCGCGTCGCCATTGGGACGCGGACCACCCACTCGCGGATGTCCTTGAAGTGGCGGCCGCCCTCTGGCGACCCGCTCATCCCTCGAGCCACCAGGGATCTGGAGACAGAGGCGAGCGAGAAGAGGAGGCGAAGACGAAGACGAAACATGGGGGGCATCTACGGCATCAACATGGGAGGCATCTACTATGGGGCAACATGGGGGGCATCTAGGGCAACATCAACATGGGGTGCATCAAGGGCAAGATCAGCATGGGAGGCAGCATCGGCATGGGGGCAGCACTGGCAAGACGGGCGCCATAAGAACGTTGATCATTATTATCGCACTCGTTTGTTGTGATATTCCTGTTCAATTCCCTCATCTGTCTCCCGCCTCCCAGGGGTGGCTCTAACGGTTAGGAGGGGATAGAAAGGGATTATGAATGGGTCGTGAGGGGTTAGAAAGGGGCCGTCCAGGACGTTGCGATGGGGCCGTGGTGAGTTTGAATGCTGAAAAAAAATATCAAAAATAGGTAATGTGTATGATCTCACGTAAGGGTCTTATTCTCTTAAATCAGGCATGGTAGAAAATAAGAAGCTACTTACCCGATCTTAAATTAAGATCCTGCCGGCCTCTGGGAAGCGTGCGCGGCGCCGGGGCGAGAGCCACATGTTGACGAGAGCCCGCCCTCCAGTTGCGAAACTGCTGCGAGCTTGTCAGAACAATAACTTGCATAGGGGGCCACATGCGAACCCGACCCCTACCCCCCACGATTTCTGAGTGGGAGGGTGGGGTTCACTTCGCTCGCGAGCTCCCGAACGAAGTGAACCCCACCCTCCCCCTCAGAAATCGGGGGGGGTAGGGGTAGGATTCGCATGTGGTCCCCTATTGTATACATTTACACATATACTCATATATGAAAAACCGTTGTTTTAACCCAGCAACATCAACAACAACAACACCATCAACATCATCAACAACAACAACAACAACGACAACGACAACGACAACAACGACAACAATAACAACAACAACAACAATCATTTTACCCGAACGCTCAGTGTTCTCACCAGTGCCAGGGTTTTCATACGACGCCCGCCAATACCCCCACTTTGTGGGGGGGCCGGTTCAAGCTCTACCACATTTCCAAACGACTCTTCGCCACCACCCACACCCAGCTTCCCGCCCTATGACGTTCGGACACTTCACTTCGTGGCATGCGGACGACCGTGGCTACTACACTGGCGCATGGTTTCAATGACTTCTTGTGGTAACATCTTGTGGAAACTAGCTTAGTATACGACGACGACGATTTGAAGGGCCTACGGTGCGAAAAATGATTTTATGTTGCGCGGTGCTAAAATTCCTACGAAACCCAATGGTTTTTGAAGATTTCGGCGTGCGCACGGAAAGAAAAAACGAATGTGTCCCGCATGGTATTATTTGACAGGGATGATGGCCCTGGCAGGTGCGCAACCGTTGTTGGAGAAGTTCGAAGCACGTGAAGAAGTTGATCGCAAAAGCCCGTTTGACAGAAATGTTTAAAAAAGTTGGGTTTCCTGCAAATCCGCAAGAGCGCGCGGGATGAAATTGTGACACTTTTAAAAAAAAAAAAAAAACCATTGGTGTTTTGATGTTTTTATGTTGAAATCGCTACGAACACTAAGGTTTTGGAAGGATTTCGTCTTGCGCGCGCGAATGTCCACTTTACCTTATTTTTTGCAAGGGATTCTTGAAGTTTGGTTATTTTAGAACAAGAAATTTCATTTTATAGTGTTTTTTGCAAGGGACAGCGGGGGGGAACAAAACAACCGGATCTTGATGACATCGTATTACCTGAGGCTTCCTCACGAAAATGATGAAAATGTAGCTGCGGCCTAGGCGCGGCGAGGGGGTCGCGCACCAGGGGTCCCAACAATAATTATTCTTTAGAATAAATAATGTTCAACACCAACAACAACAACAACAACAACAACATCACCGACAACGACAACGACAACGAAGACGACAACGACAACGACAACGACAACGACAACGACAACAACAACAACAACGACAACACTAACAACAACAACACCAACAACAACAAAAACAACAACAACAATAACAACAACAACAACAACGACAACAACAACGACAACGACAACGGCAACGACAACGACAACGACAACGACAACGACAACAACGACAACAACGACAACGACAACGACAACGACAACGACAACGACAACGACAACGACAACAACGACAACGACAACGACGACGACAACAACAACAAAAAACGAAATGGCGCGGCGTTCAGGCAAGGGCCACAATTTGAAGACGGCCCGACCTCGACCCGTGCAGCTGCGGAACACTTCCCCCGAGACCCGACGCAGCGAAAAAAGACGGCACCGTCGCAAGAAAAACACGCTTGGAGCCTTGGACTCAAGCCGGGCGTGCCCCCCTACAGGGGGATCTTCGACGAAAGATATGCAATACTCAATAAATACTCCAAAATGGTAACAAAATGCTCGAAAAGTAGTCCCCTGACTATGTTTTGCCTATTTTTGAACATTACCCCTGTAGAGGGACATGGCCCGACTTAACCCTGGACACAACCTTTCTGCGTCATTCTTCGCGCCGGATCGATCTGCGCGGACCCCGGGGTCCCAAAAAAGGCGACGATGCCCGGCTCGGAAAAATTGAGGCGCCAGGATCTCAGGGCCTGAGAGCTGGATCCCCCGAGGCCGGCGCCGTGACGCCGACGTCGGGGCCCACGAGCGTGTCCTCCAGCCTCTCGCCGGCCTCCCCCGGGAGCGGCTCCTCGAACTCGCCCCTCACGGGCTGCCCGAGCTTCAGCTCCACGTGGAGCCACCGCTTCGCGAAGTAGGGCTCGAGCGACGCGAAGATCTCATCCACCTCTCCGGCGCGGAGCTCTCCCCCCCCCGGAGAGGAGAAGGCGCGCTGCGCGGCCCGCCTCCGAGGGCGGCGGCCTCCCACTGTGGCGCTCGCCTCCTCGGGTGCTGCGGGGGATGCTCGCCTCGAGGCTCGCGCTGCGTGGCCTCCAGGCGACGAGAGCTCGCCATCGCTCGGGCGTCCATGCCCCCGTGCACGCTTCGGCTTCTGACGGGATGGCCCTCCTCCTCCTCCTCCTCCTCCTCCTCCTCCTCCTCCTCCTCCTCCTCCTCCTCCTCCTCCTCCTACTCCTCCGCCTCCTCCTCCTCCTCGCCGAGGGAAACGTGCACGCACCCGGGCGATGCCAAGAGCAGAGAGCCGTGCCCTGTTCGGCCAGCAGCGAGCGGCGTGCCTGGGAGAGCGCAAGAGAGAGCGGCCCCTGCAGGGCGGCACGGCCTCCGTGCGAGAGGCTCCCTCTCGGCCCCTTTTACCCTCTGCCCGCGTGCCTCCTTCCCTCGCCCCCTCTCCCTCGTTTCCTCCCCCCTCCCCTCTCATCCCCTCCCTAGGGGAACAAAAAATTACATAAACATAAGAACTCGCAGGTCCGCGCGGATTTCTCGGATCGGCGCTAGACCCCCCTCCCTGGCGCGCGAAACGCGCCAGGGGCGGCGCCGGAGGCGCCGCCGGGGGGCCCCAGCGCCGATCCGAGAAATCCGCGCGGACCTAAGAGTTTTTATGTTTATGTCACTTTTTGTTCCCCTAGACTCCCCCCTCCGCCAGCTGCCTCTCCGTCCCCGCCCGTAGAAGCTCCGAGAGGCCCCCCCTAAGCGTCAAGATGGGCCGCGCCAGATTGTCCGCGGTGGCCCCAAAAAGGTGAGACGGGCCGAGCTCGGCGAGGCTCAACTCGGCTAGGCCCAATTCAGCTCAACTCGGCCAAGCTCAACTCGGTCAGGCCGAAGTCGGCCAGGCTCAACCCGGCCAGCGGCTGAGCTCAGGGCTGGCCGAGCTGAGCCTGGCCGAATTCGGACTTGCCGAGTTCATCCTGGCCGCGTTGAGCTGGTCGAGTTGAAGCGGCCGAATTGATCTCGGCAACCCACTGCAGCCGGAGGCCCGGCCGAGTTGAGCCCGCCGAGTTGAGCAGGGCCGACTTGAACCCTGGCCGATGTGAGCCCAGCCACGTGGAGCCCGGCCGCACTGATCCGGGCCGAAATGAGCCCCGGCCGAGATAATCTGGCCGAGTTCGTCCGGATCCGAGCTGAGCCGGCCGAACTCGTCCTGGCCCAGTTGATCCGAAGCGCTCCTGTCCCAGACAAGCCCAAGAAAAGCCCGGGGGGGGTCCGAAAATTCCACGGAAGCCCAAAGCCGAAGGAAAACCCAGCGGCAGCCCACTTGGTCCCATCTGCGAGCCCTAGAACAAGCGCAAACGATCCCCAAGAAGACCCCAAGAGAGCTCCACGTGAGCGCCCCAACTCTATGCATATAATTGGGCTTTGCGCGCAAGGAGGACTTCTTGAACCCGTCTTAGAGCCATCTTGAAGCCGTCTTGGGGCCCTCTTGGCACTGTCTTGGGGCCCCTTGGGCCCGTCTCAGGGCACTACGAGAAGCCCAAACGAGCCCCAGGAATACCCCAACGGAGCTTTAAGTGAGGCCCTCGACTCGGCTTAATTCTTGACGCTTCGCGTATGCCCATAAGCCCATCGAGACAAGGTGCCTAGGCGAGATGCCGTACTCAGGGATGAATAGGAGCACGCTCTGTAGCAGCACACAACGCAACAGAGATGGCCCCAAAAGAACCCAGCGAGAGGCCGAAGATGGTCCCAAAGAAGCTCCAAGAGAGGCCCAAGAGGCTCCCAGAGGGCGCCGTCGAGGCGGGGGGGCAACAACTGAAATATGTATTGATCTGCCCGTCGTAGGCTCCGCTGGGAGCTCCTGAAGGCTTCTGGGGAGCCCTTCGGACCCCCCCAGGAGAGCTGCAAGACAGCTCTCATATAGCCCAAAGAGAGCTCCAAGAAGAGGCCCAGTAGAGCTCCAAGAGAGAGCCCAAGAGAGCTCCCGCACCCGCAGCCAATGTTGGCTCAAGCCATCTTGGCTCAAGTGGGCTCGTCTTCCCACACCTCCCGATACCGCAGAAGTTTGACCAGATTTTTGTGGCGAGCTATTGGCTTAGAGGGCGCACAAACAATGGCTGCGCCAGTCTTGCATGTTTTGGGAGTAGTTGCAGTAGCCTCTGGCCTGAAGCTGGAGAGCGGCCGAACGAAATCACGCACGACATTTCTTCAAGAACCACAGAGGCGTGCCACTCTGATTTTTGTTGCCAGGCTCGGGGGTTCAGGGCACCATTTATTAGAGAGCGTTCTCAGCGTTTCGCGTGGTTTTCCTCCATCGCGCTTTGGATGAGTGTTTGGCATCAGGTTGCCTCCACCATAATTTGAAACATGCCGAAGTCAAGCCGACACACTACATGCGAACGCCAATCATGTAGGAAATCAGTTATGTGTTCTTGCGATGTTTGAATTGCACTGCTTTGATTGCAGTGATCTCGACAGCATGATCAAATCATTACACAATGCTCTTGGCGCGGTACCCCAGGATCTTGCAGACCTCGTATATACGGAGTACACACCAAAGAATGAGCGGAGCAGCTTACCACATTGGGATGATATTGTAAAAGTTTGCGGCGGGGGCAAGCGATCCTCGACGCTATATGTGCGAAGTCGCAGCAGCTTAGAGTGAGACGACTTGTTGACTCAAGCAGGCGCGCTGCGTAGTGAATGGTCTGCGCAAAACGTCAGTATTTCCGTAGCCTTGGCCTCTCAAGCTCCCCGGCGCCCATATGTGTACAGATATGTGGGTACACCCACACACATATATATATATGCATATATATATATATATATATATATATGTAGATAGAGGCCCTGCTGTGAATGTATTGAAGAGCGTCGCTGCCATGCAGACCACAAGTACTCTCCAGCCACTTGGTCTGTGATTAGGGCAGCGCGTCGCCTTCTTTGCTAGGGCGGAGCTTTGCAGTGGAGCCTTGGCGAGAGCGACGGTGCTGTGGAGGCCACGAGCGCAATAGGTGCATGGACGCACTTCCGCAATATCCGTACATCATACATCCGATCGACCTTCCTTGATGGCGGGCATCGATCGGCGGGGTGGTGGGATGTGACTCGCGGAACCGCAGTGAGATGCATGGGAGGAGTTGGAATCAGCAGCATTTCCCAACCATCCTGTGGTGCTGGGTCCACGTTGTGACTCTAATATATATATATATATATATATATATATATTCATACCATTTCCGTTCGTATGGGATTACCTGGACACATGATCGGTTAATTGGAACGCACTTGCATGTGCATGCTCAGCGCGCGTTTGGCGCGGCTCGCGGTTGGCGCGCATCTGGCACGTCAACTGCTGCAGAATGATGGCTACTGTTATCAGAAGCTGCGGCCAAACAAAAAGATAGCTCCCACAGATAGGGAGACCACAAATGACGTACGCGCCCAACTATGTACATGAGCACGGCCCTTCGATCCGCGAGACCGGCCGCGTTGTACGAACATCTGCGCAATGCGTACTCTCGAAACCAGCGTGGATTCACTATACGTGTGCGTCCTTCTCTCGCTCCGGAACAGAAGACCCCGGAGGCGCCAGCCGGGGCCCCGGCCGGGCTGAGCCTGGCCGAGCTCATCCGGCCGAGACGCGGGGAAGGAGGAGCAGGAGGAGGAGGAGGAGGAGGAGGAGGAGGAGGAGGAGGAGGAGGAGGAAGGAGGAGGAGGAGGAGGAGGAGGGGGAGGAGGGGAGGAGGAGGAGGAGGAGAGAGACGGAGGAGGATGAGGAGGAGAGCGAGAGGGGAGGAGGAGGAGGAGGAGGAGGAGGAGGAGGGAGAGGAGAAGCAGGAGGAGGAGGAGGAGGAGGAGGAGAGGAGGAGGGAGGAGGAGGAGGAGGAGAGGGAGAGGGAGAGGGAGAGGGAGAGGGAGAGGAGAGGGAGGAGGAGGAGGAGGAGGAGGAGGAGGAGGAGAGGAGGAGGAGGAGGAGGAGGAGGAGGAGGGGAGGGCGGGGGGAGGGAGGAGGAGAGGAGGAGGAGGAGGAGGAGGAGGAGGAGGAGGGGAGGAGGAGGAGGAGGAGGAGGAGGAGGAGAGAGGAGGAGGAGGAGGAGGAGAGGAGAGGAGGAGGAGGAGGAGGAGGAGGATGAGGGATGGAGAGAGGAGGAGGAGGAGGAGGAGGAGGGAGGAGGAGGAGGAGGAGGAAGGGGAGGACTAGGAGGAGGTGGAGGAGGAGGAGGAGGAGGAGGAGAAGGGGA
This sequence comes from Prorocentrum cordatum, assembly GCA_963575745.1. Classification (NCBI taxonomy): domain Eukaryota; class Dinophyceae; order Prorocentrales; family Prorocentraceae; genus Prorocentrum; species Prorocentrum cordatum. Next base: position 29,591 of record CAUYUJ010001765.1, read on the forward strand.
GGAGGAGGAGGAGGAGGAGGAGGAGGAGGAGGAGGAGGAGGAGGAGGAGGATCCGAGCGCCCCGCTGCAGCGTGGGCCCCCCAGCCGAGCTGATCTGGGCCGAGGTGAGCCTGGCCGAGTGAGGCCGGTCCGAGTCGACATTGGCCGAGTCGATCCTGGCCGTTGCAAGGTTTTGGGGCGCTCCGAGTTAGGCCGGTCCGAGTCGACCTTGGCCGAGTCGACCTTGGCCGAGTTGAGCTTGGCCGAGTTAGGCCAAGTTAGGCCAGTCCGAGTCGACCTTGGCCGAGTCGACCTTGGCCGAGGTGAGCTTGGCCGAGTTAGGCCGGTCCGAGTCGACCTTGGCCGAGTCGACCTTGGCCAAGTCGATCCTGGCCGTTGCAAGGTTTTGGGGTCGCTCTCGGAGCGCTGTCGGGGCGTTCTTGGGTCCTCTCAGGCGGTGTCTCGGGTCATCGTGGGCGAGCGGGGGTCTTGCCTGGATTTCGTCGGAAGCGTCGAAAACGGGGCAAGGTTTTGGCGCGCTCTTGGGTCGCTGTCGGGGCGCTCCTGGGACTTCTCAGGCGGCGTCCTGGCCGAGTTGAGCGCTGGCCGAGTTCGGATGCCGCCAAGGTAGCCCCCAGAAGCCCCAAGAGAGATACCCACTGGAGGGCCAACAAGGCCACCCCTTATCCTCCTCTCGCCACCTCTTCCCCGCCTCCCACTCGCATCCCCCATCCTCCTCCTCTCCCCCTCCTCCTAGTCCTCCCCTGCATATCCTGCTCTTTCTCCTCCTCCACCCCCTTCACCCTCCTCCTCCTCCTCCTCCTCCTCCTCCTCCTCCTCCTCCTCCTCCTCGTCCTCCACCTTCAACTCCTCCCTGCTTCACCCCGAAGCGTGTCGGCAGGGCGGGCAGGGCGTTTCGCCTGAGCCTTCCTCCCACTCTATGACCCTTAAGCTGAGAAAATGTACGATAGCGTCCTGGACGGAGAGCGGGTGGTTTTCAACATGAGGCTCCCGCCCTAGCGCCGTGCACATTCGTTTTACAAGTTGGCAACAGCTTCACGGATGGAGCGGGGGTCCTTTGACAAATGTGGATCTCGCCCGAGCGCCGCGCACATGAGCTCTCTTAAATAAAAAATGCAGCAACTTGACGGATGGAGGGGGGTCGTTTTCGAAAAGTGGGTCTGGCCTTAGCGCCGCGCACATTCGTTACATTTGCAAGAGTTTATCGGATTGACGGCGGGTAGTCTTCAAAATGTGGTTGTCGCTTGAGCGCCGCGCACATGTGTATTAAAAAGATGCAGCAGTTTTACGGATGGAGGGTGGGTCGTGTTCAAATGTGGTTATCCTCAGCGCCGCGCATCTTAGTCTTCAGAATTTGCAGCAATGGAAAACGTAGTTATGGTGACTGGCGTCCCAGAATGGTGTTCTGGCACGATGTAGGACTGTCTGGGCGCGACAAGTATTTTGGCGGTGCTGAAGTCCCAGGCATGGTGTCCTGGTACGATTCAGGATCGCCAGCACGGGCAGCAACGTTGATTCCTCAGGCTGAAGTCCCAGGATCCTGGCACGACTCAAATTTTCGGACGAGTGTCTTCCGACGGAGCACTTCCCTCAGCGAGAATGAGTCCTTATAGGGGCCATCGAAGAGGGAACTTGGAGGGAGGGTTCATTGCAACATGGTTGATGAGCCTTGGGTTTGCACGGCCCTCCCTCCTTCTCCCCCCCCTCCTGCTTCTCCTCCTCCTCCTCCTCCTCCTCCTCCTCCTCCTCCTCCTCCTCCTCTTCCTCCTCCTCGTCCTCGTCCTCATCCTCCGCCTCCTCGTCCGACGCCTCCGCCTCCTCCGCCTGCTCATCCTTCCTCTCCTCCTCCTCCTCCTCCTCCTCCTCCTCATCATCATCATCCGCATCCTCCTCCGCATCCTCCTCCGCCCCCTCTTCCTCCGCCTCCTCCTCCGCCTCCTCCTCCTCCTCCTCCTCCTCCGCCGCCGCCTCACCCCTCGCCTCGCCCAGCTCCAGCCCAACACGCCCCCGAAGACTCTCCAGGCGGCCCGAAGACCTGGAAGGCGCCCGCCCGAACGGCTGAAGACACCTAACCACGCCCTCAAGATGCCTCGAGCTTTCTCCGACAGGCCCTCGGGGGGCCAAGCAGGCTCCCGACGGTCCCCTCAGAGGTCCGCAACACTGACAAGGCATCGATTGGGATGAAGGTTACGGGTCCCGAGGGAAACGCGTCCTGGATCCTGGGGCCTTCCCCCATGGACCCCCGAACCAGCTGTTCGTCCAGAGTCGTTTTCTGACAGTCCTGGGGCCCGTGTACGTGGAGTGCCCCAGGAGGCCCAAAACGGTAAAAAACCTCAGGACCCGTTTCCCGCAGGACCCGTTTCTTCCATGGCGAATGAAGCATGTCATTGTTTTCGCTCACCGCTTATGCTGGCCCAGGATGGCTCCCGAAGGCGTCCCGCAGACGGCTCCGGGACCATCCCAGGCTGGCCTCGAAGTGGCAAGTTTCATCCTGCCAGGAAGCCCTAAGCGGCATTTGCCGTAGGCTGTCCGATAGATTGCGCCAGACGCCCCGCAGACCACAAAACATCCGTCGCTCGTCGTGTCGTCGTCGTCGTCGTCGTCGTCGTCGTCGTCGTCGTCGTCGTCGTCGTCGTCGTCGTCGTCGTCGTCGTCGTCGTCGTCGTCGTCGTCGTCGTCGTCGTCGTCGTCGTCGTCGTCGTCGTCGTCGTCGTCGTCGTCGTCGTCATTGTCGTCGTCGTCGTCGTCGTCGTCGTCGTCGCTGTCGCCGTCGTCATCGTCTTCGTCGTCGGGCGCTCCACGGGAAATCGAATCGTCCGCTGCTCCAGTGGGTCTGCCACAGGCTGCGCCACGCGGTGCGCCAGGCACCCTCCGCGGGCCACCAAATCGCACGCTGCCGCAATGGGTCTGCGATAGATTGCGCCAGACACGTTCTCCTTATCCTCGTTCTCCTCGTCCTCCTCCTCCTCCGCCTCCTCCTCCTCCTCAGCCTCCTCTTCCTCCTCCTCCTCCTCCCCCTCCCCCCCATCTTTCCCCCTCCTCCTCCTCCTCCTCATCCTCCTCCTCCTTCTCCTCCCCTTCCTCCTCCTCCACCCGCGGGCCGCCAAATCACACGTTACCCGATGTGGTCTGCCAGATGCTGCGCCGTTGGCTTCGACAGGCACCCCGCGGGCCGCCAGATCGCCCGCTGCCCGACTCGGCCTGCCACAGGCTGCGCCATAGCCAGACACCCCGCCGGCGAGAAAATCGCCCGTGGCCCCCATGGGCAGGAGAGCCCATAATCAAATCGATAAGTCGGATCGGCGATCGAAATGAATCGGATCGGCGAAAATCGGCAGCCGAGTCGGGAAAAGTCGGATCGGCGGAAATCGGCAGGCTACTATGCGTCCCATAAGAAGTCGGAATCCGAATCGGAATCCCAAGCCGAATCGAATCGGAAGCGGAAGCCATCGAAATCGAACCGAATCGAATCGGAGGGGTCGAAATGAGCCCTGCATGGGTCTGCCATAGGTCACGCCACAAGTTGCGCTGGACCCCCCGCGGCCACCCAGAATCGTCTGCGGCCACGCGGTGTACACTTTCCGGCGTCATCAGCCACCGTGCCCCGAGGCACGCGGCGGGGTGCCCTCAGGTCCCCAAAGGGTCCTCTGTGCCAAGGCTCGACCTAAACAATGTGTTTGGGTTCGTGCTCGTTTTGGTTTCGTGTTACCTGGTTTTGTCTTCAATCTGCCTTTGTTGCAAAACGACATCGAAACGACAACGGCTCACGAAATCGCCAAAACATCGCTCAGGTCCACCCCTGGTCCCTCAGGGTCCTCCCATGCTGGGATGGTACATACTTCTTACGGGGCTCACAGCCCTGAGTTACCGGGACTCCTGGGCGCCTCTGGAAATCCAGCGCCTGCCCCCGCATGACTTTGCCTGGAGCAAAGAGGGCCCCCAAACGGGCCAAGAGGGCTCAAGAGACCTCCAAGACGGTCCAAGAGGGCCCCGAGTCTGCCAAAGATCGCTCCTAGACGTTCAAGATGGCCTCCAGCCGGCCCAAAAGGTCTCAAGACTCCCCAAGGAAGCTCGAAGGTCCCCAAAGAGGACTCCAAAAAGCCAAAATCATTGATTTCCTGTCTGTTGCTTGCTGATTGTAGCGTTCTCGCCGTTTCTGGTTTCCGACGCTTCAAGACGGCCCAAGAGGCACCCAATATCGACCCAAGACGGCCCAAGAAACCCCCAAGAGGGGGCCCATACGGCCCAAGACGTCGAGACGGCCCAAGAGGGCCCCAAGAGGGGCTCAAGAAAGCCCCGAGGGGGAAACACGGACCGACGTTCAGAGCCCTCCACCTTCGGGGTCGGCCCAACAGGCTAAAATCATGCAATAACAGATTGGGCTTCAACGTCCTTCTGGCGATCACCTTAACAGTCTTCACAACGCCCAGGACGGCCCAAGAGGCCTCCAAGAGCAATCCAAGTCGGTCCGAATGAACCCCAAAGAGGAACCCAAGAAGGCCCCAAGACTGCACAAAATACAGTCGGGGCCTTGACCTAAGGAACCCTAAATAAGGAACGAGCCCCCTTTTTTCCATAAGTTAACCTTCGATTTCCGATCGAAAACATAAGGAAAACCTGAGGCAAGCTGCGAAACACGAAAGGAACGCGGAGCCCCTCCCCAACGAAAAGGGTTCCTTCTTCAGGGCCCCGACTGTAGCCCCAAGACGGCCCTGGGTGGCCCAGCGAGGGCTCCAAGAGAGCACGGAGGGGTCCCCAAAACTGCCCCCGAGGGCGCCGGATGGCCCAGGAGCGCCCCAAGACGGCTCCAGAGAGCTCCGAGATGGCCCAAGAGGACCCCAAACTGCCCCCAAGACATCCCAAAAGGCGGGAAAAGCATCCCACGAGGGCCCCGGGGGGCCCCTCCCTGGCCCTCCCCAAGTGTTCACCCAGTCGTTTCCCCAACAGCTGGAGGGAAGACGCAGTCCGCCAGCGTGGCCGCACTATCGCTCGACACTTCACGACGTGCGAGGGACTCCAGAGGCACGGGACGGCGGTGACTCGCCCTAGGCGTCTTCGAACTTTCCTCCTCGCTCGAACTCAGGACAGGCATCCCTCCCGGGCACCTGCCCGGCCAATCTCTAGGAGGGGGAGGAGGAGGAGGAGGAGGAGGAGGAGGAGGAGGAGGAGGAGGAGGAGGAGGAGGAGGGGAGGAGAGGAGGAGGAGGAGGAGCGAAGGGAGGAGGAGGAGGAGGAGGAGAGGAGGAGGAGGAGGAGGAGGAGGAGGAGGGAGGAGGAGGAGGAGGAGGAGAGGAGAGGGAGGAGGAGGAGGAGGAGGAGGAGGAGGAGGGAGGGAGGGAGGAGGAGGAGGAGGAGGAGGAGGAGAGGGAGGAGGAGGAGGAGGAGGAGGAGGGAGGAGGAGGAGAGGAGGAGGAGGAGGAGGAGGAGGAGGAGGAGGAGGAGGAGGAGAGGGAGGGAGGAGGAGGAGGAGGAGGAGGAGGAGGAGGAGGGAGGAGGAGGAGAAGCAGGAGGAGGAGGAGGGAGGAGTGAGGAGGAGCAGGAGGAGGAGGAGGGGGAGGAGAGGAGGTAGGAGGAGGAGGAGGAGGAGGAGGAGAGGAGGGAGGAGGAGGAGGAGGAGGAGGAGGAGGAGGAGGAGGCGGAGGGGAGGAGGAGGAGAGGGAGGAGGAGGAGGAGGAGGAGAGAGGAGGAGGAGGAGGAGGAGGAGGAGGAGGAGGAGGAGGAGACTTCCGCAGCGACGAGAAGACACCCCCCTTTCGGCAGAAGCAGGCGGAAGTGGGCGCTCGGACGCTTCAGCAATCGGCCACGCTGCCACGCAGGCCCCTGACTTAGAAGCTCCGGGGCACCTGCTCCAACGCCGGCACCTCGGGATGCGCCATGGTGTAGAGGCAATGGCCTGAGGGCCCCCCATACTCCTCCATCTCCCCCATCTACCGTTCCTGCCCCGTGAACGTATCTCCTCCTCCTCCTCCTCCTCCTCCTCCTCCTCCTTCTCTCCTCCTCACCCTCCTCCTCCTCCTCCTCCTCCTCCTCCTCCTCCTCCTCTCCTCCTTCCCTGCCGTCTCTGTCCCCTCCTCCTCCCTCCCCTCCCCTCCTCCCCCTCCTCCTACTCCTCCTCCTCCTTCTCCCTCTCTCCTCCTCCTCTCATCCTCCTCCTCCTCCTCCTCCTCCCTCCTCCTCCTCCTCCTCCTCCTCCTCCTCTTTCCTCCTGCTCCTCCTCCCTCCTCCTCCTCCTCCTACTCCTCCTCCTCCTCCTCCTCCTCCTCCTCCTCCTCCTGGCACAGTAATGCCATCCCCTTTGGAGCAGTGTGTCGACCCCCCTCCCTGGCCCTCCCTCCCCTCCTTCGCTCTCCCTCCCCCTTTGCCGCAATGAGGGAGAGGGGGGCAAGAAAGCCGTTTACAACCACTTCGGCATGGTGAACGTTTTCTTATTCGGTTGTTCGACGTCGGGCGGGAGAGGGGGGGAGGAGGGGGGGTCTGGCTCCGGATCTCTGCTTAGTGCGACTGTTTGCAGCAGTGCGTCCTACGGGGGAGACTCCACCTGCTCCCCCTCCTCCCCCTCCCCTCCTCCTCCTCCTCCTCCTCCTCCTCCTCCTCCTCCTCCTCCTCCTCCTCCTCCTCCTCCTCCTCCTCCCCCTCCATCCCAACCTCCTACTCAAATCCACTACCACCTCCCACTCTGCAAAAACCTGGTTCATATGTATCAGATGTTCTGACCACCTTGACCATCGCTGTTGCACCGTGTGCTGTAGGTATTGCGCTGATGTTCGGGTGCAGCTCCCTCAGCTACAGAGACGTATCCGCTTACATGGCCAACCTCAAGAACGAGCCCAACCAAATAACCAGCGAATTACGCATTCCTCGGGCCATGATGCCCATGTGCATTACGCTCCAGCGAATTACCCATCTGAGGAAGCTGCGTGGATCTAATGAGTAGTAGCCTTTTGGTATTTCGACATCGACGCCATGTTTCGAGATACGGTCGCCGATGCTTATATGATGATGCCGACCACCTGATATTGCTTACACAAACAACTGCAGGAAACTGACACATTAGTGCGTGAATCCTTTCTTCGTAAAGGCCACACCGCGGTCTGAAGGATACCATCAAGCCTATGCAATTGACGGCGGTCGTAATGCGTATGCTGAGCATGACGTAGGGTGTAACAGCGGGTGCTTCCCTGAGTTTGAATACCTGGCGCACACTTACAACTGTGAATAACGATACATATGGTGCGGTGATTACTATAAAGAACAAACGTCGTATGTATTACGTGCTGTTCGTGCTGCTACACCTTCCGTTCCAACTACGCCGTCTTGGCCACCGCTTGCACCCGTCCACTTCTACAACGGAAGCTGTTGGTACGAAGACACATGCGCGTGCCCATTGCCAACGCTGTTCTGCAATTTAGAGGGGCGCCTCGTCCAGACCGAAGACTGCAATGTTCATCGCGTGTTTGCGCGATCCCCGATGGCCGCTGGAGAGCGCACAAGAACAAAGCTTGCACTCTGACGCCGATCAACGTGTGGGGTGGCCTTCAGTTTTGGGGGGTGGGAAAGGGGGGGTACCCCGCGCCTGCCTAGAAGCAGCGCGCTAAGGGTCACTCTTGCCTGGGGCCGCACTCGCGTGTAGCCAGCCCATGGCCTCCACCCTCATTCTGCACCCTTGGCCGCAAGCCCTGGGTCCTGGGCCCACATTTCGTCTGCCCTCGCCCGCGGCAATGCGCCCGAACCCCATGCTCGGACCCGGAAGGCAATCTGCAAGGAGCTCGGTGGCCTCGCACACAGGCTGGCGGATCTCCTGACGAGACGCCCCGCGTGGCCCTCGTTGTTGCGTGGGCCCCCAGCCCCCGTCGGAGAGACGCAGGGCGTTTTGAAGTCAGTCCGCGACACGCAAGGGTCCAGGTAACGTT
>CAUYUJ010001765.1:42500-80000 GCA_963575745.1 Prorocentrum cordatum
ACAAGCACACCAGGCTCGAGACGCATCCCTGCTCTGGCGTCAGCCGAGCGTTGAAGCCCCTCGTCATCGGCGTATCGATGAAGCCAGGACTCAAGCTGACGACCTTCAGGTTAGGGTGGGCCTTGGCTTGAATCAGCGTCAGCGCGTTGAGTGCTGCCTTTGAGAGGCCGTAGCCCCTCCCCATGCCAAGATTATTTGCTGCAACCTGCGCGCTGACAGTGGCAGACAGCTCGTCAAAGGTAATGTCGGGGTTGGACAGCGTGGCCTTCAATGAGGCGGACTGGCTTTTCAAATACCCAGGCGCGGCCCCAGAACTAGTGTTGACAATCCGACCCTCTCCAGGATGGATCAAGCCGACCATTGCCTCCGTGACACGCTTGGGACCAAGCATGTTAACATTAAGAATATCCTCTGCACCTGCACTGCCCGCGTCGTCTTGAGCAAGCCCCAAGCCAGCATTGTTCACGACAGCATATAAAGTGACACCCTTAGCCTTGAGTTTCGCGGCAGCGGCGGTGCATGAGGCATCCTCTGTAACATCTATCTGCAGCACCTCGATGTTGTTGGCCGCGGCTGGAAACGCACCAGTAATCGACTTCAGCGCGGCCTCTCCCTTTGCAATGTTAGAAAAAGAAAAAACGCCAGAAACATACACTTTTGACGCTCCGCGCGGATTTCTTGGATACGCGCTGGACCCCCCTCCCTGGCGCGCGGAGCGCGCCAGGGGCGGCGCCGGAGGCTCCGGAGGCGCCGCCAGGGGGTCCCAGCGCGTATGCAAGAAACCCGCGCGGAGCGCCAAAAGTTTATGTTTATAGCGTTTTTTTCTTCTTCGAAATGTCGCGGGCTCCGAGGTACACGTGGCACGGCGGTGGTGCCGGGGCTGGGTACTCCGAATCAGGCCGGGTGCCCGTGGCCAATAATTTGCACAGAGCCAGGCCGATGCCCGAGTTCCCTCCGGTCACGAGGATGTGCTTCGGGCCGGTGCCCGTTGTCGGTTCGGCCCCTTTGGAGCACAGGGACCCCATCGCAAATCAACAAAATCTGCTGCTGGGGAAGGCAAAGTTAGAAGAAGAGCAAACGCCACCAGGATAAACTGTTGGCGCTCCACGCGGACTTCTTGGATCCGCGCTGGGCGCCCCCTCCCTGGCGCGAGGAGCGCGCCAGGGGCGGTGCCGGAGGCGCCGCCGGGTTATGGCGTCTCTTGTTCTTCTTCTTCGGAAAAAATCAGGCTTGAGCCAACTCATCCTCTGGGACCAGAGCGGCAGTGGAAGTTTCAAGGCCTCCTGCTCCAGTTGCCAACACGGGAGGCACGGATGTTCTGGAAGACACTTCGAATCGTAACGTGCCTGGCGCCTGGCCTAGCCTCCATGATTGCAGGGGCCCAGAGACACACAAATAAGTTCACACAAATCCCATATTTGCCATATTTCTGCATATTTCCTTGATTGTTCGTCTTCCCCCCCACTTCCCCTGTTTTCCCATATCTTCCTGGGAGTCGACGATTACTTGTGTCTGTGTGTTTGTTCCTCACCTGAATGATGAACCAGCCCCTTCTGCAGCAGGCCACCTGGTGCCAGGACTGCAGACGGGGCCGAGGACGCCCCCAAAAGGGGCACTCGAGAGAGTCTCCCAAACTGCCCGAGAGCCCCCCAGATACGTGCGAAGCAATGGACTAGCTCGAGCTTCATATCAGAGCGGCATGAATAGAGGAACAACAAACGGCATAAACACAAACTTTTGGCGGTCCGCGCGGACTTCTTGGATCCGCGCTGGACCCCCCTCCCTGGCGCGCTCCGCGCGCCGGGGCGCCGCCGAGGGGGGCCCCGCCCGGATCCAAGAAATCCGCGCGGAGCGCTACAAGTTTATGTTTCCGCCGTGATTTCATCTTCGAATGGGACGCACCGAAACATCGTGATGCTATCTGTCTTCCTTGGAGCCGTGCGTCCGACCCAAACACATAGTATGCAAGCGTTGGAGCATGTCGTTTCCCCAGCGGTGTGCCCAGAAAGCCCCGCCACGCCACGACACATGTACTGCAAGACGTCTCGGTGCGCGCGTCGCCCCTGGGGGGGGCGACGCACACATAGTAGTAGCAGGTTGGGGTGACGCCGACCGAATGAGCCCGCAGGCACGACGAACCCGACGGGCCTCGCGTGGTGCGGAAAGGCGCACCGGTCCGGCATTCGCGCGCGGCGTGGCGTGCCGAGCGGCGGCCCGCCGACAAGCCACGGCCAGGCCCCCTGCAAGCGGAGAGAGCGTGCCGCTCCGCTCCGCGGGGCGGGAGGCGGGGAAGAAGCTCGGGGCGCTGGTGCTGGGGGGCCAGGGACCGATGTTGCTTTCTCGAGGGACCTCGTCTGTCCCGTCGCGCCCCTATCCGCGTCGTCGAATCCGTGTCGAATCCATGTCGGACTCGTCAGATCCGCGTCGAATCCACGTCGAATCCGCGTCGGACCCACGCCAGGTCCGCGTCGAGTCCGCATCGAGCCCGCGTCGGGCACGAGAGAAGACAGCAATTTTGGGGACAGGCGAGGTCCCCCGACCATGCAACGTAAACCAGGACGTGGTCAGCGTGTCACGCCGAAGCGTGGTGCGAGACACGCTGAGCAAACGTTCCTGCTGGAGCTTCGCGGACCGCAGTGCTGTGCGATCGCAGGCCGGCTGTCAGACCTCCGAATGCAACATTGTAAACTTGCTCGACGCTACCAACATGAACAGCATCTGGCGGCCCCCGACTGGTCATTACCTTCGAACGCACGATTTGGAAGAGTACGCTGAACAAGGCCTGCATGCAATTGGCGACGCGCAACTGGCAAATCGACCCGCCCCGGCGAACAACATGGTCTTTACGGAATGGACGGACCGAGGACCCCCCAACACGGGGTCCCTGGACGTCTCGACACCTTCCCCAGGGCCTGTTTTTCATCCTGACTCATTTCTCGACGGTCCCGCGGCCCGGCGAGGGCCTCCAGAAACCGAAGACGGCGAAGAAAAAACGGCGCCTTGTTTTTTCAATACGTTGGATCTCTGGGGTGGGTGGGAATGGAGAAGATTCCAGGATTCTACAGCGCCGGTTTTAATACATGCTCCTCGTGCGGACCATGTATTAGAAAGTAAGGGTTGATAAATACAAGGATGAGTTTATGCATTAATTTACTCCGAATTTAATCACTACTAAAATTCCTTTACATTGAAAATCCAATGTATTAAAACCTGCCCTGTAGGTTGGCCCCGCGCGCGTCCGGGGGAGGGCCACGAGGTCCAGGCAGAAAAGGAAAAAGACAACAGCCGACGACGACGACGACGACGAAGATGAACGACGAAGGCGAACGACGACGGGGAACGGCGAAGAGGAGGGGTGGAGGAGGCGGGAGGAGACAGGGCAGGCGAGGGGCTCTGGCGGCGGCCTCGGGTCTGCCCAGCCGCGTCCTCGGGGAAGGGGGAGGGGGGGGGGGGGAGCGCTTCCCCGGCACCTTCCGCGCCTACTCCCCCTCCCCCTCGACCGTTCCCCCCCATCCTCTTCCCTGCCAGTGCATACTGCCACTTTGCCACCCCCGCCGGCCGGGAGGGAGGCGGGTTCTCGCCTCCACACATCACACCCTGGCGAACTCTCTGAATGACTGAATTGTTCGACAGAGAACCTGTGGCTTCAAAGCCAGCACAGTGCCAACAGAGCAGCACACGTGACCAACCTCTACTGCCTGCGCGGGACGACCAGCGCGCTGGCATCTCGCGTCCCGAGGCATGATCCTTTTGAAGCGCTGGCCGCACCGCCCATGGCTTGTGGCCACCTGGTATCCCATCAGCTGGCATAAATACTGTCCCCATCACTTGTCCGCTTCTTGCTCCACACCAAGTTGCGGGCTGTTTCGGGAGCCATCGTGGGCCCTCTTAGGCCTTTTGGAGACTCTTGGCGCCCTCGTCGCGCACTTTTGACTCAGAGAGCCTGGAGAGAGCTTCAAGAAGCCTCTGATGGAGCCCGGAGAGAGCTCCGAGAGGGTCCCCAGAAGGTCCCCAGCAGTATCACACCAAGGCACGGTGACGGGATGGGCCGTGGGCCACGAGATCCGCCGCCCCTTGCTAGCTTGCCACAAGGGTGCCCGGCGTGCTGGATCCTTTCGATTTGGGTTCTCTTAGAGCTCCCCCTGGGGCTTCGGCCCGTCCCGCCGGCACGGAATAAGGACCCGTAAACTCTCCAGGTCGTCGGCCTTCCCGTGCCAGACGGCCCCAAGATGGCCTCCAAGACGGCCAAGATGGTTTCCAAGATAGCGACGATGGCCCCGGGAGAACCCAAGATGGTTTGCACATGTTTCCAAGACGGCCCAAGATGCACCCAAGACGGCCGACGATGGTCTCAAGATGGCCCAGGACGGTCCAAAAGGCCTCCAAGAGGTCCTCCAGGAGGCCTCTTGGGCGATCTTGGGGTGACCTTGAGGGCCACTTGGGCCGTCGGAAAGCCGAAGGAGCGCAAATGCCAAAATCCTTCAAACACACAACGCAAAACAATGATGTTCACATCTTCGCGTCTTCCTGGGGTGCCTCTTGGAGGCCTCTTGGGCCATGTTGGAGGCCTCTCGGGAGCCTCTTAGGCAGTCTTGGGCCATCTTGAGACCATCTTGGAACGTCTTGAGTGCGTATTGGGCCGTCTTGGAGGCATCTGGGACTCTCTTGGGCCGTCTTGGAGGCCATCTCGGACCATCTTGGGCGAACTTGGAGGCCATCTTGGGCCATCTTGGCCATCTTGGACGCCATCTTGGAGCCATCTGGAGCAGGAAAAACATGTGCAACCGGATTTGGGGCAGTCTTTTGGGCCCAAAGGCTGCCCAAGAGGCCCCCAAGTTCGCACAGGAAACCTCTAAGACGGCCCAGGACGGCCCCAGTGGCCTCCAAGAGGCATCCAAGACGCTCCAAGAGGCCTCCAAGAGGTCCTCCACGAGAGCCCGAAGAGGCCAAAATCATTAATTGTCCTTCGGTCTTTGAAGATGTTGGCATTTTCTTCTTTTCAGCTCTCCGACGGCCCAAGACGGCCGCCCAAGAGGCCCCCAACATCGCCCGAAGAGCGCCCAAGAGGCCTCCAAGATGGCCCCATGACAGGCCAAGAGGCCCCCAAGAAGGCCCCAACAAGACCCCAAGACGGCCCAAGACGCCCCCAAGACGCCCCCAAGACGCCCAAGATGGCCTCCAAGACGGCCAAGATGGCCTCCAAGATGCCTCAAAGACGGCCAAGAAGGCCTCCAAGACGGCGAAGATGGCCCCAAGATGCACCCAAGACGGCCCCAAATGGCCTGAGGATGGACTTAGACTGCCCAAAAGGCCCGCCAGAGCCTCCAAGACGGCCCAAGACCCCTCCAAGACGTCCTCCAGGAGGCCCGAAAGCTCGGAAACCACCTGGTCCGATAGCTCGCCCGACTCCGTGTTCCCCGAAGGCTTTCGAAACCCACTCGGGGAACGCGTGGCCCGATAGCTTGGCCGAGCTCAAACCCAACTTTCGGCCACGCAGGCGCTTCCAAAAAGGCAGGGGGCGGCGGTGATTCGCCGAAGGCGTCTTCGATCCACAAGGGGCCTGAAATCGCCCGAGCGCCCCAAGAGAGCACCCAGAGAGCTCCCACAGATCTTTCCAAGAGGCGACCAAGCTCGACTCCCAGATTGTCAGGGATGGCGCTGCATTGCCGTCAAGACGATCCTAGATGTCGTGAAAGACGGCGAATGTGACCCGTCTGACCCGAAATGGCTCCAAGGTGCATCCAAGACGGTCAGGGATGGCAGCACGAGGCCGCCATGAAGCCTGAGGAGGCTCTCAAAGCCCCGAAACGGCTCGCAAGAGGTCTTCTCCTCCTCCTCCTCCTCCTCCTCCTCCTCCTCCTCCTCCTCCTCCTTACGAAGATCCCCCTGTATGGGCGACCCCACCGCAAATTTCCTCTCTCCCCCTGGACCTCTTCCCTCTATGGACAATGAACCTCCTCCGTGTTGTCGTTCTCCTCGCCCTCCTCCTCCTCCTCCTCCTCCTCCTCCTCCTCCTCCTCCTGCTCCTTCTCCTACTAAACCTCCTCCTCCTCCTGCTTCTGCCACTCCTCCTCTTCTTCATCCTCCTTCCTCTCCTCATTCCCCTCCTCTTCTGCGAACGCACATAGGCAGATAGCTTGGCCAAACTGTGCTCCTCGTCATACGCTTCTTGGGAACGTGATGAGGTTTCAGGGGAACTCTTCGGGGTATCTGATCCCAAACTTCCCGAACAACTCGGGCTGTCACCTTCATCATGGGATTCGTCTTCCAGGGTCGGCGGCACCAGTCGCAAAGCCTTCACAATACCCAATGCGAGGCCATCCTTGCCCGCCTGCGCCTTCGAGTAGGACTAGGTTGAATATGTAGTAAGCGTGAAACCACACACACACACACACACACACACACACACGCAGTGCCGCCGACAGCGTCCGCGCTGTGCATTCTCATTGGCTAGCATTCAAATGGCTCGCAGCGGTGGCGGCCTGTGACAAATCACCCGTCCGCCAAGGCTTCACACTTCCCCGAATCAACTCAGACATCATCCCTGACCAGCTTGAAACCTGGTCTGGCTCTGGTGTCAATGCTGCCCCCAATGCCATGTTTTGGGTCAACGAGAAACTGCCAGTCTCCCCTGTAGCACATCCGATCGCTGCCAGTTTGCAAGCCCATACTGAAGTCATCTCGGGGCACCTCCGGTATCACTTCATGAATTTGCGCCAATGGCCCTCCTCCTCCTCCTCCTCCTCCTCCTCATTCTCCTCCACCTCCCCCTCCACCTCCTCCTCCTCCTCCTTCTCCTCCTCCTCCTCCTCCTCCTCCTCCTCCTCCCACGATTCCCAGAGACGCGCTTGCGCCGAGGTGCCCCCGCGGCTGCGGCACGGCTTCGGTGATCGGGCCGGGCCGATCTCGATGGGCGGCCAGGCTCTGGGGCTCCTGGTGTGGTCACGGGCCCCAGGATTTGGAGGGGGAGGAGGAGGAGGAGGAGGAGGAGGAGGAGGAGGAGGAGGAGGAGAGAGGAGGAGGATGGGAGGAGGCGGAGACGGAGGCGGGAGGAGGAGGAGGAGGAGGAGGAGGAGGAGGAGGGGGAGGAGGGGGAGGAGGAGGGGGGAGGAGGAGGAGGAGGAGGAGGAGGAGGGAGGAGGAGAGGAGGGGAGGCAGGAGGAGGAGGAGGAGGAGGCGGGGAGGAGGAGGAGGAGGAGGACGAGGAGAAGGAGGAGGAGGAGGCGGAGGCGGGAGGAGGAGGAGGAGGAGGCGGGAGGAGGAGGAGGAGGAGGAGGAGGAGGAAGTTCCAGGGTTCCTGGTTCGGTCACGAACCCCTGGTGTTGCGAGGATGTAGCGAGAGTGTGCGGGAATGCCGCGGGCGGCCAGGGACTTAGGTTCCTGTCTCCGGATCTGGGTGAGAGCTTCCCGCCGAGTCCAGTGGGCGACACGTGCACGGGTTTCCAGCGTAAGCCGAACAGAGGACGAGAGAGGGAGAGGTAAAGAGAGGCGGGAGGAAAGAGAGAGAGAGAGGGACAAAGAGAGAGAGAGAGAGTAGGAATGCGATAGCAAGCAGAGAGAGCAGACACGACTCTGGAAAAGAGAAAGAGAGAGAGAGAGAGAGGAAAAGAGAGAGACCGGAGAAACAAACAAGAGGGCGAGAAAGGAAAAGAGAGAGAGAGAGAGAGAAAAAAATAGAGAGACTGAAGAGAAAGAGCAGCGATAGAGAGTAGACAATTCACAGTATGTAGCAAAGAGTAGAGAGTACGGAGAGGAGCGCAGAGGGCAGAGTGCAGAGTGCAGAAAGCAGAGAGCACTGAGTAGAGAGCCCAGACTGAAGAGGCGAGGGTACAGAGTCGAGGGCGGAGGGTGGAGAGTGGAGGGCAGAAATTAGAGATCAAATGTAGAGGGGCGCATGTCATCGAGAGCATCTGGTCGAAAACAAGAAAGAATGAGCAACAAAAACCGCTGGAAGCCGCATTCGTCACCCTTGGCTCTCGCCCACCACCAGAGCACTGGCTGTATGCTCGACGCACGGACAGCTCATTGGGGCATCCCCTGGCGCAACGTGTTCACTCCGCAGTCCTCCTTGTGGACTCGACAGCTCGAAGCCAGCTCGCAGAGATCACACACCACGAACGAGTTCCCTTGCACGCGGGGGCGAGAGCCAGCTCGAGCGATGCAGCGCACATCGCAGGAGCGAGACAGACCTGCCTCGCACTGCGCCGTCCGGATACTGGGCAACAGTGTCGACGACACAGGCATGCCGGCACTAGTATCAGGTCGGGCGTGTTCTCCTACAGGGGAATTGTGAACGAAAACGAGAGTCAGAAAATACCCAGCAATTGTCCAACATGGTCCAAAAATCGTCCCAAAACTATGCTTTCACTATGTTTGAAGGTTCCTCCTGTAGAGGGACGTGCCCGACTTAACTAGGGGGCAAACAAACCTACCTCGCTTTTGACCACCCTCGCTTCCAAGAGATGCCAAGACGATGCCAAACTGCAGCCTGCACTGGTCAGGCCGCTTGGTGAGGAGGCGCGTGGTATGGCTTGGTTTTGCCTGGAAGCGACTCCCTCCCTCCCTCCCTCCCTCCCTCCCTCCCCCCCTCCCTCCCTCCCTCCCTCGTAGGTATTTCACGCTCTGATTCACACGAGTACAGAGGGGGGGGCCACCGTGGCACAGCCTCGGGCGGACGGGCGGGGGCAGACGTCGCCCCGCCTCGACAGGCCTCCTCCCTCCTCCCTCCCCTCCCTCCCCTTCCTCCTCCACCTCCCTCCCATCCTCCCTCCTCCCTCCCTCTAATTTCGTAACAAAAGGGGTGGTCTCGACCCTCCCGACGAGAAGTTTAGACCCCCCCCCGTGGGGAGAACCCTCCAAACATCGGCCTCAGGCCTCAACAGGCCTCCCGGATAGCCTGGACAGAGACCCCCCCCCGAAATGAGACCCCCTCCCTTTTATTACGAAATCCGGAATACACGTAGACTGTCGGGCGTGCGTGAGGATTTCTCGGATCGGCGCTGGATCCTCTCTCTGGCGCGCAGGGCGGGCGAGATCCGCGCGGGCCTCGGCGCGTTGGCGTGCACACCGATGACGATTCCTCGCTCTGTGCTTCCGACAGGGCTCCGAGCTCTCCAGTGGTCTGGGCCGACTGCGATACCCTTCGGCTCGACGGCTTGCGCGGACCTCGCTCCCCGGCGGAGGACCCCGCGCGAGACGCCAGGGCCACCCAGGGCTGCCAGGGGAGTTTTCAGCGCTCCGGAGCAATGAAGCGGCCCTCAAGAAGCAGGAATCCAACCCAGCCCCCCCCCCCACACACGACCAGAAGACTACACGTCGTTCACTTCTGATCGTGCTCATTTCTGATTGTGCTCGTTTCTGACTGTTCATGGCACCCTAGTGGCCGGGAAGAGGCCCAGGATAGAACAATTAGGATCTTGCCCCCCAAAAAAATCAAAGAACCGTCGAGGAATTAGACATGAACCATGTGTGTATACACACACACATATTTATATATATATATATATATATATGAGATGCGGCAGCTCTGCAGGATGTCTGGGGCACCGCGGCCTTCTCAGAGCGTTCCCGAGCGTGCCAACAAAAACAACAAAAGAAAAAAAACTAAAGGAACAAACATAACTATCCAAACCATCTCGGAGCGTGCCAGGATAGCGGGTGCCACGCCGCCTGCCGGGCGGCCCTCGCACCGCCACGCCAGCAGGCCCGGGGCGCCCTCCGCCCACTCGCCAGGCGGCCCGCCTCCCTCTGGGATAGCTGCCCCCCTCCTCCTCCTCCTCCTCCTCCTCCTCCTCCTCCTCCTCCTCCTCCTCCTCCTCCCCTCCTCCTTCCTCTCCTCCTCCTCCTCCTCCTCCTCCTCCTCCTACTCCTCCTCCTCCTCCTCCTCCGCCTCCCCCTCCGAACGCTCCGAGAACGCTCTGTGAACGGGCTTGTCCTCGCCACAGCCCCGTCCGAAGCATCCGTCAGCTGAGCCGTGGCCCCCGGAGCGTGCGTCGAGAGCATGGCGCCCCGCTCGCCGAGGGACCACGGCCCGCCGAAGACACCCCAGAAGAAGCCAACTCCGAGATGGAGAACCCGGGGAGGAGGAGGAGGAGGAGGAGGAGGAGGAGGAGGAGGAGGAGGAGGAGGAGGAGGAGGAGGAGGAGGAGGAGGAGGAGGAGGAGGAGGAGGAGAAGACGGAGCAGGATTAGGAGGAGAAGGAGGAGGAGGACGAGTAGGGGAGGAGGAGGAGGAGGAGGGGATGCAGGAGGAGGAGGAGGAGGAGGAGCACGAGGAGAAGGAGGAGGAGGAGGAGCACGAGGAAAGGAGGGGGCAGGAGGAGGAGGAGGAGGAGGAGGAGGAGGAGGAGGAGCAGGACGGGGAGCAGCCAGCACGTGGAGAGACGCGCAGATAGTTCAGATACCAGGGCTGGAAGAGCACTGGAAAGCAGGAGGCGAGGGGGGGAGAAGGAATAGAAAAGGGGGAGGAGGAGGAGGAGGAGGAGGAGGAGGAGGAGGAGGAGGAGGAGGAGGAGGACGCAACGATCGCCTATCCATTCTGTCAGTCAAAGCGACGAGGAGGAGGAGGAGGAGGAGGAGGAGGAGGAGGAGGAGGAGGAGGAGGAGGGGGAGGAGGGGGACAAGGAGGAGGAGGAGGAGGAGGAGGAGGAGGAGGAGGAGGAGGAGGGCCAAGTATTATGCCCCGCCGAAAGAAACCAGGGGGGGCAAACACTGAAGACCTCCTGAGGTTGCCCCTCCGAAGTTGGGGCGGTCCTTGACCCTAGTGCCAACTGTGGTGGGCAACCACATGTGACCCTTCCCCCTGCACGTCGGGGCTCCGGAACAACGTCGGCTGGGGCTCGGCATTCGAAACAACAAAAATACGCCTGCCGCCATGTAACCCCCTAACGGGGGTGTCAGACACCCCAGCGTGGAGCGGACCTGCAGGGGTAATTAAGACTCGCAAGTGGTCGCAGATGTGTCGTGTTCTCTGTTCTCTGGATGCGGGGCGGAAAAGATGCCCCCTCCTTTTGGCGGCTGTCACGGCTCATCCCCCGAGAAGGTCGGTCCTCCCACAGGAGCAGGAACTCCAGCGTCGGCAGACTCTCCCTCGCGTACGGGGGGATGCGGATGCCGTCCGGGATCTTTGTGACCTGCAGGGCGGGGGGGAGGAGCCCCCGCCTGCTCCCGCTGACAAAGGATCACGACGGCGTCTTGTGCTCCTGGTTCTGCCTCCGTGGGGCCCTCGCGAGGCCTGGGGACTGTCCACGAAACCGCTCAGGGCCAACAGCCGCTCCTGGGGAAAGTGGTCCAGATCTTCGGGGGGCCAGGCTGCCAACAGAAGCACAACATCGGAGAGTCTGGGAGGGAGGGGGGGAGGAAAGTGGGGGAGAGGAGGGCGGAAGGGAGGGGGGATAGGAGGGCGGAATGGGGGGAAGGGGGGGGGGGGCTTGACGGGGGCCACCCCCGCTGCGCACCAACGAGTGGTTCTGGGGCATTCCGCAGGTGACGGACCGACAGTCTAAACAGCTAGATGTCGGCAACCAGCTCTTGTGGAGTATGCTACATTAAATGGGATGCCACATGGCAGGAAGCACGAGCGCATGAATGGAGCATCCTCTCCCTCCGTACTGGCGCCCACAGCCCCCAAGCAGCTTTTATTGGGAGCCCTTTGAGGCCATCTGTTCCAATCCAGTATGCTACACTGCCGACTTTGACCAGTGCTTTCGCCACCACCAGGGCCCCAGCGAGATAGGCAAAGATCCTGCCAGGGTCATCGGTCTACGTATGCCTACGCTTGCTGCCCGCCTCCTCAGTGCTGGAAACAACGGCAAGTGCACCCATCCCAAAGGCTCCCACATGGTCCTCCAGGGCAAGACCCTCCAAAGGGAACTTCAAAACAAATAGGAAGAGGACCTACCCCCCCCCTCCCGAACAAAACATGTGCCGACACATCGCGGGTGCTACCTTGGAGGCCAGCAGAGCACAGTATGCTGACATTAACGACTGTGACATGCAGGCGGAGGAGGACCCAGACACGGTGCAGGGTCTCCTCGATTTTTACATCAGGGAAGTGTGTGATGAATACGTGGAAGCTCCCGACTTTGCACAGGCAACGAAGAAAGGCATGAGATGTGACCCGGAGATGCATAGGTTCAGTGATCCAGATCCCACTTCGACGCCATCTCCCACCCATGAAAGAAGGCCAAACCCAGCTGGTGACCCGACTCCGGCTGATGAGGGCCATCTTCCCCCTGTCTCACCGGACCTGGTGGAAGAACACGAGGCCGAAGCTATTCTTTGCTCCCCCTCTCCTGCTCCTCCGCCGCCGCCGCCTCCCCTTCCCCGCCCCTCCCTCACCCGTGCGCAGCTCGAGCGCATCGCCGCCCAAAGGAGGAGGCGAGACGACTCCGAGGAGGCGAGACGTCCCCGTGACCAGGACGCGAGGCGGAGGGCCACGTGGAGGGGCAAGGTCTCCTTCGCTCAGGCCTTCCAGTCCTCCCCTCCCAATTTCTTCTCTTAAGCCTCCCTGGGTAATGGCCCTGGGGTAGGGAGGCCAGCAATCAGACCACGGCACCTCCCCCATGGCATCGTCCCACCACAACCTCTCTCCTCATCCTCCCTCCTCCTCCTCCTCCTCCTCCTCCTCCTCCTCCTCCTCCTCCTCCTCCTCCCCATCCTCCCCTCCATCTTCTCCTCCTCGTCCTCCCCTCCTCCCCCTCCTCTTCCTCCTCATCCTCCTCCTTACTCCTCCCTCCTCTCTCCTCCTCCCTCCTCCTCCTCCTCCTCCTCCTTCCTCCTCCTCCCTCCTCCTCCTCCTCCTCCTCCCTCCTCCTCTCCTCCTCCTCCTCCTCCTCCTCTCTCTCTTCCTCCTCCCTCTCCTCCTCCTCCTCCTCCTCCTCCTCCTCCTCCTCCTCCTCCTCCTCTCCTCCTCCTCCTCCTCCTCCTCCTCTCCTCCTCCTCCTCCTCCTCCTCCTCCGCCACGACTCCTTCTCCCCGGCGGGCGGGCCTGGTATTCTGGCACCTCAGCACCGTGCGCCATCTTCGCCTCGAGAGCGGGGGGGGTGGGGGCAGAGGTCGTGGGCCGGCGCGGGACAGAGCAGCCTGGAGGGTGGGGGGCGGGAGGGGGAAAGGGGGCAGGGAGAAGAATGAAGAGGAGCTGAGGGGGCAGGAGAGGGGAATCGAAGGGAGGGCAGGGGAGAACGGGACAGGGAGACACTGTCGTGAGCAAACATGCGCGTAGACATAAATACGTATGATAAATACGTGGGTGTATACTTGAAAAAGCGCGTTCTGTGGAAGGGGGGTCGAACCAGGGGGTCCCTGAATTGCAAGCGAGGGGGGGTTCGAACCGCCCCCCCCCCTCAAGTGGGGGCTCGAACCGGCGGGGGCGCCGATTTGAATCCCCCCCTTTCTCATTGGACAGGGGAGGGGCGATTCGAACCCACCGCCTCCCTTGG
This sequence comes from Prorocentrum cordatum, assembly GCA_963575745.1. Classification (NCBI taxonomy): domain Eukaryota; class Dinophyceae; order Prorocentrales; family Prorocentraceae; genus Prorocentrum; species Prorocentrum cordatum. The sequence goes on from CAUYUJ010001765.1 coordinate 55,939, forward strand.
GGAAGGGGGGGGGGGGGGGGGGGCGGCAAGTGTCCAGGGGGTGTCCCCTCCCGGCCTCTCCGGGCGCTTCGACTGTTTTGCCCCCCCATCCCCTGGTTTCCGGCGTGTCTACGCACTTTCACTAGGCAAGCATCCGCGAGAGCGTTCTCTCCCGTAGACTCAAATACATATACCAAATCATGACATGTAATGAACATACATACGCCCATACATGTACAAGTGGCTCAGCCGTGACAAGGCCCATACAAGAGCAGCTGCACGAGGTAAGAGCAGATACGGGGACCCACCAGAAAGGGCCAGGCAGCCCTACGAAGGCTGTTGATCCATGACGTCCCCAGCGACGTCCTGATGTTTTCAGTACGGGATCCCTGGAAGTCCCGACCCTTTTCCCAGAGCCCGTTTTTCACACTGAATCGTTTTTTGACGGTCCTGGGCCTGGCAAAGGCACCCAGGGGCCGAAAACGGCCAAAAACCTCCCGTCCTGACTTGTTGTGACCACGCGATCATGTCTGGGTCGGCATCTGCGTGCGAGCTCTACTCCCTTGAGAAAAGCGTGCGAACTCCGACACCAATGATCGGCTCTCGGCGAACCACATTCAGTCTCACTCGTCATCCTCGCTCCCCCTCCTCGATGCTGGTACTGCCTCTCCCCATTCTCTGCCTCCTCCTCCTCCTCCTCCTCCTCCTCCTCCTGCTCCTGCTCCTCCTTCTCCTCCTCCTGCTCTTCCTCCTCCTCCTCCTCCTCATCATCATCCTCATCCTCGCGCCTCGTACTCCTCGCTCCTGTCTCCTCCTCCTCTTCTGCTCATTGTTCATGTTATCTTTGGTGAAAGTTGCACCCCTTGGAATATCGTGGAGGCTTCCTGGGTCGTCCTGAAGGCCTTCTGGAGGCCCATTTGGTTTACATTGGAGCCTTCGTGGACCATCGTGAGCACCTCCTGCATCCGAGGAGGCAAACTTGAAAACAAGTTCGCCGGAACGCTTGCTTTGTTTTGCTGATGGCTCGCCCGAGCCTGCCGCTCTATGGCAAACTCGCTCAACACAAGTGTGAATGTGTTCGCGTCTAACACAATGTTGAATCCCGATTTTTTTTGGAGAATGACGTTCGGATCTGCGTGAGGACGCCTCCGATGTTCAGTGTTGAGGACGCTCCAGGCGAGCCAGCCAGATCATTCCGAACGCTGACAGATAATCGGCTCTGAGGTCTAATTATGCCATCGGAGAGGTGCGTATGGTACAATCTGCATAAGTCTATACATCCGCCACCGTGCCTCTGGCACGAAGCGGAGTGCCCCAAGGCCCGTGCAGGCCTCTCTGGGCCTCCTTGGGGGTCCTTTGGAGACTCCTTTGGGCCGTCTTTCTGTCCAGATCAATGCGCGCAAGCGGTACGCGGTGGTAGTTGTGGACGAGGCTGCCCGCAGTGGGGCGAAGCAGCCCAACCCGTGCGCCTGCCAACGGACGGGGATGCGCACAGGCCCACAACGATAATGACATGCAATCCCACCAGCCCTTGGGGCACATGTGGTTTAAAAAATCGCTGTCCCCCTGCGTCAGTGTCAATTCAACTTTTTGGGCAGATGCTGATCCCGTTCGTACACCTGTCCATGTATGATTGTACGCATATGTATACACACACATACACATACACATATAGACATATACACATATAAGTATACATACATATACGTATACATATACATTTACAGTTACATATCCATATCAATATCCATATACAGATGCATATTCAGATACGAACCTATACATATAATATGCGATCACACGCACATGGTGTACACTTACATGTATATTTTCACTTCCAGTAACGCATACCTACAAGTATACAAATACATATACACATACTCATGGACGCATAGTTTATGAGTGCACACACATATATATATGTATATATGTGTGTATGTGTGTATGTATGTATGTATGTATGTATGTAGGTAGGTAGGTAGGTAGGTAGGTAGGTATGCATGCATGCATGTATGTATGCATGTATGTATGTATGCATGTATGTATGTGTGTATGTGTGGATGTATGTATGTATGTATGTATGCATGTATGCATGTATGTATGTATGTATGTATGTGTGCATGTATGTATGATTGTATGTATGTATGTATGTATGTATGTATGTGTGTATGTATGTATGGCTGTGTGTGTATGTATGTATGTATGTATGTATGTATGTATGTATGTATGTATGTATGTATGTATGTGTGTATGTATGTATGCATGCATGCATGTATGTATGTATGTATGTATGTATGTATGCATGTGTGTGTGAATATATGTATGTGTGTATGTATGTATATGCATATCCACATGTATGTATGCATGCATGCATGTATATTGATATAGGTATGTGTACGTGTATATACAGAGATGAATATTATTGTCGCTGTGTTGGACCCTGTTCGTTCCTCCTTGCGCCCTATGGGCCCCCGGGGGGTCTCCTTTGAGCGGCCAGGGAGGTGGCCTGGGAGGCTCCAGGCGGGGGTGGACACAGATGGGGGCTCGAGGCCATGGTCTTGGGGGTCCAGGGGCGCGGCGCAACCGTCGCGGCGAGGCATGCGCCGAAGGCCCGCAGCACGACAAGCGGGATGCAACACAGAAGGCCTGCACGGCCAGTGCCTGAAGTACGGAGCCAGCAGCACGTGCTCTCGCGAGCCTGCGCGCTGCAACTGTTCCGCCGAGAAACACTGCAGATGCGCCTGGCCACTGGAAAGGAAAACGAGCTTCGCAACCCCCGACCAGGCCGCGCCGCGAAGCTAGGTGGTATGCGCAGGGAGGGCAGGGAAAAGCACACTCGTGGCCGTATGTTATCCTTCTCCATTCCCCCTCTCCTCGAGAAGAGGCGAATGAAGCTGCCGCCGCAGCGACATGCCTGCGTCCCTGCGAGGGAGGCAGGTGCGCCTGTAGCGCGCTGGCCCTCGTAGAGGGCTGGGAAAAGGCACTGACACACATGGCGCAGGGCACGCTCAGAAAAGGGAACGGGCAGGGGGGGGGCAGACGGAGCAATGAGACGAAAAAATGTGAATTGTGAGACTCCTCACCGCCGCCACGCTGTGACCACGCTTCATTGCCTCGATCTGCAGATATCCACAGCTGCCCACGAAACTCTCTCACCCGCGATGTCCCACGAATCCGCCCAAGGCCCATCCGAGAGGCTTCGACTGGATTCACATAAGCTCGTCCTCACTCTTCCTCTTTTTTCTCCTCCTCGTCCTCCTCCTCCTCATCTTTGGGTCAATCTCCGGGCCTGCTTGGAGTGCTCGTGCAGCTTGACCCACGATTCGTGCTTGACGTGCTCCGTGACCACGTCGACCATGGCTCCGAATCGCTCTTGGCACTTGGAGATGATCTTGTGGGCCACCTTCATGCATCCGGTCAGGTCCCTGGCCACCGTCACCACGAGCCGCCCGTGTTCGAAGTAGGCGGCGCCGAAGATGGAGTCGAGCTGCTCCAGCTGATCTTGCACAGGCCCTGGAAGGGAGCACCGGGCTTTGAGGAGGAGGAGGAGGAGGAGGAGGAGGAGGAGGAGGAGGAGGAGGAGGAGGAGGAGGAGGAGGAGGAGGAGGGAGGAGGGAGGGAGGGAGGACAGAGGGAGGAGGGGAGGAGGAAGGAGGAGGAGGCGGAGGAGAGGAGGAGGAGGAGGAGGAGGAGGAGGAGGAGGAGGAGGTTAAGGAGGAAGAGGAGGAGGAGGATGGAGGAGGAGGGGGGAGGAGGAGGAGGAGGAGGAGGAGGAGGAGGAGGAGGAGGAGGAGGAGGAGGGTAAGGAGGGGGGAGGGGGGAAGGGCGGGGGGGGGGGGGGGGGGGGGGGGGGAGGGGAGGAGGAGGGAGGGGGGGGGGGGCAGAGCAGGCCGGAGAGTGGCCAGCACCAGATAGACGCCGAGCGGACTGCAGGCACCATGCGGCCATGAGGGGCGCCAGGCTGAGGAACGACAGGGCGCTTCTGGCCACGGCCGGGTTCGGCCATGCAGAGATTCCTCCTCATCATCCCTCCGCCTCCTTTCTTTTCCTCCTCCTCTCCTCTCCTCCTCCTCCTCCTCTCCTCCTCCTCCTCCTCCTCCTCCTCCTCCCCTCCCCCTCCTCTTCCTCCTCCTCCTCCCCCTCCTCCTCCTCCTCCTCCTCCTCCTCCACCTCCACCTCCTCCTCCTGGGCAAGACTACGCGAGGGCCTGGGTCTGCTACAGATGCCAAGGCCCTTGACAGACGGGGCTGGATGGCTCATACCGGAATCGGCCTTGACTCGTCTGGCCAGGCACCCCGATTGGGCGGGAGGAATCCTCTGGCGAGCCTATCCAGCGCTTTCTTGCCAGCAGCTGTTGGGCGCTGGCATTCCTTCCCCAAGCTATCGAAGCGAGTGTGCCCCGAACCACCACACACTTCGCACCACCACAGCCCGCGCAGGCACCGAGTCCGGTGGGAACTGTGAACCTGATGGGGGAGGCCTCTACACGGGGCCGCCAGCCACTCGTTGGTGGGCAACTGGCGGGTCGGTGCCGTCAGGCATACAGAACAACAACAAAAAGCCTCGCCGTGGAACCACCTGGTGGGTGGTAGCTTGGCGGGCGCCCATCCGCGCAGCAATTCGGACATCACGCCGCTCTCTGCGGGCGGCGACGAAATCGGCTGGGGTCGGGGCTCCTGGGGCTTTTGCGTCAGCCTGCCTGGCCAGGACCTCCGCCATACCTACATCATGCAAGTGTTCCAGGACCTTCTTGGCCGGGGAATCGGTGCGGGCAACCTAGGCTAGGGATTCATGGGGAAGCTGGGCAAGGGCAGCTCCCTTCTAAGCTGCCTCATCAGTAGCCTTATTACATCGCTGGCTCTTAATATTGATAAACTGCGCTTTCCCTGGCCTGGCGTTAAACTCATGCCAAAATCAAACCCATGCTGCGGCATGCAAGGGCGGGACCTGGCCTGGGCCAGCATGAATCCCACCAGCCCTCTGGGCGTCGGTGGTTTAGGGCGTTTCCTCTTCCACCCCTCCCTCTTCCCCTTCGGGGAAGGGTTTATCACTGTTCCCTATTAATAAACACCCCCTCCCCCAGGCGACTGGGGGCCAACCAGGGACCATGACGACACCCCCCCACAATCCCTTGTAAAAAACCAAACAAAACACACTCTGCCTCCAAATTCGGAACATGCACAGCCCCGATGCGCCCCCCCCCCCCCCACCACCATCCCTGTCAAAAAACAATGCAGAGTACACTTGGCAGAGGAGGCGGCGGCGGCTGCGGCGGCTGCTGCGGCGGCGGCGGCTGCAGGCTGCGGCGGCGGCGGCGGCGGCGGCGGTGGCGGCGGTGGCGGCGGCGGCGGTGGCGGTAGCGGCAGCGGCTGCGGCGGCGGCGGTGGCGGCGGCAGCGGCGGCGGCGGCGGAGGCGGCGGAGGCGGCGGTGGCGGCGGCGGAGACGGGGGGGGGCGCGGGTAGTTAGAGCGTCCAAGATGGCCCAAGATGGCTCCATGAGGGCCTCAGAACAGCCCAAGATAGCGTCGAAAATGGCTCAAGATAGCGCGAGATGTCTCGATATGGCTCCGGAGATGCTCCAAGACACTCCAAGACCGCTCCAAGACGGGTCTAAGTGGCCAAAAGAGCTCCCCAGTGACGCCCCGACCAGGGCAAAATGCTTCAAAACCATAAGGAACATCAATGCTTTTGGCGTTATCGTTTCTGCGCTTCCGATGCCCATCCGAGGCCTCAACATCGCTCCAAGATGGCCCAACAGGGGTCCACGAAGGGGGATGACAAACCGGTCTGGGGGAAGAGGTCCAGACCTCCGGGGGTCGACGTTGTGAAAAAAAGCACGACGTCGGGGTCTGGGCACACGTCTTCCACCTCACGGATCACTGGATCAGGGCTTCATGCGAGAGCAGGCGTGGCGAATCCCGCCAGCCCTCAAGGCGACTGGTGGCCCTAGCCCACGGCTCCTCCTCGACGTCCCTATTCTCGGTGTCCCGCATGGAACAAAGGCTTCAGTTTATCGTCCCGACGGCTGAGGAAGCCAGCAATCGAACAACAACATAACACTACATGTGCTCGGTCAGCTTTTAGGTTTGGCCTCTGCGACTCTCCAAAACGAGGCGAGTCATGCGGCCACCACTCTCTCTCTCTCTCTCTCTGTCTCTCGCTCTCTCTCTCTCTCTCTCTCTCTCTATATATATATGTGTGCATATAAGCATGTATCTCTCTCTCTCTCTCTCTTTCTCTCTCTCTCATTGTCCACACAACCGACACTTCCCTGGAGTCCTTCCGAGGCCTCCGAGGCGCCAGGGGGGAGCGCCCAAGACAGCCCAAGAAGCTCCCAACAGACCCCCGAGACGGCCCTGTGCCTCCCAGACGGCCTAAACCCGTGACACGGGGCCCCAGAAGAAGGCCCCCTTCCGCCAAACCTGCCGCGGACGGACGACAACGCCCGAACACCTCGAACCTCGAACCCCGGCTGAGGCTGCCCCACCCTAACGTTGCCCCTGAGGGGGAGGGCGTGGGCGAGGGGCGGAAACGGGCGTGATGCAGGGCACGGGCGTGCGGAGAGGGTCCTCCTCCTCCTCCTCCTCCTCCTCCTCCTCTTCTTCTTCTTCTTATTATTATTATTATTATTCTTATTCTTTTTATTCTTCTTATTATTCTTCTTCTTATTATTATTCTTCTTATTCTTCTTATTCTTCTTATTCTTATGATTATTTTTATTATTCTTAGTATCCTTATTATTATTCTTATTATTATTGTTATTATTATTATTATTATTCGTATTAGTATTATTATTCTTCTTATTATTATTATTCGTCTTCTTGTTCTTAGTGTTCTTCTTATTAGTCTTCTTATTCTTCTTAGTATTATTATTCTTCTTCTTATTATTCTTATTCTTATTATTATTATTATTCTTATTATTCTTCTTATTCTTCTTCGTCTTCTTCTTATTATTATTATTCTTCTTATTCCTCCTCCTCCTCCTCCTCCTCCTCCTCCTCCTCCTCTCCTCCTCCTCCTCCTCCTCCTCCCCCTCCTCCTCTCCTCTCCTCCTCCCTCCCTCCTCCTCCTCCTCCTCCTCCTCCTCCTCCTCCTCCCCCTCCCTCTCTACTCCTACTCCTGACCCTCCCTCCCTCCTCCTCCTCCTCCTTCTCCTCTCCTCCTCCTCCTCTCCCTCCTCCTCCCTCCTCATCCTCATCCTCCTCCTCGTCCTCCTCCCTCCTCCTCCACCTCCTCTCCTCACCCTCCTCCTCCTCTCCTCCTCCTTCCTCCTCCTCCTCATCCTCCTCCTCCTCCTCCTCCTCCTCCTCCCCCTGCTCCTACTCCTACTCCTCGTCCCCCACGAACCCGCAGAAGAGGCGTGTGAAGAAAAAAACGTCTTACGAATCCATTTCGAGGGGCGCTGGCTGGCCCGACGGCTATGTCGAGTAGGAGATGTTATGGCTCAAGCGCCCGCAATAGGAATTCTGACGGTTACGGGATGCAAGCTGAAGCCAGATCGCCAAGGCGGTGTCCTTGGCACAACAAATAACGCGCCCAGGCAACTTGGAATGCCACCTCAATCAGCGCATTTAATGTGGGGCCTGACAGGATGACCACGCCTGGACGAGGCCGCGCCTCAAGCCCAACTGCGCCTCGCGAAAATCACGGGGTCCTGCGGGCCAGCATTGTGCAATTCTGTGCAATACCAAGGCTGCGGCAATCATGTTTTTTCGCTTTCGCCTTGCACCCGGCAGCTCTAGACGAAGGCCACCAGCGCCCCACGTGCGAAGTTCAACAAGGTACCCCGCTGCGACGGTTGCCCCTGACGTGTATCGTGCGGTTGTGGATTGCATCGTTGTGCTCGCGCCCTCGCCTTGCCATGCTGCTGCAGTTGCCATCCACCGCTTTCATGGCGGTTGCATGGAAGGGCGGTTGCTTTGTGGAGTCGCCTCAGCGGCTGGAGTCACGACACTGTATCGTCACTCGTGTCTGCCAACAAATTCAATTCGAGCGTGTAGCCCGGTTTGGCCCCATCGCAGTATGTGTGCCCATCCTGTTGCGTAGTATGGCCTGCTGGTTTTTATGATCATGTCGAGGCGTCCACTGCATTGAACGGCACTATTTGGTTGAGCGGTGATTTGCCACTCGGCGCTGTGTTGTGTAGCACCGTCGTTGACGGCGGGCGTTGTCGTTGTTCGGCGGTGGCGCTCTCCCCAAATGTTGCAGCGATTGGATCGGCCTGGTTGCGCGGGTCTCATTGACTGCGCTGGCCCGAGTCGCTCCCGAGCTTATGATCAACCGAGGCCCTCGCTCTACTTCGACTTCGGACCTAGCTGAAACGCGAGTCGCGCCAGACGACCCCTCCCCCGCCTTGTTGGGGGATATATGCGCCCGCTCGGGCGAGACAAAGGCACCTCGCAAATATAATGGGCTCGAGCCAAAATTGCCACGGAGGAGGGCGGGGGCGCGAGCCAGGGGGGGAGGGAGAGCGGCATGGCGCCAAGGAGAAGTGGAAAGCACCAGGGGCATTGGCAAGAAGGTGGGAACGGGGACTGCGACGGGGCAGCGGCAAGAGGGCGGGAAAGGAAAGGACGAGGGGGGGCGGGAGGGCGCTGGAGGGCGCGGGAAAGCTTGGGACCCAGAAGAACAGGAAATGGAAAGAGGGCGCGGACGACCGGCTGAACGGCGGAAGAGCGATACGGGCGAGGAGATCCAAGATGGACGACATGGGCAACGAAGAAACGGCAAAGGAGAAAAGAGCGACCCCGTCGGCCGTCCTCTGCAACGCCTTGCGGTGCCACTGTCCGCTCGAAAGGCCGCCGAGGAACGCGCAGCGTCGCAAGCTGCTCTGGAGGGCGCCGCGCGACCCCCACCCCCCCGCCCCCCAGCACTGAGGGTCCCCATCAGGAGAAAAGAAAGGAGCCCAACGGAACCCGACGGCTGCCCTTGGGTCCCTGAGATGCCCCACGGCACCGCACAGCGCCCTACGGCGCCCTACGAGAATCACAAATCCTAGAGAATACAACGGGGATCGCGGAAACCAGCGGAACCCTGGGAGAGCCTGCGGAGCCTTTTGGGATCCCCACGTCGCCCTACAGAGCACAACAGAGCCCTACACACTCGACGCGGCACCCAGGGTTTGCCTCGGGGCCCTCTTGGAACGCGTTCGGGTCTTTCCTGGAACCTTGTTCGAGCGATCCTTCCAGCTCTGAAGGGTTTGTTGGACTTCCCATACCGCTCTCTTGGAGCCTCCCTGGCGCCCCCGTCGAGGCTCCCAGGCGGAGCATCAGAAATAACTGTCTTGGATGCTCTACCAGGGGATGGCTCGCGCGATGCTTGCCTCCGCCGAAAGCTTGTGTTGGGCCCCGAAAACCTCCAAGCAACCCTCTCGAGGCAAATTCGGTTTCCTGGGGATTCGCGACTACGTTCTTGGCACGCCCTTTGGATCCTACTTGGGCCATCATGTTGCCATATTGGACCATGCTGGGCTATCGCGGAGGCGAATGGGGCCATCTTTGGGCGTCTCCTGAATGCTCGCACGGCCGCGCGGGCGATGCTATAGAAACGTGTTTGTTAATGGCACTCCCTCACGGTTGAAAGCGCGTCTCCGGACTGTCTTGGAGCTTTTTGGCCACCCTGGGAGTCCTCTTGAAGCTTTCTGAGGCCGCTCCCAGGGGCCGCGAGCAACCTTCGAGGGCCCTGGGTGGGTCTCCAGAAGCCTCGGGAGGACCCGACCACCTGCCACGAGAAAGGGCCCTGCTCGTCAAAAGTACTCGGTTCCCCTTGAAGCCGTCTGGACGTCCTTTGGGAACTACCGGAGGGCTCCAAAGGCCACGAGAGGGCCACGACAGGGCACCAAAGGTCCCGAGAGGACCCCAAGACGGCCTTTGATACAACCGACAGCACTACAAGCGCACAACAAGTTTCGCAGATGGCCGCTGTTCGTAAATTTCCAACCCTATACTCGACTTGTTCAATGTATGACCCCCCCCTCCCTCTCATCTCTCCACTCTCGCTGCCCCCCCCCCGGATGATCGAACAACTCGCACGGTGAATGTTTGGACATGCCAGCGCGGACGCACGACAAGACAATAATAAGATGGCAGAGATCGACCAAGAAGCGAGGGAACTGGAAGCACGCCTGCAGAATAAGAAAGCCACGGCGACATCGCGAGCAGGCGCAGTGCGAGGGAGAAGGCGGCGATACCTGGAAGTTTTCTAGGAAACGCGCCCCATCGATCGCGCCCGACTCCCCGCCAAGCGCACGAGCATATCCTGAGCGGGTCTTCGCTCACCTCGCTCAGGCTCGCACCCCGAAGAAATCGAAAAGGAAGCAATCGCGCAAGTCTCCCCTAGGGCATCTGCCAGCAGCTTGAGCCGCCAAGCGGCCCTTGACTCGTCCAGAGAAAGCCCACCTGCATGATGGGTCGTGCCACCTACCCTCGCTGGCACTGAATTTAAAAATCGCGCTGCGGTTCTATCGCAGCGCCCCGAACCACACTCCAGTCGGAAGCGGCGCCAACCACCCAAGAACACCCATTGATGACCTTGCGATGACATGACCAATGCTCCAGATGATGATGACCGACGGCCCGCTGGGGCGACCCCCCGCCCTAGACATGCGAGTGCAGGGACACCCTAATCGAAAAAAGTTGCTGCCTTCGCAGCTGCGCTGGCCGCCGCGCCACTTTGGGACGATGTCAGGGCCTTCTTGCCTGGCTTCTTGCCCTTCACGGCCGAAGGAAGGTCGGCCGCCTCGACCCGTTTGATGAGATCGGCTACATGCGCGGAAATGTCCTCAGGAATCAAATGGGCGGAAACCTTGAGGTCCTCAATGTCTGCGCGGGTGGCGACGCCTGAAGCGTGCTTCTGGGCGGCGTCGGCGAGCCGCGCCCTGATCGCCGCCGTGCCGACCGCGGGGGCCGAGGGAGCCGCGGCGCCTTCAGGCGGCACGTGGCGCACGAAGAACTGCAAGCGGTCGTAAAAGTCCTTCAAGACAGGGCACTGCTTCACAGCGTCCAAATCGGGGCACACACCATCCACGATCCGACCCATGATCTTGATGGCGGTTTCCAGCTTGGCCTTCGCTGTAATGGAGGCGTACTTGTTCACATCCTTGCGAGCCAACTGCGTGAGTCGATGCAGGGTGGCCTCTCTCTCCACGACCGCGGTAGCATCAGGCATGCACTGCAGAATGTGGGTCTTCACGCGCAGCACGCTCGTGGATCCGCCCAGGAGGTCAACCAAGGAAATCTCCACCTGCGCCTCCCGATCCTGCATGATGAGGCGGGCCGCGTTGTTGGAGACTGCCCGGACGATCTCATCTCCAGTGTCAACGCCCGAATCCTCGACAACGTCCTTCATCAAGGCCCTCGCGACGTTGGGGGCATCCGCCAACTCTGGGTCCACCGTGGCGCCCCCACCCTGCTTCGCACCCTCTGGGACGACAAGGTCCTGCCCAAGGAAGTCCGCGGGAGATCCAGGAGGCGCTCACCAATCACGAGGCGGGAAAGTGGGTGGGGCCAAATCCCTGAAAGAAAGGGCGAGCGCCAACCAGCCCCCTCAAACGCCCCTGGAAGGCCGCCAACGTTCCTCGAACCACACTTTGTTCAAGACGTTCTGCTGGACCCCGAGGCCCTTCCACGCCAAGCTTATGCGCCACGAGACCTCCGCCTCGATGGAGGCCACGGGGGCCTTCATCGCTTGACCTCGATAGCGCCCCTCCGCCTGGCGATGCCGCGGCATCAGGTTCAAGTTGGCCACCGCGCCCACGGCAGCCAACGCTTTGGCCTTAGTAGCCGCCACCGTCTCGGAGTTGAAGACGTTCCCCTGGACGTTGAACTCGCGGATGACCTTCTCGATCGCGAGCCGGACGGCATGCGAGGTGCTCTTGCCGACTTCCGCGCCGAACATCAGCAGGCCAACGTTGCCATGGGTGACGAGCCTGCAGAGCGAGTCCTTCACCTGGCTGAGCTTCTCGGAGTCGCACCCGGCGACCGCCTGGATGTCCGCCGGGTCCATCTTGAGCGAAAGGATCTTCGCATGCAGTTTCACGAACGGGCACAGTGTCATTTTTGCTGAGCTCTTCCATAGTTTCTCTAAGACGCTGTCCACCTTTTCTGAAACCGACCCCCATTCCGAAGTCCACTTCTTGTGCGCCTCGAAACGGGCCATCCACCTGGGGGGCCGACAAAAATGCGGTTCCCCCTGGGGAACGGGGCGCTTCCATGCGGACGAAAAAAACTGGCCAGGGCACATGCCGCCCCCTCATCGCCCTGGGCAGCAGCAGCAGCACGCGCACTCAAGAAGGGACAGCGCAGCAAAGGCAGCGTCGGGTAGGCAGGGCCGTTCTATGCCCAGGGTCCACTTCAAGATGTCCAAGGCAACATTGTACTGTTTCTGACAGCCGACCTTCAACGACAAAAGAATTTTGGCAACCCCCACGAACTCACGATTGTTCGGGGCAGTGGCGCAACTGGTAAGATATGCTACCAACAATGACCGATCGGGACGCTGTTCGTTCGCCGCCACGAACGCTTTGAAGAGGTCCGGGGAGATCTGTTCTGACTTGTCCCGCGCCTTCAAAGCTACCATCGGGTCCTGCTCAGAACGATACAACCGACGGAGGCTGTCATAATAAAGCTGCCCCATGGTCACCGTCTTGTCCTTTTTGTCTTGCTTGATGCGCTCGAAAAGGGTCAGTGGTGCATCCCCGCGGAGCCTCACGTAGCAAGCCTCGTGGTCCCAGCCCTTGAAGTTATCCGCAATGGCCTTCTGGGCAATCTGATCCTCCGTGTATACTCGCTTCCGAGCCCCACTCGGGCCGTCGGAGGCCCTGCGTTTCGAAGCCATGGCAAAACGGGTCTGCGAAGTATACCGCGAACACCACTCCCGCACTGCAGCACCTGCTGCTCCAGAGCCTCTCATACGGACAGGTCTGGGATAAAAACTCAAAGTAAAAATGATGCAAAGCAGCCCAGAGATTTTTCTGTGATTTTTGGGGCCCTCTTGGGGCCTTCTTGGAGCCTTCTTGGGGCCCTGCCGAACCTTCTTGGGGCCTTGCGGGAGCCCTTCGAGGGCCTTACGAGGCCCCTAAGGGCACCTCCAAAATCTCAGAAAAGTTTCAGACTTGATGAAGACCGGTCTGGTCTGGTCTGGTCTGGTCTGGCTGATCTGGTCTGGTCTGGTCTGGTCTGGTTGGTCTGGTGTGGCTGGTCTGGTCTGGCTGGTCTGGCTGGTCTGATCTGGCTGGTCTGGTCTGGCTGGTCTGGTTGGTCTGGCTGGTCTGGTGTGGCTGGTCTGGTCTGGCTGGTCTGGTCTGGTTGGTCTGGTGTGGCTGGTCTGGTCTGGCTGGTCTGGCTGGTCTGATCTGGCTGGTCTGGTCTGGCTGGTCTGGTTGGTCTGGCTGGTCTGGGTCTGGCTGGTCTGGTCTGGCTGGTCTGGTGTGGCTGGTCTGGTCTGGCTGGTCTGGCTGGTCTGATCTGGCTGGTCTGGTCTGGCTGGTCTGGTTGGTCTGGCTGGTCTGGTCTGGCTGGTCTGGTCTGGCTGGTCTGGTCCGGCTGGTCTGGTTGGTCACTTCGTCTGGCTGGTCTAGTTTCAGACAAAGTTTCAGGCTGGTCTGGTCTGTCTGGTCTGGCTGATCTGGTCTGGTCTGGTCTGGTCTGGTTGGTCTGGTGTGGCTGGTCTTTATGTGTGCAAAGTCAGAGCCTTAATTTAATCATTTTTGTGTTTTTTTGTGCTTTTTGTGCTGCGTCCGCGGCTTTGTGTGTTCCAGTAAGTGTCCTATGCGGCCCGTCCAACCTGCGGCCGTCGGGAAAACACAGGGCCAGCATGCCCCAGGAGGGCGCCATCAGGGGCTTTTAAGAGGATCCCGAACCGACACTTTTCGAGCCCTTCCCCTAAAGCTGAGCCCCGAGACCGCCAAGTGGCTCCAAGGGGGCCCCCAGAGGGCTCCAAGACGGCCGAAAAAAGATATTCAGATGGCCACGGCCATCTGAATATCTCTTGGGCCCCGTTTTGGGGCCCTCAGGGGGCGCGGTGGGCCCTCCCAAGAGGCTCCAGGAACGCCCCAAGAGGGCCGCCAAGTGGCCCCAAGCGGGCCCTCAGAGGGCTCCAAGACGGCCGAAAAAGATATTCAGATGGCCATGGCCATCTGAATATCTCTGGGCCTCTTTTTGGGGCCCTCCGTGGGCGCGGTGGGCCCTCCCAAGAGGCTCCAGGAGCGCCCCAAGAGGGCCGCCAAGTGGCTCCAAACGGGCCCCCAGAGGGCTCCAAGACGGCCGAAAAAGATATTCAGATCGACATGGCCATCTGAATATCTCTTGGGCCCCTTTTTGGTGCCCTCTGGGGGCTCGGTGGGCCCTTTTTGGTGCCCTCTGGGGGCTCCAGTGGCCACCCAAGTGCGCGCGGGCCCCGCACGCGTAACAGTCGACTCCCACACCCAGCCAGAGGGAGAGTGCTGACAAATAACAAGACTGAAGAATGACGCTGGCTGCCGACGGAGGACGATGATAAAAAAAAACGTGAGAGGAGCATGGCCGACGCACTGAGCAGCAGCACCGGACTGCGGGAACGATCACCGGTGGATTATGCCAAGATCCGCGCGACGTTTATGATTAAATTGAGGCTCTGACTTTGCGCACATAATGGTCTGGTCTGGCTGGTCTGGCGGGTCTGATCTGGCTGGTCTGGTCTGGCTGGTCTGGTTGGTCTGGCTGGTCTGGTCTGGCTGGTCTGGTCTGGCTGGTCTGGTCCGGCTGGTCTGGTTGGTCACTTCGTCTGGCTGGTCTGGATTGTCTGGTTGGCTGGTCTGGTTGGTCTGGTCTGGTCTTGTGTGCTTCATTGGCTCGTCTGGTTCGTCTGGTTGATCTGGTCTGGTTGGTCTAGCTGGTCTGGTCTGGTTGGCTCGTTGGTCTGGCTGATCTGGCTCGTCTGGTTGGCTGGTCTGGTCTGGCTTGTCTGGCTGGTCTGGTCTGGCTGGTCTGGCTGGTCTGGGCAACTCGGTCTGGCTGCTCTGGTCTGGCTGGTCTGGCTGGTCTGGTTGGTCTGGTCTGGTTGATTGGCTCGTCTGGATGATATGGTCTGGTCTGGCTAGTCTGGTCTGGTTGGCTAGTTGGTCTGGCTGATCTCGCTGGTCTGGTTGGACTGGCTGACTGGTCCAGCTGATGTAACTGGTTATGGCCGGCATTGTTGCTCCACCTAATATGATTGGTCTGACTGGTCTGGTCAGTCAAGTCGGCTTGCATGTTGTGACCACCAATCGATCTCTTTGGTCTGATCTAGCCACCTCCGCCTGGCCTGACTAGCGTTTCCTCGTATGTATGGTTGGTATCGTCCTCCTCCTTCTCTCCATTCTCCTCGTTCTTCACCTCCTGCTCCTGCCCTTCCTTTTATCTTCCTCCTTCACTCCCTGCTCCTTCTTCCTGCTCCTTCGGTCCGCCCCCTCCTCCTCCTCTCCCCCCCCCTCGTCGGACCCCTCCAGCTGCGAGGCGAACCGCCCCTGAACCCCAGAGGTGGATCCGTCGGAACGACAGCCCCCCCAATCACAGGCGGCGCGACGTGCGGCATGGATAGTGGCATGAATACCGGCGTGAATGTGGTGTGAAATCGGCTTGAAAATGGCATGACACATTCGCATAACTAAAATCATTCAGTAATGATGGGTGACAAATTTGCGCCGCAGTTTTGTCATGCATCTATTTTCGTGTTCGCCACGCCACCTTGGCCACCCCTGGACATTTTTGTTCATGCCACCCCGCGGCTGCTGTCTCCAGTTCTCAGGCGAACACGCGCCGAATGGCGTCCACCCTCGCCCGCCCCTTGGCGTGGTTGGCCAAATCAGCGGCGCATCGCTGAAACTCAGGCGTCTCGATGTAAGACTGTCGGTCCCCAGGGGTGAAAGCGTACCCCGCGCCCCCGCGACAACCCTCCAGCTCGAAAAAAAACTGGAGCCGATGGCACCACGCGCGGGCCAGCGCGGAAGCGTGGCGCTCAGTGTCCGCCGCTGCGCCAAAGGCGCCAGCGCCGCGTCCCCAGCCGTCCTGGACGCACGCGACCTCCGCCAGCGGGACCTTCAGTTGATCTCCCTGGGTAACGAAGCGAAGCTTATCCAATGAATCCACCAACCAACAAACATCGCACCCTTTTCGCATCCGCTTTGGCAGGGCATACCCAAGATGCCCTTGGGCCGGGGCCGCAAAAGGGCCCCGCGATCCGTCGCGAGAGGGAAGGCTCGCGTGACCGACCTTGGGCCTCGTTGGGCCCCTGTTGGAGCCCTTTTGGAGCCTTCGCGGGGTTGCTGGGCCCCTCCTGGGGTCCTGTAAGAGCCCCTTTGGATGCCCCAAGACGACCTACGAACGTCTCATAGAGCCCTAAGACTTCCCGAGAAAGCCGCAGTGGGGCTTCCAAGGGGCCCCCGCACCCGGCGTTTTGACCGATAATCAAAATGCCGGGTGGCTCGCCTCTCTTGAGGCCCTCCTGGCGCCTCATGGGCCCTAGTGTTCGTGAATTCAAATGGCGGGTTTGAGTCGTCACGGCGCCTTCTCAATGTTCCTGAGATCGCCCGCGGAACCCCGAGACGGTTCCCGAAGTGCCCAACGAGGCCCCGAGACAAGCCAAAGACGAAGAAAAATAGAGGGCGAGAGCCGTAACGGGTGACGCGCGCGCGTCGCCCGCTACGAGGGCTATCTCGGAACCCTCGCCAGATCCCCCGGGGCCTTCGCTCAGCTCCCGAAGCTGCCCCTGGGGCCCCAAGACGGCCCCCGAAAGACCCCGCGCCGTGGAAGCGACTGGCCCACGAGCCAGCCGCCGTAACGGAAGCGGCCGGAGGCCACCATATACGTCGAGATCTCGTACCTCGACGTCTTCGAGACTCCGTGGCGAGCGCAGAACTGGACAGCGGGCGCATTGGCCGCGCGTCCCTGCACGGCGTCAGCAACTACTCCCTTGTTCGCCACGGTCCAGGCACCTCCAAGCAAACCGACTTTGAAGTCGTCGCCTGGAGGGAGGTCGCCGCCCGCGGCCACCAACTCCTGGCGTCGCCGCTCCAATTCGTCATAGAGATGATGCACCTCTGCATCATCCATATCGCCATCGCTGAAGGCGTCCTCTTCACCGTCGGCGATGTCGTCGCCGGCTGGCGGGTCAGCACGGGGAGCTGCGGGGCCATCCATCTTCGCCCACACTTTGGCAAGCCAAGGGCGCTCGCGAACTAGGATTTCCCTGTGCTGCTGGTGAGCCGAGCTTGAATCACCACCAGCTACGTTTCTCACAGGTGGTGGGAGGGAGTCCAAGAATTCCTCGAGAGGCACAGGTTCGAGGAAGGTCTCGAAGAAACTGCCCACGTACTTCAAACCCTCCAGAACACGCACTTCCTTGATGTCGCAACACAGGACGTCATCTGCGTTTTCGTCGTGCTCCAACGTGAAGCTGTACCGATAACGGGGGCACTCTAAATGAGCGCCGCCCCAGCGTTCGTCGGATGGGTCCCCAGTAGGAGCGTACGCTGCCACGCTGGTCAAAGGACTCACGGACATGAACTGCGGGCTCTGGGTCGCGTACTGGAACATCCAAGCCTTATGGCGAAACGCAAAGTAACGTTGAAGTTATATGGAGGCCTTGTGCCTTCGCTGCGTTTTCTCGGGTCGTTTGCGGGGAGTCGGCGGGGCCCCCCAGGGATTTTCTCGCAGCCATGCGCGGCCCGACGGGGCTCGCGAGATCCCCCCCGGAAGCTTTCCGGAGACGCGCGAACCCCCGCGGCGCCCAACGGGGCCCAGTGGAGCTGGGCGGATCCCTGCGGCGCCCCACGGAAACCAACGAAACCCTTCGGAGCCCTACAAGGCCCGACGGAACCCTACGGGGCCCTTGAGCCCTACGGAGCCGTGGGGGGCCCTACGGAGCCCTACGGAGCCCTACGGGGCCCTGGGGCCGCACTGAGCCCGACAGAGCCCTACGAAGCAGGGGGGGTGGGAGTCCCACGGACCCCTACGGGGGTCAGAAGGGGCGAGAGCCCTACGGAGCCCCACGGAGCCCTACGACGCCCATCAAGGGCGTGACACGTACCAACACGATGGCACCGATACCGACGCAGAGGCAGGCGGTTGTTGAGATGACCCCCATCGGAGCCGCTACAGCTAGGTGGTTTTTGCCCGGAGCACCTTGTCTCGGATCAGGAAAGCGGTCGAGGGAAAGTACGCCCTCTGCTGGCACGCCAGCCCCAACCAAGGCAAATGCACCTTGGTGGGCTGCTCCCACACCACCCATTCTCGCAGTTCCGCCAGCTCTGAGGTCTGCATGGGCCCAGGAGGCTGCCGGGCTGCAGATCGCATGGCCTGGACGGCCGACCTGCTAAAACTGCCACTGCCCCAGAGCATCTCGAAAGTATCCAAGTCCCGCGTGCCGAGCGGGGCCTCCGACATCACAGCAGGCTTGGTCGTTTCAGACGCCGCCTCCAGGCGCGCTTTCTTGATAGAAATGTCGGCGCGGATCCCCCCCATTTCCTCTGCGATGGCGCTGGTGCCCTGGCTAATCCGAACCGACGCCATCCTAGAATAATATTCTTTCTCGGCCGAAGACTGTCTGTCGAAAATATCCACATGCTTTTTCATGATCCTGCCGAAGATGTCTGGCGGACGAGGCGCAGCCGCCGTGTAGGCGCGCGAGGAGGCGAGCCCTGACAGCTCAGCTAGAAGCACGTGCCGCGCAGATATCTTGCTAGGGTTCTTGCGGCTGAGACGTCGAAGTTTCTGCTGCTGTTTGGCCAGTGCCCTCTCATCGCCAGATGGGCGACTTAGTATCCGATTCAAAGTGTGCGAAAAGGCCCTGCTCATTAGAGTCTCGACGCCATAATCTGGATGGTGGCGCATCAGCGCCGCTGCGGATGCGTGCATCTGTTCCGCTGGCATGGTGCTCCACTCCAGATCGCGGATGAGATGGAGCACCTTGATCAGCAACGGTTCCGCAACCCCCATGCGAAGGCATGTCCATAACTGTTGGGCCACCTGCTCTGCAGGTTGATCCGAAGCTTTCAAGTTCCGCAAGTTCGTCTTCAAGTCTCCCTTCACCAAAGAGAACGGTAAGCGGTCAGTAGTTTTGAAGAGCTGGTGATGCATGAACGCTTTTGCAACCATACTTGAACGAAGCACTCGGTGACGAAGTTCCTCGGGTTCTAGATTGCAAACATCGCCGAGGTCACTCCACAACGACATCGGAGAATGGATGAGCCAAAGAAGCTCATCGGTCACGGCATCCTGTACATCGTTGAGCACGAGCATCAATCGGGCGTCTTCCATCAGTTCCACCATCGCCCCCTCTGGCACACGAGCAACCAAAGAACACATGACTATAAAAATGCGGCCGTCCTCCGACAAGCGGCGCCAGCCGCCCAAGTGGTATTTGCTAGCCTTCGTCTCGGTGAGTATCCAATCCAAGAGGTCCCCAAGACCGCTAACGAGACCAGTCACGAGCCCCTGCGAACTCTTGCCTACAGTGAGCCACCGCGAGTCCGCGAATGTAGAGATTCTCCAAGCTGCCAACAACGCAGTCCGAACCGCCGCAGCAACATCGCCAGCTGGCGCCGCAGACCGAGCCACTCGAAGGCGCCCATGCGCGAATCGGAGATGCAGCACTTCGGAAAGTAAGTCTGCGAGTTCACTCTCGACGCCAAGTGCCCTCCACAGAATTTTTTTTGCCTCGATCTCCTCGTTGCTGAGATCGTCGCACAACTCCAAGCGGCACTCGACCCAATCCCCCGCGTACCGGAGGATCAAATCATATGACTGTCGAATTGACTCGATGGATACAAAAACGTCGCGAAGCAAATCTCTGTTAGCAAACTCAGAATGCATCGCCCACTCCAAAGACTTGTTAACGATGTGCAACGCGCATCTCGTGGTCACTACGAATTCTAGCAAAGAAAGCATTTCCGAGTCGTGCGTCCCAGATCCCTCGTAGATTTGTTTGTTATGCCACGCCTTGGCAAGTCTTGTCAAAGCACCGAACGCCCTGCCATCCCATGCGTAATGCTCAACAACAGGACCGCGGTGGCCAGCACCACGGAGAGACAGAGTGCTCGATTGAACGATGGCAAACTCAGCTGCAGCTGTTTTGCCACAAGTCATAGGGAGCGGATCCCTGAACATCACCTTCGTGGTTGAGCGGCCCATGTCGTCGAAGGAACGGTAGAAACTGCAGCCTACTTGAAACTCGTGCGTTTGTTTGCCCCCTCGGCGAACCTTGAGGCCGTTGGGGAGTTCCAGGGCGATCTTAGCAGATACGGTGATCGGGGTTCCATCGGACAGCGTCGTCCTACGAACTGGCGCGTCAGCGCACCCTCTGACGAAGGAGCGGATACTGCACCGCAGCATCTCTTTGCCCACCTCGCAGACCGATGCAAGATCCCAATACTCATGGTTCGAAAGAGCGCGGGAAGTCTTAGCAAAAGTTTCAATTCGGTTCCTCCCGCGCTCGGCCTTATCGAGGGTATCCTCTATGGCCGCCATGTCTTTCAGCCAGAACGGCTTCGGGGAGATAACTGCCAAGGGTTGCTGAGTGAGCGTGCGCTTCATGACGTAACGACTCGAAGACCAAGACACGCATCACGCACGAGAGTAAGCAATACCACTGTGGCACTCGCAAGACCCAACTACAAAATAAGCACGCATGGGCGATCCATGCTCGCACGCGCACACCCCTGCCAGTGCTAGACCCGCTGAATGCACCATCATATGCGTGCCTACGTTTCGTGAGCGCGTTCAAGGCCATGTCGCGCGTGCGGGAACGTCTCCAAGAACGCGGCAACACGCGGAAAATGAAATCAACATGTTAGCAAGCTCCGCCACGTACCATGTGTTCTAGCAAACGAGGTGCTGCAAACCACGTAGTGCAATCTATGTGACGTAATCGTGTGGCACAATCTAAGTGGCAACATCTGAGTGGTGCAATCTACGTAGTGCAACCTGCGTTGAACAAGCTACGCGATGCACTCTATGTCAAGCAGACTAAGGACGACGACGCGCGGGGACGACGTGCAACGGGGCCACCACAAGGCGGCGGAACTGGCAATCAAACCGAAACGATGGGACGCGACGAGCAGCGACGGGGCCACCACAAGGCGGCGGAACCAATCATCAGGCTCAGACGAGAGCTACGACAAGGCCACGACAAGGCGAGGGAACCGGCCATCAGGACAAATGAAGAGCTGCGACGAGCGGCGATTGGCGGCGGCGGGGCCCCCACAAAGCGACGGCACTGGCAATCGCGCCCAGTCCCACCAGCCCTCTGGGCGTAGGTGGTCTAGAGCAGATCCTCTTCCACCCCTCCCTCTTCCCCCTTGGGGAGGGGTTTACCCCTCCCCCTACCCCCTCCCCTGGACCTGGACGGGGGGGGCCGCGGGTAGTTAGAGCGTCCCAGATGGCCCAAGACGGCTCCAAGAGCGCCTCAGAGAACCCAAGATGAGCTCCAAGATGGCTCAAGATAGCGCAAGATCGCTCGAGATGGCTCCTAAGATGGTTCCAAGAAGCCCAAAGACGGCCCCAAGATAACTCCAAGTGGCCAAACAGCTCCCCAAGGAGGCCCCGAAGAGGCCAAAATCGTCCCAAAACCTAAGGAAAATCAATGATTTTTGCTTTCTCGCCTTTTCGCTTCCGATGGCCATCCGAGGCCTGGAGATGGTTCCAAGATGGCCCAAGAGGGCCCCAAGAGAGCCCCAAAAGAGCCCCAAGACGGCCCCAAGAGCGCCCAAGAGCACTCCAAGAGCGTTCCAAGAGGGGTCCAAGAGGCGATTTTAGGGGCTTCCGAGGGGGGACGCTAATTAAACCCCCCCTCTTGTTTGATCGATCTCCTCCAAGATGGCCCCAAGAAGCGCCCAGGAAGCCCCAAGAGGTCCCAAGATGGCCCCAAAATGGCCCCAAGAGGCCCCCAAGAGGCCCCCCGGAGGCCCCCAAGAGACCCCCAAGAGGCCCCAAGAGCCCCCCCAGATGCACCCAAGATGCTCCAAGAGGCCTCGGCGAGAATGCCTAATCATTGATTCTACACAGGTTTTAGCCACATGGAGGCCTCTTGGGGGGGGGCACGGATTAAGATGACTCCAAGAGCGTCTGGGAGAGCCCAAAATGACCTCCAAGATGGCTCAAGATATCCCAAGATGTCTCATAATGGCTTCCTCTGTGTGCTGCCCACTTCTCTGATCGAGGCAATTCCTCTGGGCATCGTTTCTGGATGGGCTGGTGGGGATTCGCGAAGCGACAACAATTCCGTGAAAGAAAACAACGACGGCCAAATGCAAGCGCTGTTTGGTGAAGATTCGCCCTCTTTAACGCGCGAAGTGCGCGTTCGACATGCCCCGCAGCGCCAATCGAGACACTGCGCGCGCTCGGACAGCTAATGGGATAGGATCCGCTACCGCGCCCTCGGCGGGTCAAGGCACGTCAAAACGCCTGAGATTTGTGTTGGGGGGGTCCGTTATGCGATCCCCATTTTCCCCCTGATGCGACTCCCTCGGCGCGAGCCCCTTCAAACCTTCTCCCTGGAGGTGCCCAAGCCAGCCCCCGCAGAAATCCAAATCGATGTCGAGAACAAGACTGGTAACTGCAATCGGACTATAGCTTCCCAAAAGAAGAGCAACGGTGCCAAGAGTCGAGCTGTTAAAAAGCAAATCCTGAGACGGAAGTAGTTGCTATAAACCAGGAGTGGCATCCACCGCACGCTGCTTCCGAAGGTATTCGCGCCGGGGCGGCCTGGGAAAACACTACAAACCCGAGAAGGCTCCGAACAACATAAGACAGCCCTGGGCGAGCCCCTGAACGACCCGAGAACCGCTCAAGAGCAGCCCGCGATCGCTCTCGCTGAACTTCATGGCAAGCCCAACGGTCAACACTACCAATAGCAACATGGTACAACCCAACCTCGCCTGGATAGTTATGACGAAACATCGCGCCTGGCCTGTCCCCAACACCTCAAACAAAAACAATAAGGAACCCAACAAACCGAACTGGGCATGCGGGCCACATTTGAACGGGCACGCGGGGGCGCAGGTAAGGGCCAGATGGGGGGTAGGATGAGCAAGAAGGAGCGCGGATCATGTCAGCCAGCCGCAGGCGAACCCGCGCGTGCGAAGATGTTTGCGAGGTGCGAAACGTGTCGGGCGCGCCAGGGCAGCGAGGGCGGCCCTGTGCGAGCACCACTTGGAGCTCAAAACGGCACCCAATAAAGAGCAAACTTTTCAATGACGGACCGAACAAACAAGCAGAACACGCGCGAGTGACGCCGCTGCGGCGCGGCCGCAGTTGAAGCCAGACGGGGGGCCACGCGTGATTGGGCGAGCCCCTCCCGACGCAAAGGGCGGACGCGTTGGCCCACGCCAGAATAATAGCCCCGTCAGTAATGAGGGCACGGTACGAACGGTGAGTGAGCGAGTTTTCAACGATGGGCGCGCGTGAACGCCCTGTCCACATGGGACAGTTGGCGACGGTCCGTCTGCAATGCAGAATTCGAGACAGATGGATTGAACGCGACTGCGCCTACGGACCAAGGCTACAAGCCCAGGCATGGCCTCCGTTGTCGGGCGCGAGATGCGCGGGCGGTGAAGCGGATCAAGCCCGCGCGCGCGCGAGGTCGCATTATCTGACGGTGCAGCACGAGGGCCCCGCGATCGCGAAATTGCTAGAGGCACGGCGAACCGGGCCAAAGGAGACAAGCATAACAACAAAAACGAAGCGCAGAGAGAAGACAGAGGAGGCATCGCACGCCTCAACCAAGAGAACGCAAACGCACAACGCTTTTCGGACAAAACGCCTGGGTGGTTTTAATTTAAAAGCCACATAGGAAGCGATTGCGAAATCGAGTCGTGCAAACAACCCTAGACTGCCAGGCGCGGAAGGCCTGTTGGAATTTTTCTAACATAATTCTCCATGCAAATTCCATGCCAGATTCATACTGGTGATGTGTGCGCCCGATACTCCTGACCCTGCTCCTGACCCTGCTCCTCCTGCTCCTCCTGCTTCCCCTCCTCGTCTCCACCTGACTACCTACCAAGCCATCCCCACCAGACCCGAGGTCGCCGACGAGCCTGTACACTTTCAGCGGGCAGTGGGTCATTCGGGAAC
>CAUYUJ010001765.1:82500-91959 GCA_963575745.1 Prorocentrum cordatum
AGCTGGGAGCACTACAGCGCCCGTGTACATACACCACAGCAGCCATGTGCAACACAACGCCTGTGTACACCACAGTGCTTGCGTGCACCGCAGCGCCTGTGCACGCCACAGCGCCTGTCTACACCACAGCATCCGCGTGCAACGCAGCGCTGGTGTACACCACAGTGCCTGCGTGCATAGGACAGGTACAAGGAGCATGTACGTCAGGATCTGATGCGGACAACTAAACGCCACGCCAGAAAAGTTCTGATAATCGAATGCGACGTTTTTCCCTCCTCCCTCCTCCTCCACCTCCTCCTCCTCCTCCCTTTTGCTCCTTCTTAACCCCCTGTCGTACGGCTTGGCGGTACAACGCACGTGCGCATCTCAGCGTGCACCGCAAAATGGTCGATTGAATCGGGGTTCTCGGACGGCCAGTTTAGCTGGAGCCTCCTGCACGCAAATGGGATTTGGGGATATGCAGGCGGACTCGGGGGGACTCGTAGATTCGAGCGGCGCTCCTTTCTCCATGAGGATTTGCTTTCTATTGTTTTCTCTGGAATCCACACGCTCCTTTTTGTCACAAGGATTCCTTCTCAAATTCTATACGCAACAATGGTGCTGTGTTGCACACGGCTGATGTGGTGCACACAGGCGCCGTGGCGTACACAGGCACTGCAATGCACGCAAGCATTGTGATGTGCACTGGTGCTGTGTTGCGCACGGCTCATGTGGTGTACGGAGGCGCTGTGGTGTACACAGGAGCTGCTGTGCCCGCAGGCACGGTGGCACAAACTGACGCTGTGTTGCACGCGGCTGCTGTGGTGTACATCGGCGGTGTGGTGTACACAGGCGCTGTGGTGCACGCGGGCACTGTGATGTACACAGGCGTTGTGGTGCATAATTATCGCCACCTACATGTTCGTGCGACCCGTCCTCCGTCATTCCTAACCATTCCCAAACGCCGGCGGCGCGAAACGCGACGTCATCGGCCCCCTCCCCCCCCAGATGATTGCCGTCATCGGTCCGGACTTAAAAACAGGCTCCAGCCGCGTCCGCGCGCACGACGACGATGAGCGACGAGCGACGAACCACGAGCGACGACGACGAACGACGACGACGACGACGACGACGACGACGACGCCTGCGGACCAGACACCTATGCGGATTCCTACGCGGACACCTACGCGGATCCCAATGCGCACGGCGGCAGTGCCCAGAGCGCACTGGGGGGGGGGAGCGTTACGTCATAGCGAGGGGGGGGGTGAGCGGGGGCCATGACGCCCGTCATGCCCCAAGCAATAAAGAAATGGCCTCCAACAGCGGCCGCTGTTGGGCAGGCGGCCTTCTGTCTCGAATGGACACAGGCCGCGGCGGCGTGGACAGCGAGTCCTGTTCAAAATGAACAAGATCCGCTGTTGGGCATTGTGCCCATTCTTTCCGTGCCCATTTCGTTCGTGCAGAGAGTTGCGACCCGGCGAGGGTAAAAGGCTCGGACCCCGCCGCCAAGGAGGGCCGCCCGGCACCGAGCCAGTCGGGCCTCGATCTCCACACCCCGCGCCTTCGTTCGACGAGCTCCGCTCCCCACCGGCGCCGCCCGTCGAGTTGCCCGAATTGCGACTCGGCGAGCGGAGGGTTCGGACTCAGCGCCCCATTCGTCATCTCCTCCCCCCCGGCGCCCTCTTCGGCCTCTCCGGTCTCCTTCCCGCTCTCCTGCCCCCGGAACGCCCCCACCGTGCAGCTGGGCCGCCGAAGGAAGGAACGCCAAAGAAGGCACGAAGCCCCTCCTTCGACCCCAAGCCCGCCTGCGTGGACGAGGAGCGCCGGAGAAACAGCCATGGACGGACCTACTCAGTGTGAGGAACGTCGAGCCCCTTTCCAACCCGAACGGCTCCTTACTTCGGCGACTTGGCTGCATGTCAGGGGCCGCTCCTCGCCCCGAGCGCAGACTCTGGCGTGCCGTGGGGGTCGTGGTCCCTGGCCTGTGGAGCGCTGCGTACCGCACCACCCGGCGCACACGCTTCCAGCTCTGGGGTGCGACGTTGGCGTGAGCTCTGTGGATGCCACGACCACGGGCACTCCAACAGTCCAGTCCTACCACTGAACTAAAATAGGGTTTTGAATGTGCAATGCCCGTTCTGAAAATGTTTCAGACCTGTGCTTAATATATTTTAAAACATGTTTGAAGCATGCCTTAGACATCTGGAAATTATTTGGCAGCATGCTTCCTCTCCATTATCGGGCGTTGGCAGAACTGGGTTTAGTGGAACCTGGTTCAGTGATGTGGACTGGGGGACGCCCCCCGCCCCGTTCCACGAACTGGAACTGCCGCCACCCGAAAAAACGCCAGCTGCGGCAGACCTGGTTTAGTGCTTCTGGCCAATCCAAGGGCTCCGGGGCCCTACCACTCACCGGGTCCCCTTACGGCAGGTTCGTGTCGTGCCGACCCCAGCGTTGGTTTTTGACACCGCAGGGATCGTTCAACCTTGAACGATCGGCCGCTGCCGCAACGTCCGATCGTTCAACATCGATCGATTCTGGGTCGCCGGCGGCGTTCAACCTTGAACGCCCGCGCTGGGGTCGCCGCTGATCGACCGCTGGTCGCCCGACGTCATGAATTTTTCATGACGTCGACCCCCAGCGGTCTGGACCCATCCCCCGGGACCGGGTTTTCGTCCTGAGTCGTTTTTTGACGGTCCCGAGGGCCGGTAAGGCCCCCCAGAGGCCGAAAATGGCGAAAAACCTCCCGTCGTGATTGTTTCATAACTCGAGGGGGTCTGGGGTCCTGGCGATACCCGACAGTCATCGACCTCCACAAAGTGTCAGCTCTCCGGCGCGGCGCGGACCTCGCGAAGCCCCCCAGCGTGAGAGCGCCCGACGCCCGAGGCGGCGGCGGCGGCCGCCTCGAGCGGCTGCAGGAGCGCAGGGCACCGGCGCCGCCCAGGGCTGCAAAGCAGCTGCGCCGCCGAGCGAGACGAGTAGGGAGCCCACAAAGGACGTACGCGCCCAGCTATGTACATGAACACGGCCCCTCGATCCGCGAGACCGGCCGCGTTATGCGAACGTTTGTGCCGTGCGTGCTCTCGAAGCCAGCGTGGATTCATGTACATGTGCGTCCTTCTTTCGCTCCTGAACGAGGCGCTGCGCCCCCACATTCGGCTGCGGACGAACCTCCCTTTTAGCAAACCTCCCCTCAGTGGAAAACGGCCTGGGACCGAAACCGACGGGCCTGGACCCGCAAAAGTGACGGCCGCGGCGCCCCCTCGCGAAGCGAACACGGCCAAGTCCTCAATCGACGTGTCAGGGTAGGAGGTCTATCCACCCTCGAACATGGGCCCGCAGAGCACGCGCGCGAGCCTGCCGTACGGGCGCGCCCATTGGCAACGGGCGCTCCTCCCGTGGAAGTTTTACGGCCCCGCCGCTGGACAAGGAAGCTGGGAGCTGGCAGCTGCTGAAGGGACCGTGGGTAGTCCGCTCCGCATCTTCGAAGTGAGGTCGCCACGTGGACCCCGACGGTGCCACTGCACTTCAAGCTGGCATGCCCATGAACCGACGCTGAAAGTTCGAACACGTGAACTGCCATTGTCTCCTCGACGTGTCAATGGAGGCTGGCATCTGGCGACGAAAGCTGAGGATCTTGCAGAACGAGCTATCGGCCAGGCCAGCAGCAGCTAACAATGGCGAGCGACGGGCAGCGGAAACCCCGCATGTCGCACCGTCGACTGGCCCACATCGGCGAGGACTAAACTGACGACGTGCATAGGTGCCCCTGCAGAACAGAATCACCCTCAACCAGCTGGGAGCGGCTAGCACCAGGTGGTCCCCGCTGCACATGCCACACTCCCACATCACATGCAAGAGGCCCTGCAGCGCAAGCATTGTAGTACGTTTTCTTCCCGCGAGGGACGTAACCACATGATGTACATGTAGGCATGTGTCGGAGTGTGTGTGTGTGTATGTGTGTGTGTGCGTGTGTGTGTGTGTGTGTGTGTGTGTGTCTGTGTCTGCGTGGGTGTGTGTGCGTGTCTGTATGCACGTATGTGTGTGTTCGTGCCAGTCAATGAAAGCGCGCGTGTGCGGAATGATATCCCCTCTTGCGCCAAGGACGGGGCGTCGCAAAACGGGCACCGCATGATTTGCGCCACCAGATGCCGCGCACGAGTGTGAACACGAGTGTGCACGTGTCTGTGTCTGCGCTGCAGGTCCGGAACGGACATCGTTTTCCTCGGATGTCGCGCAGGCAGGCGACCAAAACAAAGTATCTGCTGCTTTTGGACACGTATATGTGTCTCTGTCTGTGTGCTTGTTAGTACACATCTGTGTTACGTCTCTTGATGAAGTCCTACTTTCCATTCCCTACTGCACTTTGTTACTGATCACCAGAGGAGGGGGGGAGCCCCAAACCAGCGTATGAGCGTCCCCAAATCGCATGCCCTGAATTCCTGCGGGGCCGTGGGGCGCGTCAATACAATACGCAACGCTCGCGTCCCCGAGGCCACGATCCCTCGTTACAACGTGCTCGTGCCCCCGAAGCCACGATCCCTTGCAAATCACACGCTGTTCGCGCCCCCCAGGGCCACGATCCCTTGTACGTTGCGCAATGCTCGCGCCCTCGAAACGACGGCCCGATATAGATGACCCACGTTCGCGTCCCCGAGGCCACGACCCTTGCAACTTACCCGACGTTAGCGTTTGCGAGGCCACCACCCCTCGCACATGTTGCTCAGACTCGCGTTCCCGAAGCCACGATCCCTTACAAATTACACTACACTCGGACCCATGTGGCCACGAACCTTTTGCAAGTGCATCCATATTCGCGCTCCCGAGGCCACCATAATTAGTAAATCACGCAATCGTCACACCCCCGAAATGTTACGAGGCTTGCGTCCCCGAAGTCACGGCCCGTCGTACATTGCGCCGTTGTCGACGATCCAGTGTAACTTATGCAATATTCGCGTCGCCGAGGTTGCGACCCCTTACGAGTTTCACAAGATCTCCAGTAAATCACCGCATTCGCGTCCCCGAAGCCACGATCCCCCGCAGCTGACAATATTCGCGTCCATGAGGCGACAATCCCACGTAAATTAAACAATAGTCGCGTGCCCTGGGCCGCGACCCCTTGTAAAGTATAGAATGGTCGCGTCCCCGTGGCTACGGTCCCTCGTAAACCATTTAATGTTCGCATCCCCGAGGCCACGATCCATCGTACATCATACAATATTCGCGCGCGGCCACGAGAGGAGTGCCCCTACTAAATTTAACAATAATCGCGCTCTCGAGGCCACGATCCTTTGAAAATTACCCCATGTCCGCGCTGTGAGAACGATATCAAATACACAGCACCACGGGCACTCCGAACAAAAACGCAGAGCTCAACAACATCATCTGGATCTCAATTTGGCTTGAAGATTACCGATCGCGTTCGCATGACGTTCCGATGTTGCTTCACGACGACGCCCAGTCATCCAAACACAACTGCTGCACACCTCATTACGATAGAGAGGGGGCCAGCGGCAAAACGCGCAGCCCTTACGGAGATGTATATACACACATGTGTGTATACTTACATGTACATGTCTATGTGCTATGTGTGTATATATATACATACACATATATATACAAAAGTACGGCCGATCCCGGAAACCCTGAACCCAAACATGTCTTCATGTCTTGGGGGGGCAATGTTTAGTTCCGCCGCCCTCCGTGGCCCTTCCGCCGGCTTCCGCCGGCGGAAGCGACTTCCTTTTACTCCCGCCGACCCTCCACCGCCCTTCCGCCGCCTTCAGCGGCAGAAGAGATGACAGCTCCTTCGACCCCCGAAGGCAAAGCCATTTTTTGGAACACCTCATGTATGCTAGAACTTCGCGCGCGCGCTTCGTGCGCTCAGGTTCTGGTCACAGCTGCGCCACGCTTTACGGCTCTCGTTTTCGCTCGTCCGATCGCCGCCATTGCGAAGTCCGCCGCATGTGGGCGGTGCAGAAGTCTCCATCCGCCTCGGCCCCCTCCCCGTCCCTATCCATCCTCCTCCTCCTCCTCCTCCTCCTCCTCCTCCTCCTCCTCCTC
Source organism: Prorocentrum cordatum (assembly GCA_963575745.1). Classification (NCBI taxonomy): domain Eukaryota; class Dinophyceae; order Prorocentrales; family Prorocentraceae; genus Prorocentrum; species Prorocentrum cordatum. The sequence continues at coordinate 88,543 of CAUYUJ010001765.1, forward strand.
CTCCTCCTCCTCCCCATGCTCCTGCTCCTGCCCCTGCTCTCCCTCCTCATTCCCTCCCCCTTGTTACTCCATGTCCACTCCTCTTCGTCCTCCTCCTTCTCTTCCTCTTCCTCCTGCTGTTCCTCCTCCTTCTCAGCCTTTTCCTTCTGTCCCATGTCCTGCTCTCCTCCACCGCCTTGGCAGGGATCGTGGCCCAAAGGGATATCCACCTACGGCCCCAGAGGAAGGTTCGCATGGCGTCTTCACGCCCATTTCGGCACACCCCTCAGACAGATCGCGCCCCATAGGGAGCTGCACCGACGGCTCCAGCAGGAGGGGTCGCTGGCGTCCCTCCGCATCTTTCGGCACACCCCTGACGCGGATCGTACCCCGCAAAGATCTCCATCCCAGGGCCCCTTCAAAAGAGCTCGACCCACAGGCTGTGGCACCCAGTCGAGGGCCCCCCCCCTCCCCGCAGCCGGGCAGGCGCCGAGGCGGCCCCATCCCCCCCGCGCCGCCCGCCCGGCCCCACGCCCGCAGAGATCGGCACCCATGGGCAACTTCGCGTGGCGTCCCCGCGCCCGTTTCGGCGCCGCTGCGCGCGGATCGCGCTCCTCGAGGAGCTCCAGTGACGGCCTCGGTGGGCGCGCTCGCGCGGCGGCCACCCCCTTCCACGCGGATCGCGCCCCACAGGGACCTCGGCGTGCTGGCGCGCCCTAGCGCCGCAGCGGCCCTCTAATCCAGCCGACCCCGCGTCGCGCAGCAGTTGAATAGAGAGAGAGAGAGAGAGAGCCGCGCCCTGCCCCACGCGCAGCTGCACCGTGGCGGGCCCTTCGCAAGGCCAACTGATTTTTACCTAACAGCGAAGACTGATAGGTTTCTAGTTGACTCAAAAGAGCTCACAGATCACTCCACAGGGGGGTCCGGGCAGGCGTTGGGAGTTGCCGGCCGGGCCTGTGCCGGGCTCGTTTTTCACCAACAGTCACACACTTCGTGCTCGTCGACCTCTCAGAATCCCATTCCCAGGCCACATTCTGAATAACCGGATGCAACTGTAGGCCACTTCGTGCTCTTCCATTTCCCAGAACTCCATTCCCGGGCCACATTTTGGATGCCCGGAGCCAACTGTAGGCCACTTCGTGCTCTTCCATTTCCCAGAACTCCATTCCCGGGCCACATTTTGGATGCCCGGAGCCAACTGTAGGCCATTTCGTGCTCTTCGATTTCCCAGAACTCCATTCCCGGGCCACATTTTGGATGCCCGGAGCCAACTGTAGGCCACTTCGTGGTCTTCGAGTTCCCAGAACTCCATTCCTGGGCATGATTTTGAATGCCCGGAGCCAACTGTAGGCCACTTCGTGTTCTTCGAGTTCCCAGAACTCCATTCCTGGGCCACATTTTGAATGCTGAGGCAGGCTGATGCTGCGGCCGAGGCAGGCTGAGGCTGAGGCAGGCTGAGGCTGAGGCCGAGGCTGAAGGCAGACTGAGGCTGAGGCTGAAGCAGGCTGAGGCTGAGGCTGAGGCAGGCTGAGGCTGAGGCTGAAGCAGGCTGATGCTGAGGCAGGCTGAGGCTGAGGCTGAGGCTGATGCAGGCTGAGGCTGAGGCAGGCTGAGGCTGAGGCCGAGGCTGAAGGCAGACTGAGGCTGAGGCTGAAGCAGGCTGAGGCTGAGGCTGAGGCAGGCTGAGGCTGAGGCTGAGGCAGGCTGAGGCTGAGGCAGGCTGAGGCTGAGGCTGAGGCAGGCTAAGGCTGAGGCTGTGACTGTGACTGCCGTTGCCACTGCGACTGTCATCGCGAATGCGACTACGACTGCGAGAACAGCAGAATTCTACAACTGGATTCTCATCTGAATCTTAAGGGGAATGCTTCCAGATATGCTCCTACACATCGCTGTTAGGTTGCTTTGCCGGGATAATTTCGTTCTCTCTCTCTCTCTCTCTCTCTCTCTCTCTCTCTCTCTTCTCGTACATGCACACATGCATGAACACAGACATGCAATCGTGCATGCGTGCATACAGGCGCACGTACATACATACACACACACACACACACACAACACGCACACACACACACACACACACACACACACACACACACACACACACTTGTTTGATCTGCGGGGCGAGAGCGAACCTCTTCCGCTAAAAGCTAGGCGGGCTACGCGCGCCTTTAATTAGTGACACACACAAAACACACAAAGAAAGAAGACCTAAACCGATCAGGCGGCGCCCCAGGACCGGGCCCAGTTCGTGGACCAGAGGCCTCTCGCAGATGTACATTACGGTTTCTTGGGAGGTCCTTCAGAGACCAGTTTGGGGCCTCTTGTGGGTCTCCTGGGGGCTACCTGGGGCCTCCTGGGTCCTCGTGGAGGCCTCTTGGGGGCCCCTTTGAGGCCTCTTGGGGCATCTTCGGAGCCTCTTGGGGCCTCTGGGGGCCTCTTGGGGCCAAAGCTCGAAATGTGAACTTGGTTCTCCCCCCTGGGGCCCCTCTTGGGCCTGTCCTGGGGCTCTTGAGCCCTCTTGGGGGCTTCCTGGACCGTGCTGGGCCCTTCTGGGGCCGTCCTGGAGCTCGCTTGGGGGCCTCCTGAGCCGTCTTGGGAGCCGGCCGTCGAGGACGCTGTGAAAGCATAGGGGAGAACATGCCAAAATAAGATATCTTCTTAAGAACATGGGGTGGCTCCTGCTTCTCGGGGCCCTCGTTGGGGGGGCTCTTGAAAACCTCTTGGGGCGTCTCGGGGCGCCTTGGGGCTGTCGCGGTGTCATCTGGGGCCGTCTTTTGGGTGCCTTGGGGGCCAGTCGCAGGCCATTTCGGGCGGTCTTGGAAGATTCTCGGCCGTTCTGGGGCCTATGGGGGTCGCCCGGGGGGGGCTCCGGGGCGAAGGGGCACCGAAATACAAGAGAGGGGCCGGCCTGGGGCCCCGGGTCAGGGATCTCCCTTATACCTTTACGACCACCCTTCGGGTGATAAGGAGGCTCGAGGGAGGGGGAGGAACCAACGTCTCAGTCGATCGGTCTCACTGTCGATCTCACGATCGATCTCACTATCGGTCTCGCTCGATCGATCTCACTCGATCGATCTCACAATCGAACTCACTCGACCTATTTCATTCGATCGATCTCACAATCGGTCTGACTATCGATATCATAATTGATCTCACTATGGATCTCACTATCGATCTCACAATCGATATCACATTCGGTCTCACTATCGATCTCACTAACGGTATAACAATGGATATCACAATCAACGTCATCATCAACAACATCATCGTCATTAACGTTATCGAATCATCGTCATCAGCATCATCATCATCACCGGGGCACCACCATCATCACATCATCACCATCAGCATCAACATCATCATCATCACCATCGTCATCATCGGGGCACCATCATCGCCATCATCATCATCAACATCATCATCATCAGCACACTATCA
>CAUYUJ010001766.1:10000-35000 GCA_963575745.1 Prorocentrum cordatum
ACAGGGGTTAAAAAGGCGAGTCTGCGAGGCACGCGCCCGCGTCCGCCGCCGCTTGTCGCAAGCGGCCACCTCCTAACGTATGACTGCCCCGTTCTCGGGCGACGAACGCGCTTGACGAACGCAAGCGATATGTCGACGGTGTACCCTCCGATCCCATCCCTCATCTCTACAGTGCCGTTTTTAATACATGCTCCGCGTGCGGATCATTTATTCAACCTGCAGGGCTTTATTAGTATTACAAACAACGATGAGTTCATGCATAAATATACTCATACATTAATCATGTATTAGAATCCGATATGTTTAAACAATCCTATGTATAAAAAATGCCGTGTGCTACCTGCTGTGGATAACTATTGGATGCAATATTGCGCTTCCGGCGTATCGTATGGTACGGTTTACCATGCCCACGTCGACTTGGTAGCGGAGCTGGCCTCACATTCGCGTGTCTGACGTTGTTGCCGAATCCCGGGTATTCCACGTCGCAGAGTGGTGGACTACTTCTATAGTGGTACATCCAGCTGCCCTTGGTCCCCTTCGGGGATCTGAGCCAGGAAACTGGCCTACACGTGACATCACGGCGACCGACGGTCACGTCGGCCTACACGTGTGTGCCACGGCTCTCAGCCACTACCATCAACCATTTTGTAGTTCATCGTCCCAGTCTTTCTCTACGAGCTGCATCCTGCCACAGCGCGGCCAGGCGCAACACGTCAACATGAACCCTGCACCCATCCCAAAGTTGACGGCCACGCCAGCACACAAGCACGAACAGCGGACGGCCAAGTCAGCCCACAAACACGACGACCACGACACCACCGGAACTAACATGACCATAGGATTGCAAAAAAACAAAAAAACATTTTTTTGTTTTTTGCAATCCTGAGTTTTTTTTTGCAATCCTTCGACCATGCGCTACATCAAGGTTACTACTTGTGTGTGTGCTGGTCGAGCAGTAGAGTGCACGCAACGAGGAATGGACGACGCGCGTACCAGGGGCCCCTCCTCCTCCTCCTCCTCCTCCTCCTCCTCCTCCTCCTCCTCCTCCTCCTCCTCCTCCTCCTCCTCCCCCTCCCCCGCCTCCGTAGCCATTTTGGCTCAAGAGCCTGCCGCGGCCCGCGCGTCCGTGCCCCATGGTGTCTGCTGGCCGTGCCCCTCGGCGCACGGCGTCTGTGTCCCAGTGGGCGTGATGTACGTGCTCCTCGGTGCTACGTGATTGATGCCGACTTCCGTGATCCCCCTGGCGCCAGGGGGTGCTAAGGCTGCTGATCGGAGAGCGGTTATTTTTTCTCTTGGTGCTCTGCGATGCCTTGGGGAAACCGCTAAGGTTGGTATGCATAATTCAGCACACTTCGCCCAGGCTGCACTCAGTCTTGTTGCTCTTGGACATGAATTGGACCACGGTCTGGTCGCGCCTTCGATGGACTTCCCCATGCAACGTCGTATGCACGACATCGCGCAGTCTTCGAGTTTGCAGCGCTCTCTGGAGCTTGTGCATGGTATCCCTCATTGTAGGTCGCTGCACGGTATGCTGGACATGGCGCAGGAGCGTGGTGTTTTCTCTCACGCGGCTTGGGCTCGGATGGACATGATGCGGATGCGAGGTAACAGTGCGCGGCATCGGCGCTGGACGATTCCCCCTAGCACAGCTTTGGTGATTCGGATTTTTGACCATATTGATCCTGTCGATGTTGTTGGTGGAAAGTTGAATCCTCATGCTGCCGAGTTTGTGCCGGCTGCTCCAGTTCCTCTCGTCTCCCTCCCCGTGCAGGTGATGCGGCGGACATACTCCTTAGAGAATTGTGCGGTGGACCGCTGGAGGCTGGGGTGGTGGGTGACGATGGTTCTGGGGAAGATGAGGATTCGGACCGCCCGCGTGATGACCCACAGGAGGATATCATCGATTCGATGCACTATGAATTTGGAGACGAACCCTACGAAGCCACCAGCGACCCCGCGAACGACGCAATCGACATGGTGCACTACGATTGCGGCGATGAGCCTTTTGAGACGGACGATGGTTGGGACGTGCTTGAAGGCACATTGCTACCATCTGATGCCGACTACGACGCGGTGCTTTTTGGCGGCTCTGATCGGGAAGATGGAGGCCCCGAGGTCCCGAGGCAAGATGGAGAGGCTGATGAGGGACTTCGAAAACCCATTCGCGATAGTGTTCCTGGTGCTGTTTTGCGTTCTGGGTGGGAAGACAGCGATCCTGCTCTTGCAGGAAGAATGGTGATTATGAATGATATTATTCGCGCCTCCTTCTCTGACACTGTCTATGTTGACGCGGACGGTCCAGATGAGACACATCTCTTTGCTGATTTCGCCGTTGACACGGCTGAGGCTCATCTCAACGACGCAGTAGCTCCTGGGAGTGGGAGTGGGGAAGATGGAGGCCCCGAGGTCCTGAGGCATTCCGCTGAAGCCGACGAGGGACTTCGAAAACCCATTTGCGCCGATGCTCAAGATGATATTGGGGCTCTCTCCGACGATGTTGTGGCTCCTCTGTGTCAGTATGGGGAAGATGGAGGCCGCGAGGTCCTGAGGCACGGAGCCGTCGATGTTGGACTTCGAAAACCCATTTGTGGTGCTGTTCCTGGCGGTCCTCGGCATAGTGCAGGTGCAATATCTGATTCTGCACTCGTCGGGGAGTACATGTCGGATATGACCTCCTTGGTTGCTCTTGTTACTGGCTTGGTCGAGTCCGCGTCTGCCGATGCTGTGGTCTCTGTGGGCTTGACATGCGAAGATGGGGGCCCCGAAGTCTACGTGGCACCTATCCGTGCCCCTCTTTCTGACGACGCTGTGGCTCCGCTGTGTCAGCACAGGGAAGATGGGGGCCCCGAGGTCCTGAGGCACGGAGCCGCCGATGATGGACTTCGAAAACCCATGTGCGCGAGTACTTCTGCTCCAGACCCTCTTCACGTGGACAGTGACTCCGAGACTGTGATTGCGGATGACGACGGCATTGCTGATGTCGTGCGTTCTTGGATTGCTGCGCGGGACCCGAGCTGCCTCTCGCTCCGACTCGTCCTGCAGGCAGCTACTCGCTGGTTCGGCCCACTCGGCCGCGCCTGCAAAGATCGGATTCGCACTTTGGCTGTCGACGTCATGGTTGAGATGCCCCCAGCGGATTCGCCGAGCCCAGCGGCGGAGCCAGGCCCTGCGAAGAGGCGGCGCGGAGCGGCGGGGGCCCGTCCCAAAGGCTGGAGGGTCAGAAAAAATCCCCCCCCTCCCCCGCCTCCTCGCCCCCCCCCCCCCCCACTGGCAACGTACCCCTCCGCGAATTCGTTCGCGAGTGGCGCGCGCGGCCCAACGCAGCGAGAAGAGCGCTGATTGCACCGCAACAGGCTGCTGCTTTGCAGTGAGGTCTTAGAGGACTAGCCAGGGCCCTGGCTGTGAGAGCGCCGTTCTCGGTCATCAACTTCGGCGCACAGTGAACGGCGCCGGCGGTGTTACATGCATCAAGTTTCTCCTCAGCTCCAAGTATCAAGCATCTCTGGGGCGAGCGACAACTTATATCAGGAACAGCCCTCGTCGACTTCAGGGTCGACCGAGGTGAACGTATCGATTCGGTGCTGGCCCGATTTCGACATGGCCGCGCTGGATGCGGATTCGGCTGAAACCAGCATCCCGAATTTCCAGATATTGGCGTTCCTGCTGCTTCGGGCAATGGGGGTAGGCACCTCCCGAGCCTCGCAGCCACTCCAACCTTCAACCACCAGGTGCCCCGAAACCAACGACAGCGCGACTAATTGCCGGAGCGAATGCGCAGCGGCGGTCCGCGGACACATAGCTGAGCGCTCTGCGGGAAATATCGGCGGGGTCTTCAGTGGTCGAGCTGCTGCCGGCGCGCTGCGCGCGGACGCGGTGCCGCGCCTGGCAAATGAGGGCGACCAAGGGCCGGAGGTTTGGACATTGGTTGCGCGCCAGCAACTGGCCCCAACGACAACTACTGCAACCAAGGGCCAGCTGCAGCGGCAGCCAGTTGCTCACCGCCAACTGCGACTGCCCTCTGAGGCTCGCCAGGCCGACACCTGGACTCGCCCTTCGGGTCAGGGGCCGACGCGGACACCTCCTCACCCGCAGGCGTTGCTGAGATCGACTCGTCAGATTTCCCGCCGGCGACGATCGTCGCGCGCGACGCGCCGGGGGGCGCGCCGCGGATGGGCGGGGCTGGACTGCGATGCGCTCGTTTTGCTCGAGATATCCTCAACCAATCCCCACGCTGGACATGCGCCTGGGCGACCTGGGCGCGCGATAACAAGCGTCGTTCGAGAGATCCTCGACGCGTCCTGATTAGGGTCAGGCGTCCGCCTGGGCTGCCTGGATGCTTGAAACCAGGCGCCTCGCTCGAAACGTTCTCGGTACTTCTTCGTGCCAGACATCTGCGCGGGCTGCCTGAACTCTTGAAAACATACGTTTCGCTCGAGGCGCCCTGCCCATATCCCCATGTTAGACATGCGCCCAGGCGACTGAGCGCGTGAAAACCATGTTCCGCTCGGCACATAATCTTCAGCGCGCTCTCGCGCCAAGCGCCCGCCCGGGCGACCTGGGCGCGTGGGAGGGGGCGGTTCGCTCGAGACACATTGCCCGTATCTTCGCGTTGGACATCCGGCTGAGCGACCTGGGCGCGCGGAGACAAGCGTTTCGCTCGAGACGCCCACGACGCCTCGCGCTAGAAATCAGCCCGGGCGGCCCGGGCGCGCGGAAGCAAGCGCGTTGCTCGATGCGCCCCCGACGCGTCTCCATGTTGGCCATCCGCCCGGGGGGGCCTGGGCGCGCGAGAACACGGGTTTCGCTCGAGTTCGCGAGGCGCCCTCATGCTCGACGTCCACCTGGGCGACCTGGGCGCGCGAAACCAAGCGCCCCGCTCGAGATGCCCTCAACGCGTCGTCATGCTAGACATCTGCCTGGGCGACCTGGGCGCGGAGACATGCGCCTCGCTGTGCTTCTTCTATTCTCTGTGAGCAAGCTCCTGCTGTCTCCGCAGCTTCTCTGCCCAAGTGCCCCCCCGTCGGCCGCGCGTGCGGACGCCTTATGCAGGCGGTCGCACAAGCGGCTCTCGGGGGCGCTGGGGAGATCTTCTTCAGGGGGCTGCGGGCCGCGCTCTACGAGCGGCTCGTGTCTGCCCCCCTCTCTGTGCTTCAGGACCAAGGGCCTCCTGCGCCTGCCTGGTCCATCCAGCAGGCGGACTCGTCCGAGGGTGAGGGGGCTTACTGCCCCCTCCCTTCGGCGGGTTCCGCCTGCCCCACCGTCTGCCTCGGGCTGGCGGTGGATCTGAGCGGCGGGGTCTCTCCCTGGCTGCTCAGCACGGTCGTCGCCCTCCTTTGGGTGACGGCCGCGTGCAGCGCCTGCGCAGGCTGCTGCTTCGGGCTGCTGGGCCCGTACGTGTGGCGGAGGCTCAGGGCCTCCGCCTGGCCGCGCGGTGCGGTTCCTGCTTCCCCTGAGCAGGACCGCCGTGCGGCGCGAGCGCAGGCTTACGGGGTTCCGCCTCGGCCTCGAGCGCTCGAGCGGGCAGGCGCCCAGCATTCGGGCGGCAGTTCCCACGACAGCGCCCATTGATGGCTGAGCTGCCACCAGTTGGCGGAGGGCCTCTATGGCCCGAGCTCTACCCATTCGCGGCTCCCACGGCTCGCGATTACGCACGATGGCGCCTAGACGACGGCGACACCAGCTGGGCAGCTATCCCCCTCGCGTCTCGAGAAGGGGGCATCCTTCTGGCCCTGCCTGGCGCCTTTCGCTCTACGGCGGAGCTCGTGGCTGCCGAGGCGGATGGCTTTGCAGGAATGATAGGCCCTTTCCAGCTAGTGGACGTCCAGCTCCAGGGGGCCGCTTCACGGCCGCTCGCCACTACTGCATCCGTCCTCGTCGTAGACATCGAGGTTGCAGAGCTCGAGCTCGAGTCGCTTTACCCTCTAGAGGTCGGGGAGGACGCAGTCATCGTTCCCTTCGCCGAGGTGCGGGGCCGCGTCTATTGGCCACATCCTTCGGGGGTTCGGGTGCTTCGCGAGGGCTACGCACGCTTGCACGGCGCCCCGCCTACTGCAGGAGAAGAGCCGCTCCCAGGGGCCGATCGGGCTACTCCCTATCACTCTGCCGACGAGATGGAGGAACCCGAGGGGTTCGCGGCCGACGGGGAAGCCGACCGCACGGCCCCAAGTGCGCGATCTCCCGCGGACGCTGGAGCGCCGCGCGGCCCGCCCGCGAAGCGCGCGGGCACCGCCGCGCCGCCACGGGTTGCGGGTCCCGCTCCGATCGCTCCTGGTGCCCCTGCGGCGTCTCTGGACGACGGGGCTCCTATGACCCGTGCCGAAGTAGCTGCCGAAATGCGCGCCTTGCTTGCAGCCCACGCGGCCTCCACGATGGTCGGCAGACCCGAGCCGCTGGGCCCCGCGCCGGCTGCCCGGAGCGATCGGCCCGAGGTGCCTCAGCTTTTCAGCGACGAAGCGGTGCGCCTCGGGCTGGATCCTGCGGGGATCGAGGCCGTCCTGTCTCACGCGCCCGTGGCCCCACAGCGGGTCTCCGCGCGTCCCAAGGGTCCGACCTCCGCGCTGGTCTCGGCGTGGGAAAAGGCGCGCTCTCTTGCTGTCCCTCGGGCCCCTTCGTCCGGTTTCGGAGCGATGGGCCCCCCGCCGCCACCTGGGCTAGCCCATCCCGCTGCGGCCGACGGCTTTGCCGAGGCGGGCGGCGCCGACGGGTCAGAGCCGCCCCATGCGGCCAATCCGACGGACTTCAGCCTCATGCTACAGTGCCTGCACCAGTCCCTCCTATTGCAGCAGGGGCGGGGCCATCGCCCAACCGTCCATCCGCTTCTGGGGACCCTGAGCGACTCAGCTCAAATTCCGCCCACGAGCTCGGGCGACCCCGCGCCCGCATCGGCCCAGATGGGGGGCATTGCTCGGAGGCGCGAGTGGCAGCAAGCGCTGCTACAGCACGGCCCCGATGTGCGAGGACTGATGAAGGAGAATTTGGCCCGTGTCCTGGGCGTGGAAGTCAGCGCCGTGACCCCCATGGCCATGCATCAGTATTTTCGGGAGCACAGTCCCTTGGGGGCTCAGCCGACGACGCACGAGTTGTTGACGCATTTCGCCTTCCTCAGCGCCGAGCTGTGGCGGGCCTGCGAAGAGGGCAACCCCGAGAGAGTCCAGACTTTACTGACGTGTCAGTGCATGTTCATCGACCAGCTGGCGGGGGACCGCGGCTATCTCGAGGCCGCCTGGTTCCTTACGGGGCTGGAGCCTCCCCCGTGTCGCGTGACCAGTCGTCACACGGAGCGCGAGGCCCAGACCCCGTTCTCACCCCTGGTGGATCCTCGCTGGCTGTCGGCGCAGGGCGAATACGTGAAGGAGCTGCAAGCATTTCGGGCGCGTCTCGACGCCGAGCGCGCCGTCGCGCTCCCCAAGCATCCACCTCATCAGCCCAAGCAGCCCAAGGTTTCGAAGCCCCCCGTCAAGTCCCAGGGTGCGTCCAAGGCACCGAAGGCGGTGCCCAAGAAGGACTGAGGGCGCCTTTGGCGCCCGCCTCCTGGAAGGGTGGGCCTTCGCGGGGCCGGGGTACGCCGCCGCACACAGTCTGCACCGACGCTGTTGCGGCTGCTAGGCGCGTTTGGGCTCAGCGAGGGCGTGAGGGTAGGAATGCGCTCTTCCAGCGATGCTGTTGCGGCCCCGCAGGGAGGAGTACGTTCCGCCACCACGCCCTTCGCTCTGCTCCGAACCGCTTCTCGGATCCCTTCGGCCATTTTGGCCGGCGCCTGCCTCAGTCGCGCGCGCCCTCCAGGGGGCCTGCAGCTCCTGAGGTTGGTGTCCCTGCTGGTGCCTGTTCTCCTTCAAGCACCCCTGCTGCACTTGCCAAAGTCGCGCCATTCGTCGCTGACTTGTCTGCCTTGCTGCGCCTGTTTCCAGGCGCGAACATTGATATCACCCACTGGGCGGCAGCGCTGTCCCAGGTTGGGATGGGTGCTCGATGTTCTCTTGGATCTTTCTCCCGCTCATCTATGCGTGCAATGGACAGGGACGACCCGTACCTTTTGGGGCCGCCTCCCCGCGATCCTTGGCCGTGCCCGCCTGCTCCACCTCTTGGTCCCCCGCCTGACGGCTTGTCGGCGAGGCGCAGGGAGCGCTGGAGATTGCGGCGCGCGGCGCGGACGCTCGCGCAGTATTCTGTTATTGCGTTGAATTGGCTCACCTTGGGTCATCCTAGCCTCGCTCCCGCCGAGGCTCGCGTCCGCGCCACGGTCTCGCCCTGCCAGGAGGGCGTCCGCACCCGTATCGAACGGTTGTGTCGGATCGCAGTTCGCCTCGCCCGTGGCGGCAAGAGCGACTTAGGTCGAGCCTTCGCCAAGTTCGACTCCACTGAGGTCTCGCTCCATGGCCTGGCCACCCATGTTGCAGCTTTGGAGGCCTCCTTCACTTCCTCTTCTTCCGTACCCGCCCCCATGCGGCACTGCCCGACCAGCGCTCCTTCTGTGCCTGGTTCGTTGGCGGCTGCGGCGGCTTGGGACTCCACCCAGGCCGAGCCCTTCGATTTGAAAGTCAGGGCGTCTCGCATCAAGTGGGATTATTCGCCAGAGTTTGATCCCGTTCCCTTCCTCTCCGACGCTCGAGTCCGCGAAGCTTTCATCGATCCAGAGGTGATGCGGCTACCGGCATCAGAGTGGCCTGCTGGCCAGAAGGGAGCGCGCGTCCATATGGACCGCGCCGAGCTGTGGGCCCTACTCCAGAAGTGGGATGCCTGTGGCGCCCTGTACCTGACTCCTGCTTCGGACCTCGCCTGGGATGAAGCCTGTGGAGCTTTCAGGGTACCGAAGGACAGCGATTTCGACAGGCTGATCCTGAACCCCACGGTCGTGAACAGCCGCTGTGCTTCAATTTCGTCCAGCACCCAGCGCCTTGGCCAAGGTTTCCTGCTGTGCCGTTTGGGGCTGGCACCTGGGGAATGGCTGGCAGTTTCTTGTGACGACCTACGGGAGTTTTACTACACTTTCCGCGTCCCTCCCGCGCGCGCCAGACGTAACGCCCTGCGCGTTCGTCTGCCATCATCTCGCTTCAAGGCCTTTCGAGCCTGGCGCCCCGAGCTTGAAGGTGTGGATGTCGCGCCCTGCCTCAATGCTCTGGCGATGGGCGACAACATGGCTGTGGAGATTGCCAACTCTGCGCATGAAGGCGTCTTGCACAGCTTCGGGGCTTTGCGGCCTCACGAGCAGGTTGTCCACCGCTCGCCCTTCCCGCGGGGCCCGTTTGTCGAGATGCTGAATATTGATGACCATACAGGTTTTCAGAAGCTCTCGTGGCGTGGCTCCGCTCCTCGCCCCGACGACCCGTGTCGCCGTGATCGTGAGGTCTTTGCCGCCTGTGATGCGGGCTACCCGCGCGTGGGCCTGATACAGCATCCAGGCAAGCGCGCGCGCGGCGAAACGCACAAGGTGGTGGTGGGCGCCGAGGTGGAGGGGCGCATAGGCATCGTCTGCGCTCCTCTTGTGCGGACGGTGGCCTTGTGCAGACTGACCCTGATCCAAATCTACCTCGGGATCACCACCCGCTCCCTGCTAGCCTCTCTTGTGGGCTGCTGGGTCCAGGTCTTCCTCTATCGCCGCCCGATGCTCGCCATCTTTACGCACGTCTACAACTTCTTGTCGCGCCTGGCGACCGAGGACGGCATCGAATACGACTTGCCCCCTTATGTTCGCGACGAGCTTCTGGCCTGCACCTTTTTAGCCTTTACGGCTATAACCGACCTTCGGGCGCAGCCTTGCCCCGAGGTGTTCGGTACGGACGCGTCTCTCGGCTGGGGGGGCGTTGTCCGCGCTCCTATCAGCCCGCAGCTCTCCGCCGAGCTGTGGCGCAGATCGGAGCACGGGGGGTGGCACACGATTCTGCACAATCGGAGCCTCCTCGCCGTACTCAGCCGCGGCGTGCCCTTGGGCCCTGAGCTCACCCAACTGCATCACGACCTGGGGCTCCCGTCTATTGAGCCCCCCGTCGCGCCGCGTTGGGTCACCGAGCTATCAGAGGCGCTGCGCTTTCGGCTCGCGTACAAATGGGAGTTTCGCATGCCTCGTCACATCAATATCCTTGAGACCACAGTGTATAAGAGTCTGTGCAAATACTGTTGTGTTCGCCTCCCTGACTCTCGTATCCCCGTTCTCCTGGATTCAAAAGTGGCTTTGGGCGCGACCGCGCACGGGCGCAGCAGCTCTCCTGGTCTATCTCATGTTCTCTCGACCACTTTGCCCTATGTGATAGGAGGAGGTTTATATATGGGAGGCATGTACGTGCCCACGGACGTGCATAGGGCCGACGATCCCACGCGCAACCGTGCGGTGAGGCCCCCGTCTCGTGACCCTCCCGCCTGGTTAGTGGAAGCAGAGAGAGGAGAATTTACTCGCTTTGATTGCATCGCGTACGCCGACTCCCGCTCGTCATTCCCTACTTGTCTCTGGGGCCGATTTGTTGCGCAGCTTGTGGCTCGAGGCCCCGAGGGGTTGCTCAGCCACCGTTGGGCGGCCGCCCCCCCCCTCTCGGTGGGCGCGGGGGTGGCCGCCGACGCCGCCGGCGACGGCGCCCAGGGCGAAGCCCTCGACCCCTCGGGCGCCGCCGAGAGCAGCAGCGAAGCTGCTCTCGCCAGCGGAGAGCGTCGCGGGCCTCGCAACGCGCTCTTCGCTGACAGCGACCGGCCTCTCACATCCACAGCAGACGCCACGCCCAAAGCGTCTGCGTCCTCGGAGGGCGGCTCGCACGGCCCCGACCCTGCCGCCGCCAGCGCTGGTTCGGCTCCCCCGGCCGCCAAGCGTGCTCCGCCTCTGGCCCTCCGCTCCAAGGCCGCGGCGGCCCCTCCGCCTGCGATCGGGGGGGGCTCGTCGCGCGTCGGCTCACGGGAAGCGCCAAAGGGGGCCACGGCTGCTACCCCCCGCATCTTCCAGCGAGCGGCCAGGGTGAGCGCCTCTCGCCAACTGCTTGGCGTCGTGGACGGGGCCTCGCGCAGCACCATCGAAGCCGCCTTCAGGCGCCAGTCCCTAGTCTACCATCCAGACAGGACTCCTGCGCACTTGGGGGCCGATGAGCGAGCAGCCCGCGCGCTCAACTGGAAGCAGCTCTGTGACGCCAAGTCAGTGTTGCTCCAGGCCCTCTCGCAGGCCGCCGCGCCGCCCGCTGGTCCTAGCACGGGCGGTGACGGTCCTGCCGCTCGCGCCTACGCCCAGGCAAAAGCGGCAGGGAAGGGCGCCCGCAAGGGCAAGCTGGCTCCTGGGTCGACCATGGCCCTTCAGGCGCTCGAAGAAGCGGTCTCTTCGCGGGTCGCCCTGGCGAGTGCCGAGCTGGCCCCTCGGGCTGCCCTCCCCGCCTCGGGCGCGCCTCTCCCAAGGAGCGGGGTTTCGTCTGCCCTCGCGACGCGGGCGGCTGAGTCTGATGCCATCCTCGCCTCCGCCGTGTCGCGCGGCCGCGTGGAGCTCGACGCACTCCGCACCGCGCGTGCCGACGCCACCAGGCGCACGGTGCAGGCTCCTGCACGCGGCGAAGGCGAGCGTGCCGTCGCTCGTGCCGAGCTCGCGGAAGGGATGGCCGATCGCGCCTACTTCCGACGCTTGCGCGAGGCCGCCAGTCGTGAGGCCGCGGGCTTGCCGCGTACGGCTCCCGTCCAGCTGGGTCGGGATTGGCGCAAAACTCTGCGCGCCGTCCTGCGCAACGCTGAGGTCTCGACGGGCCTCGCCAACGCGGATCGTGCCGCTCGTGCTGGGGACGCCCCCGCGTCGTCCACTGGGCGCTCCCTGGCCGAGGTGGAAGCTGTGGACCCGCGCGCCTTGGCGAGACCTGCCGACGACCCAGCGTCCAGCTTCAGCCGTCGTGAGGGGCGCGCGGTCCGCGCCCGCCTGGGCCCGCGGGACGAAGCTGTCGAGGACCAGCCCAATCGCGGGGGTCACGCGCCGCACTCCGCCTCGCGCACGGGCGCCACGCGCAACAGGCGCGCCAAGAAGCAGCGGCGAGCTTCGACGGCGGCGCTCCCCGCCCCTGAGGGGGGGGCCGCCACGACGCCGGGCCGCAGGGCGCGTCGCACTGCTAATGCGCGCCGCTGGGCAGGCGCGGCACGCCCCAGCTCCGCCGCGGGAGTGGGCCCTCCACCGCGGAGCCGCAGCCCTGCCCGCAGCCGCACGCGGTCTCCGAACCCGTACGGGACTGATCACACCTCTCCCTCGGGAGGCTGCTCCTCGCCTCCCATCGACGGCTCGATCTCGCCTGAGGAGCCTTCGGGGCCGCCGGCGGGGGAGGCATCGGAGGGCCCGCACACTCCTGACGGGTCTCCGCCCGCGAGCGCCCGCAGCCGCTCGAGAGCGGAGCCCGCGTGCGAGGAGGACTCTCCGACGGAGCTCGAGGACGTCGTGCTGAGTGCCCTCGCTGACTCCTCGGTGGACCTCGAGCGCGTCGTGGCGGGCCTGAACCCCGAGGTCCTCCTCCGCTTGCAGGCGGCCTTCCCTCGCCGCGCGGAGGCCTCTCCGCCCGCCGCTCACGCCGCGGCTCGCAGCCGCTCTCGGGGCCGCGGCACGCGCGCAGGCTCCGAGACGCCGCGGCCCGTCCCCCCGCCGCCGCCACCACCCCGTCACCACTCTGGTGGGCGTGCGGCGTCGCGATCCCGCGGGTCGGCCGCCGGCCAGGGGCTTAGTCGAGCGAACGCGCGCGACTCCTCTCGTGCGCCTTCGCGTCAGGCGACGTCGCCTGGGCGTCGCGAGGTGCGCTCCCCTCGAGTCGCTCCGAAGCGTCGCCCGAGCCCCGCCACTTCGCAGCAGCCAGCCACGCCCCGCCATGGTGCGAGCTCGGACGTCGCCTTCGCAGGCAGCTCCCGCGCGGACTCCGCTGCTCAGGCCCCTCCGACTTCGGTAGGCATGCGCTCTTCCAGCGATGCTGTTGCGGCCCCGCAGGGAGGAGGGCGTGCCGCCGAGGAAGGGGGGTCTTCGAGTGGCTTCGCGCTTGGCCGAGCTTCAGAGCCCGAGCTGCATCTCAGCGGCTCTCACAGCGGTGACGCTGGAAGCGCCGCGGCTGCAGCCTTCGCAGCGCGGCGCACGGCCTCTGCGGCCGCTGAGCAGCCCTTGCCTCCAGGGGCCGCCAGCGCCCTAGCGTGGCGCCTCAATATCGGCGGTGAGAAGATCACTGTGGTGAGGTGGGGACCCGCCTGGCAAGCTGCCTTCCAGAGCGCGGCGTCGTGGCTGAGGTCTTTCGCACCCGCAGGGGCCGCCGAGCCCGAGGGCAAGGATGACTTGCACTGCCTCCTGCGGGCCTTGCACGCCTACAAGCGCCTGTTTCAGACAGGCGGCGCCGAGCCGATCGACGAGGCCTCGTGGTTGCATCCTTACGTGGCCGTCGTCGAGCCCGAGGCTATCCCCGCGCATGCTGACCTCCAAGCCATGGGGGCGGGCGCCATCCGTGGCATCGGGCTCGGCTCAAAGATCGAGCAGCGGCGGCGCGCGGGCAAATTGGCCTGCCTTTTCGACCTTCTGTACCATGTGCAGGACAGTCACGGCGCCATCCCAGCAGCGCTGTGGGGATCCCACTCCCCTCCGTCCGAGATCCTCGACGCCTTCGCGGAGGTGGTGCCCGTTCCACATCATTCGGGCTTCACGTCCTCGGCAGCTCGTTCCGAGCTCGCCGAAGCAGCCGCGGCTGCGCGTGCCGAGCCGCGCCCGCCTTTTGACTGGGCGACCCTCGAGGGAGGGGACGCTCTGCCAGCCGAGATCGAAGCAGGGGCTCGCCGTGCCTACCGTAACATGGGCGGATCCTTCAGCTCGGCGCGGGCGATGCTGGCGGAGGCGTCGGGGTTCGAGACCGACGGGCGGGACGCCCTCGTTCCGCCCTTCTACGCGTCCAGGCGCAGGAGGGCCGCCACGCTGATCAGCTCTCCAAGCCCTGGCCGCCCTGCGCTCATCCTGTGGTGCGTCTGCGGCCTCTGCATCTCTCTGGGAGCCGCGGCGCCGACCGCAGGCCAAGGGCTTAGTCGGGCTGCGCCGTCCGCGCCCGCTCGCCCTCCGCGCACTCCCTTCGTGCGCGATTCTCACCTCACCTCCGCGTATCTCGACCGTCGCTCGAGATCGATTGATGCCTTCGAGCTGTGGTTAGCAGAACACACTGGCGTGCCACCCGCCACACTTTACCGAAGCGGGATACTTCTCGCCCGTTTCCTCGCGACCTTCGGCGTGTGGCTTCATGATGCAGGTTTCCCTCATTATATTTTGGTCCATGCCATCTTGGGAATCCAAAGCGCCCATCCGCATTGGAAGGCCTTTCTGACAGAAGCTTGGGACGTAGCGAAACAATGGAAGCTTGCGGAGCCGCCAAAGCTCCGTCCCCCCTTGCCACGCGCGCTGCTGCGCGCCATGGTCGGGCTCTGTCTCGCCTGGGACTGGCCGGTGATGGCGGCCCTGCTGCTCATGGGCTTCACAATGTTCCTCAGGCCTGGCGAACTGCTGGCGTCGCGCCGCTGTGACCTGTCGCTTCCATGCGACCGTCTCGAAGTTGAAGGGGATGCTTTTCTTTCGATTCTTGTTCCAAAGACCAGAAGAACGTACCCGACGCAACATGCTCGCTGCTCCGATCGGGGCACGGTGAAGATATTGAATCAAGTGTTTGGGAGGTTGGCTTCCACCGATCCTCTCGCCCCCTTCGGCGCGAGCGGCTTCCGTACTCGGTGGAATCATCTGCTTTTGGCTCTGGGCGTCCCTCTTGCCAAAGCAGGTCAGGGGCTCAACCTGACGCCCGCTTGTCTGCGGGGCTCTGGCGCAACAGACTTCTATATCGCTACGGAAGACGTCCCCCGCGTCTTCTGGCGAGGGCGCTGGCGTCAAGCTTCCAGTGCCGAGCGCTACCTGCAAGCCGCCGCCGCCTCCACAGTTCTTGCTGCGCTGCCCGAGCACGCACGGGCTCGTATCTTGTTCTTCGCCACCGCCAGCGACCGCCTTGTCGCTTCGTTCCTCCAAGTCGGCCCCGCCGCTTGGCCTGCCCTGCTTGCGGCCGCCCGCCAAAACCTTGTCACTTCGCAAGGTCCTTGAGCACGGGTATGGCTGCCTCGCCGACATCGGCGACCAGACGGACTCCACCGTCTGACGCGCGGCGCCCCGGCTTGAGCGCGCGGGACGGGCCTGCCCATTTTGGGCCGCCCCGCGCGCGCACGCCGCGGCCGCGCTCGGAGACAGCTCGCTAGCGCGCGAGCGGGAGAATGCTTCTTCTATTCTCTGTGAGCAAGCTCCTGCTGTCTCCGCAGCTTCTCTGCCCCCCTCCCTCCTCTCCCACTCTAAGGCTGACGGGCGCTGCCTCGCCGACATCGGCGACCAGACGGACTCCACCGTCTGACGCGCGGCGCCCCGGCTTGAGCGCGCGGGGCGGGCCTGCCCATTTTGGGCCGCCCCGCGCGCGCACGCCGCGGCCGCGCTCGGAGACAGCTCGCTAGCGCGCGAGCGGGAGAATAGACGTCCTCAACGCGCCCTCGTGCGAAACATCTGCCCGGGCAACCTGGCCGCGCAAAACGAGCGTCTCGCTCGAGGCGCCCCCCAGACCTGGGCGCGTGAAAACGAGCGTTCCAGCTGAGACACCTTTTGAATTGTGCCCCCCAGGAAACGAGCGACCCACAGCACGCAACAAGCGTTTCGCTCGAGACACCTTCGACCGATTCTGAACAACAAGCGCGGGGCTCGAGACGTCCGCAGCGAAAGAAGTGTTTACTTTGCCATGCGTTTCATCGATCGGAGTTTCAGAGGTCAGCGTTTCGCTCGACCCCCCCTCCAACAAAAAATTAGCCTGGCGAAGGACCCAACCATATGCAGTTGAGAGTACCGCAATTGTGAATATCTTCTTCGGTGGAGCTCCCTATGGGGCCACGAAGCGTGTGAGGGGTGTGCCGAAATGGGTGCGCGGGACGCGGCAGCACTGCGGATGGCGCACGGGACGCATGCGGACTGGGGCCTTCGGTGGAGCTCCCTGTGGGGCCACGAAACGTGTGAGGGGTGTGCCGAAATGGGTGTGCGGGACGCATGCGGACGGCAGCACTGGGGCCTTCGGTGGAGCTCCCTGTGGGGCCACGAAACGTGTGAGGGGTGTGCCGAAATGGGTGTGCGGGACGCATGCGGACGGCAGCCTGGGGCCTTCGGTGGAAACGAAACGTGTGAGGGGTGTGCCGAAATGGGTGTGCGGGACGCATGCGGACGGCAGCCATGGGGCCTTCGGTGGAGCTCCCTGTGGGGCCACGAAACGTGTGAGGGGTGTGCCGAAATGGGTGTGCGGGACGCATGCGGACGGCAGCACTGGGGCCTTCGGTGGAGCTCCCTGTGGGGCCACGAAACGTGTGAGGGGTGTGCCGAAATGGGTGTGCGGGACGCATGCGGACGGCAGCGCTGGGGCCTTCGGTGGAGCTCCCTATGGGGCCACGAAACGTGTGAGGGGTGTGCCGAAATGGGTGTGCGGGACGCATGCGGACGGCAGCCATGGGGCCTTCGGTGGAGCTCCCTATGGGGCCACGAAACGTGTGAGGGGTGTGCCGAAATGGGTGTGCGGGACGCATGCGGACGGCAGCACTGGGGCCTTCGGTGGAGCTCCCTGTGGGGCCACGAAACGTGTGAGGGGTGTGCCGAAATGGGTGTGCGGGACGCATGCGGACGGCAGCACTGGGGCCTTCGGTGGAGCTCCCTGTGGGGCCACGAAACGTGTGAGGGGTGTGCCGAAATGGGTGTGCGGGACGCATGCGGACGGCACTGGGGCCTTCGGTGGAGCTCCCTGTGGGGCCACGAAACGTGTGAGGGGTGTGCCGAAATGGGTGTGCGGGACGCATGCGGACGGCAGCCATGGGGCCTTCGGTGGAGCTCCCTGTGGGGCCACGAAACGTGTGAGGGGTGTGCCGAAATGGGCGTGCGGGACGCATGCGGACGGCAGCACTGGGGCCTTCGGTGGAGCTCCCTATGGGGCCACGAAGCGTGTGAGGGGTGTGCCGAAATGGGTGATGACGATGACGATGACGACGATGACAATGACGATGATGATGATGATGACGATGGCGATGATGATGATGATGATGATGATGATGATGATGATGATGATGGGAGGAGAGGAGAAGAGAGGAGAGGAGAGGAGAGGAGGAGGAGACGCGGACCACCGTCTCTTCAAAACGAGGACCCAACACCACAGGATGGTTGGGAACAACAAACAAGTTTGACCCTCTGGCCTCCCCTGGTTCCTTTTTATCAGGGGCAGGATCCGCCGGCCTTCTTCGAACTAGGCACCCCGGGCTGGCTTGCGCGCTGGAAGAAAGCCTTGGGCCCGGGCCCTTTCCGGGGAAAACGGGAGTTTCACCTCGCCGCGGTGGCCGAGTTTCACCTCGCCGCGGTGCCTGCAAAGATCGGATTCGCACTGCGGCTGTCGACGTCATGGTTGAGATGCCCCCAGTGGATTCGCCGAGCCCAGCGGCGGAGCCAGGCCCCGCCTCCTCCTCCCCCCCCCCCCTACTGACAACGTGCCCCTCCGCGAATTCGTTCGCGAGTGGCGCACGCGGCCCAACGCAACGAGAAGAGCTCTGATTGCGCCGCAACAGGCTGCTGCTTTGCAGTGAGGTCTTAGAGGACTAGCCAGGACCCTGGCTGTGAGAGCGCCGTTCTCGGTCATCAACTTCGGCGCACAGTGAACGGCGCCGGCGGTGTTACATGCATCAAGTTTCTCCTCAGCTCCAAGTTTCAAGCATCTCTGGGGCGAGCGACAACTTATATCAGGAACAGCCCTCGTCGACTTCAGGGTCGACCGAGGTGAACGTATCGATTCGGTGCTGGCCCGATTTCGACATGGCCGCACTGGGTGCGGATTCGGCTGAAACCAGCATCCCGAATTTCCAGATATTGGCGTTCCTGCTGCTTCGGGCAATGGGCAATGGGAGTAGGCACCTCCCGAGCCTCGCAGCCACTCCAACTTTCAACCACCAGATGCCCCGAAACCAACGACAGCGCGACTAACTGCCGGAGCGAATGCGCAGCGGCGGTCCGCGGACACATGGCTGAGCGCTCTGCGGGAAATATCGGCGGGGTCTTCAGTGGTCGAGCTGCTGCCGGCGCGCTGCGCGCGGACGCGGTGCCGCGCCCGGCAAATGAGGGCGACCAAGGGCCGAAGGTTTGGACATCGGTTGCGCGCCAGCAACTGGCCCCAACGACAACTACTGCAACCAAGGGCCAGCTGCAGCGGCAGCCAGTTGCTCACCGCCAACTGCGACTGCCCCCTGAGGCTCGCCAGGCCAACGCCTGGACTCGCCCTTCGGGTCAGGGGCCGACGCGGACACCTCCTCACCCGCAGGCGTTGCTGAGATCGACTCGTCAGATTTCCCGCCGGCGACGATCGTCGCGCGCGACGCGCCGGGGGGCGCGCCGCGGATGGGCGGGGCTGGACTGCGATGCGCTCGTTTTGCTCGAGATATCCTCAACCAATCCCCACGCTGGACATGCGCCTGGGCGACCTGGGCGCGCGATAACAAGCGTCGTTCGAGAGATCCTCGACGCGTCCTGATTAGGGTCAGGCGTCCGCCTGGGCTGCCTGGGCGCTTGAAACCAGGCGCCTCGCTCGAAACGTTCTCGGTGCTTCTTCGTGCCAGACATCTGCGCGGGCTGCCTGAACTCTTGAAAACATACGTTTCGCTCGAGGCGCCCTGCCCATATCCCCATGTTAGACATGCGCCCAGGCGACTGAGCGCGTGAAAACCATGTTCCGCTCGGCACATAATCTTCAGCGCGTCCTCGCGCCAAGCGCCCGCTCGGGCGACCTGGGCGCGTGGGAGGGGGCGGTTCGCTCGAGACACATTGCCCGCATCTTCGCGTTGGACATCCGGCTGGGCGACCTGGGCGCGCGGAGACAAGCGTTTCGCTCGAGACGCCCACGACGCCTCGCGCTAGAAATCAGCCCGGGCGGCCCGGGCGCGCGGAAGCAAGCGCGTTGCTCGATGCGCCCCCGACGCGTCTCCATGTTGGCCATCCGCGCGGGGGGGCCTGGGCGCGCGAGAACACGCGTTTCGCTCGAGTTCGCGAGGCGCCCTCATGCTCGACGTCCACCTGGGCGACCTGGGCGCGCGAAACCAAGCGCCCCGCTCGAGATGCCCTCAACGCGTCGTCATGCTAGACATCTGCCTGGGCGACCTGGGCGCGGAGACATGCGCCTCGCTGTAGACGTCCTCAACGCGCCCTCGTGCGAAACATCTGCCCGGGCAACCTGGCCGCGCAAAACGAGCGCCTCGCTCGAGGCGCCCCCCAGACCTGGGCGCGTGAAAACGAGCGTTCCAGCTGAGACACCCTTTGCATTGTGCCCCCCAGGAAACGAGCGACCCACAGCACGCAACAAGCGTTCGCTCGAGACACCCTCGACCAATTCTGAACAACAAGCGCGGGGCTCGAGACGTCCGCAGCGAACGAAGTGTTTACTTTGCCATGCGTTTCATCGATCGGATTTTCAGAGGTCAGTGTTTCGCTCGACCCCCCCCTCCAACAAAAAAACAACAAACAAGTTTGACCCTCTGGCCTCCCCCGGTTCCTTTTGCATCGGGGGCAGGATCCGCCGGCCCTCTTCGAACTAGGCACCCGGGGCAGGTTTGCGCGCTGGAAGAAAGCCTTGGGCCCAGGCCCTTTCCGGGGAAAACGGGATTTTCACCTCGCCGCGGTGGCAGAGCAGATTTGCTTCTGATTTTTTGTTTGGTTCTTCGGTTTTCACATTGCAAACTGGGCGCGCGCCTGGCGTCCAGAAGGCGCGCCGGGGGCGACCTGGGCAACGCCCGGAAGAGCGCCTGGGGGCGCGCTGGGGCGAGCGCCCGGGCGAGCCCAGAAGAATGCCGAGAGCCCAGGAAAGCGCCATCAACAGTGCCCAGAATATGGCCCAGACGCGGATCTGGATGAGCGCCCGAAAGAGCGCCCGGAAGTGCGCCCAGAAGCGACCGATTTTGCTACCGATTTCGCCTCCGATTTTGCGTCCGATTTTTTGTATGTCGATTCAATACTAAAATAAATCAGACGCAAATCGGGTTTAAATTCTGACAAAAATCGGACGCAAAGCGGACGCAAAATCGGACGCAAATCGGACGCAACATCGGGCGCAAAATCGGGAGCAAAATCGGACGCTGATGGCGTCGACCATTTCTAGGCGGATGAAGCAGCGCATCGCGGTGCATCATGGCGAGGTCTGGCAGGGTGTGCATTGCGAACCCACGCGCACAATTCAGCGTTGGAGTTTTAGCGATGTGGCGAACGACAAGCTGCGATATCGCGTTGTGTCCAGGTCGGGCCATATCGACCGAAAAATCAGATCGCCGCTTCAGCGGCCGTTTTTCAGGTGAGGGAGTTCGCGAAGATCGAGAAGGGCGAGATGGGGCGCGCTATCGGGCGACCTTTCGCACTTCGCGTTTTCGCGGGCGTCGCGGCCGCGCGCGCGGGGGGTCGTTCCGGGCGTCGCCAGGCGGGCCATCCAGAGACCGCTCGCAAGTTTTGCCGCGCGCAAGAAGTCGTGAACAATTGTGCCCATGGGCGCAGATATTTTTTGTCTGGCCTGACGCATCGCGAGTTGGCCGCAGTCGCCCATCAAGAATGATGCGTGGCATCATTCTTGATGGGCGACTGTCGCCCATCGAGATGGCCTCGGACCGACGTCCCAGGCGACAAGATCAGCGCGGCTGGGGCCGATGACGCAATTGACAAGTTCGCGTCGAACGCTAAGAATGCACGTTCGGCGCTGGCGAGCTCGACATGCACGGCTGCGCAGACATCGCCGCGCGACGCGCCGAGGCCGAGGGCGGCCGCGTCCAGCTCGGCCAAGATGAGTACATCCAACAACTCCGTTCCATGCGACACCCAGAACTGGCTGGAGCAGAAGATCAAGAGAAATCGGGGCAATTGTGTCGCATCTGTTCATCAGCTTACGTGCTGCGTTAGCATGCGCAGCGTGCGCCTCGATCATCCACGCGCAGTCAATGGCGCGCGCTTCCTCTGCAACGTCTCCATGAATCGACCGCCGCGCAAGTGCGACAACCCACCGCCGCAGCGCGGCAGGTACAACGAGGTCCCGATATGATGATTCTGGCAGGACATGTGGATCTACGAAGCGAATCCGGCTAGCGTCGCCATGACGACGCCGGCGACGTAGTGAATGGGTAGGGAGTCCGAGTTGACCACCGTTTACTGCGTGGTCGCTTGCCGAGCAGAGGGACGTTTGTGCACCTTGTGGATGCGCATTGGAAATCGCATCATGTACAAGTGCGTTCCAGCCGCTCCGCTGAGACGTTAGCAGCAATCCGCAACTAGGAGCATTGTTACCCAACCATCGCTACGCTGCACGAGCTAAAGGCCAGGCCATGTAATCCGACAAAATCCAAGAGCATATTTGACATGGGTTGTTTACGCTTCAGCGCAGCACGTACCATAAATGCCGAATGTGTCTCCACGTCCATGACTCATCGCTCATGATCTTAACAAGCCCACTGAATGTTTTTTGTGTACGCCTCATCAGCTGGATTTGACCGATGACGGCAAGAGGTTTTGTGCGTGGTGCGAATTGGTGGCGCACGTGGCATGGCGGCCGATGGAAAGACCAAATGTTGCATTTGTTTTTACATGCTTCTGCAAGTGATGGCGGCTATTCAGTGTCTCGAATACGAGGTACAGCGATGCACGCCGCGCAGGGCCAACCAGGCAGCATCTTCGGAGCCTGGCACACACCGGCCTGGCGGATGAGGCATGAGGGCTAGCATGACCACATTCCTACTGCTGTCTGGCCACGGGCTTTTTGCTTTGCGAGCTTTGGTGCCCGAAAGTGTATTCGGACACCATGTCTTTGCGCATCCTTGTTTTAGTTTGGGTGGATTGGCTGCTCGGCTGGAGCAGCGAGGTTGCCCTCTGTTTGCGCTCCGTAGCACCAGCTCCACGGTTGGACTTCGCACGGTTGGCCCTTTGCTACAGCGTCTGAACAATTACTAAATATGTGTCTGAACAGTTACTTAATATGAAGTTTCTCTCGGCTCGTCGCTCGGCCCCTCCCGTCCTGAATCTGAATCTAAACAGGGTTGGAAGGCGAGCCTACGAGCGACGCGCTTGCGTCCGCCGCCGTTTTGCTTGAGTGGCTGGCCTTCAGCATATGACCATCTCCTTTACCGGGCACGATTGCGCTTGACGACCGGAAAACATCCTTCGACGGTGCATCCTCGGATCCCACCTGTTCCACCACCTGCTACGGGTCAGCTATAGGGGGGTACTATCTTACTCGTCAGGCGTAACGTATGGTACGGTTTACCATGCCCGTGCCCACTGACTTTAGCACGTCTTTGGCCTTTCGGCCGGCGAATTTCCATACCCGGCAGCGCCCAGCTGGTGGGGCACCTGGGAGGCAGAGTTCGTGTCAGTTCGTCAACGCAGGCCGCGCCTGCCTGTCAATTATGTTCAGCTGGAGATCGGGCAAGCATCCAATTCGGGCTGCGCGGGTTCCAGCTCGAGGCACCGCACGGGGGCCAGAATTGCAGTGCCCGCGCAGGCTGACTGCGACGGGCCGGAGGAGGAGGAGGAGGAGGAGGAGGAGGAGGAGGAGGAAGAGGAGGAAGAGGAGGAGGAGGAGGGAAGAGTAGAGGAGGAGGAGGAGGTGAGGAGGAAAAGGAGGAGGAAAAGGAGGAGGGGGAGGGGGAGGGGGAGGGGGAGGGAGAGGGTGGGGAAGGGAGGGGAGGGGGAGGGTAGGGGGAGGGGAGGAGGATGAGGAGGAGGAGGAAGGAGGAGGAGGAAGAGGAGGGGAGGAGGAGGAGAGAGGAGGAGAGGAGGAGGAGGAGGAGGAGGAGGAGGAGAGAGGAGGAGGGGAGGAGAGGAGGAGGAGGAGTAGGGGAGGAGGAGGAGGAGGGGGAGAGGGAAGGGGAGGGAGGGGGAGGGGGAGGGGAGGAGGGAGGAGGGGAGGAGGAGGAGGGGAGATGAGGAGGAGGAGGAGAGGAGGAGGGGAGGAGGAGGAGGAAGAGGAAGACGTGGAGGAGGAGGGAGAAAAGGAGGAAGAGGAGGAGGCGGAAGAAAAGTAAGAGAATTCGTCTGGCGAAAAACCCAACCATATGCAGTTGTGAGTACCGCAGCTGTGGGTTTCATCTTCAGTGAAACTCCCCATCGGACACGGAACGTGTAAGGGGTGAGCCGAGATGGGTGCCACTGGAGCTTTCGGTGAAGCTCCCTATGGGGCCATGAAACACGTGCGGGGTTTGCCGACATGGGCGGCGGAAGCGCATGTGAGGGCCGCCGCTGGGGCCTCCAGTGGGGCTCCCTATGGGGCCCCAAAACATGCGGGGGGGGGGGGGCCGGGATGGGTGGCGGAGACGCATGTAAGTGCCGCCACTGGGGCCTTCGGTGGAGCTCCCTATGGGGCCACGAAACGCGTGAGGAGTGTACCGGGATGTGTGCCGGGGGTGCATGTGAGCGCCGTCACTGGGGGCTTCGGTGGAGTTCCATATGGGGTCACGAAGCGTGTGAGGGGTGTGCCGAATTGCGTGCGGGTGACGCATGCGCGCGGTGCCACTGGGGCCTTCGGTGGAGCTCCCTATGGGGCCACGAAGACTGTGAGAGGCGTGCCGGGATAGGCGGTGGGGGCGCATGCCCCGCACACCCAATTGGGCACACCTCATCACCCCTTTCGTGGCCCCATAGGGAGCTCCACCGAAGGCAACGGTGCCGCTGCCCGCATGCGTCCCGCACACCCAATTCGGCACACCCCTTACACGCTTCGTGGCCCCATACGGAGCTGCACCGAAGGCCCCAGTGCCGCCGCCTGCATGGGTCCCGCACACCCAATTCGGGACACCCCTCACACGTGTTGTGGCCCCATAGGGAGCCCCACCGAAGGCCCCAGTGCCGCCGCCCGCATGCGTCCCGCACACCCAATTCGGGACACCCCTCACAAGTTTCGTGGCCCCATAGGGAGCTCCACCGAAGGCCCCAGCGCCACCGCCCGCATGCGTCCCGCACACCCAATTCGGCACACCCTTCACACGTTTCGTGGCCCCATTGGGAGCTCCACGGAAGGCCCAAGTGCCGCCGCCCGTATGCGTCCCGCAACACCCCCAATTCGGTACTCCCCTCAATGAGTCCCGCACATCCAATTCGGCACACCCCTCACACGTTTCGTGGCCCCATAGGGAGCTCCACCGAGGGCCCCAGTGCCGCCGCCCGCATGCGTCCCGCACACCGAATTCGGCACATCCTTCACACGTTTTGTGGCCCCATAGGGAGCTCGACCGAATGCCCCAGTGGCGGCGCTCACATGCGCATGCGTCACCGCGCACCCAATTCGGCACATCCCTCACACGTTTCGTGGCCCCATAGGGGACTGCACCGAAGGCCTTAGTGGCCGCGCTCACGCATGCGGGCGGCGGCACTGTTGCCTTCGGTGGAGCTCCCTACGAGGCCACGAAACGGGGTATGCGGGACGCATTGGGGCGGCAGCACTGGGGCCTTCGGTGGAGCTCCCTAGCGGGCCACGAAACGTGTGAGGGGTGTGCCGAATTGGTGTGCGTGACGCATGCGGGCGGCGGCACTGGGACCATTCGGTGGAGCTCCCCAATGGGGCCACGAAACGTGTGAGATGTGTGCCGAATTGGGTGTGCGGGACGCATGCGGGCGGCGGCA
This sequence comes from Prorocentrum cordatum, assembly GCA_963575745.1. NCBI lineage: Eukaryota > Dinophyceae > Prorocentrales > Prorocentraceae > Prorocentrum > Prorocentrum cordatum. Next base: position 34,629 of record CAUYUJ010001766.1, read on the forward strand.
CTGGGGCCTTCAGTGGAGCTCCCTATGGGGCCACGAAACGTGTGAGGGGTGTGCCGAATTGGGTGTGCGGGGCGCATGCGGGCGGCGGCACTGGGGCCTTCGGTGCAGCTCCCTACGGGGCCACGAAACGTGTGAGGGTTGTACCGGGATGTGTGCTGGGGACGCATGCGGGCGGCGGCGCTGGGGCCGTCGGTGCAGCTCCCTAGCGGGCCACGAAACGTGTGAGGGGTGTGCCGAATTGGGTGTGCGGGACGCATGGGGGCGGCAGCACTGGGGCCTTCGGTGGGGCTCCCTATGGGGCCATGAAACGTGTGAGGGGTGTCCCGAATTGGGTGTGCGGGACCCATGCAGGCGGCAACACTGGGGCCTTCG
>CAUYUJ010001766.1:40000-57623 GCA_963575745.1 Prorocentrum cordatum
TATGCTGATGCTGATGCATGCTGATGCTGATGATGATGATGATGATGATGATGAATGATGCTGATGCTGATGATGATGATGATGATGATGATGATGCTGATGCTGATGATGATGATGATGATGATGATGATGATGATGATGATGATGATGATGATGATGATGATGATGATGATGATGATGATGGTGATGATGATGATATTTTCTTGCTGCTTTGGCTGCAATTATGCCTATTTCGCCTCCACCGATGACTCGGACGTAAGGCTGGAATCAGCAATGCGACGTGTCACGTCAGTGATCTCCTCACCAACAGGCCCAGGAGACCTCAACGGCGTCATCAAAGGCAGCTTGCGTGACACGCATCCGCCTGCGACAACGACCATCCACGATCGCGGCAATAACCATGAGGTTCACGACACCGCTGTCTGCCGCCTGGTGCACGGTCGCAGGAGCTGCCCGAGATTTTGCACTACCAGTCGACGAGCAATGCGCAAAGCTTTATGCTGAAGTTTTCAGAGACAGAATCCTGCACCGAAGCCAACGCACATGACCCATTTCTAAGCAGTGCAAAGATGTTTAGAGTAACAGCTCAGTCAACACCCGGTGGATGAGGACGCTCGTCGCAGAGATGGCCGGGAGCGACGGTATCAAGCGCGCAACACGGCAGCGGATATCAAGCACGTCAGTTCATGTCCATATTTCCACTGAAAAGTTCGTCAATCCTTGATGCTTCGCGTATCCCCACCAGGGAGGTTCATTTGGTCCCTCGCATGTGCATTGCGGCGTTGGCTTATGTGCCTTCGTTGCCAATCGTCTCGCGTTGCGCCCCTGTCGAGTTTGACCCGCTCTCTGGAATCGTCCTTAGAGCCGCAGATCAAAAAAGTATCCCCACCAGCCCATCCCAAAAGCAGTCAACAGGCGAGTTGCCCTGATCAGGATTGTGTAGCAGTATGCGGCCGCTTTGTGGCCATCTTGGGGCCATCTTGGGGCCATTATTGGAAGCCTTTGTCGCGCTCTTAGGGGTCTCCTGGGCCCCTCTCGAGACCCTTGGTGGCTCTCGGGCCTCTCTTGGGAGATGTCGGGGCCCTCTTGGGGCCATCTTGGAAGCTTGAGGTTCTAAAGGGACGGTCCTGAGTACGCCCCCCCCGATCTGGCCCATCAAAATAGCCTCTTGGGGCTCTCTTGGGGCGCTCTCGGGTCAATATTGGGCGCTGTTGGGGCCGTTTTTGGCCTCCCTTGGGCCCCTCTTGGGCCCCTCTTGCGGCTCTCGTGGGCCAGCTTGGAGGCGTCTTGAGGCCTCAAGAGCTCACCAGAAGCGATCTAGCGAGAAAGTACAACGCAGTCATTTCCCCATGGTTTTGGAAGAAAATTGGCCTCTGGGGGACGGTCTTGGGAGGCTGGGAGGGAACTCGAAGCCGTCCTGGGGCGGTCTTGAAGGCTCTCGGAGGCATGTTACAAGCTATCTTGAACCATCTTTGGTCATCTTGAGCGACTCGAGGACATCTTGGGCTTTCTGCGGCCCTCTTGAAGCTATCTTGGGCCATCTTGGACGCCCCAACCCCTCGCAGATCTCGCCCTCCAGACCCAGTGGGACAGGGACCCCCTCCCCGAAGGGGAAGAAGGGTGTTAGCAGAACTAGCTCGGAAGACCACTCACGCCCAGAGCTGGTGGGATTATGCAAATGGTTGCGATGCACCTACGCCCGCTGACCAGGCTCAGTACTCAGCACAGGAACTAGATGCAGTGGTCGCTCTCCCCAAGCGAGGACAACCGCCCGACAACGCAGAGATCCACGCTGAAATGATCAAGGATCAACGTCTTGGGAAAGGACCGAGTCCCCTGTCCAGACTGCTCATTCATGTTTGATCATGTGCTCAGCAGTGTGCAGCACTTGTCCTCCCCGCAACCCTTGATTATTTTGTCTTGTTCGCTGGGAGAATCAGGAGGGAAAGAAACACACAGACACAATTAATCGTCGACGCCCAGGAAAATATAAGAAAATATGAGAAGTTGGGGGGAAGACGGAAACTCAGAAGATATGGAAACATATGAGCATTCCTGTCATTTGTGTGTACTTATTTGTTTGCTTGTGGGCCCCTTCAGAGAAGGAAAGCATGTCCGCACGGTCGCGGAGACTTGGTCCTGCTTCTGCTGGCCCAGCTCCTGGCAGCACAGGCAGCGCACCGCCAGGCGCTGGCGCCCGAGCCAGAGGCCGAGGGGCACCTCGTGCCGGGCTCGGCGACAGCGGCGCGGCTACGACTTGCTCCTCCTCTTCCTCCTCCTCCTCCTCCTCCTGTCCCTCCTCGCCCCCCCAAAAAGTGAATCTGATCTGCACCGTTTGGTACGCGGGCGAAAGGCGCAGTGCACGTGCACCGGCCCTGGTCAGGCCCATCCTGCGCCAAGGGTCGGCGCACACGTCACATGCCTCCCTGGCCAGGGCAGGAGGGCGTATGCACCGATCCTGGGCCCAGGCTGGGCCTGGCCAGAAACGGTGCCTACCGTGAGTCAGGGCGGATGCACCGATCCCGGGCTCAGGTTGGCATGGCCTGGCGTGTCTCGTTCTCTTTTTCCCCTGCTCACCTTCGGAGGGCCTGGGACGCTCGGCGCGCGGCGGGAGCACTTGGCCAGGCCCAGGCGCGAGCCGCGCAGCCGCCGGAGCGGCAGCCGACCGGAGTGCTCGGCAGGTGGAGCAGAGCGCGATGGGGCACGTCGGCGCAGCCGCAGACTCTGCAGGGCCGACCGCGTGAGCTCGCCGCCGAGGCGGAGCGGCTTGGCCGGGCTCGGCAGGGCAGCGCTCGCTCGCGGACGGGGCGGCAGTCGGGGAAACCCGACGGCGGGTCACGGACAGGGCGCGCGGGCGGTGAGGAGGGCCGGGGCGGCCCAGGAGGAGAGGCGGCCCGGGCTCGAGCCGAGCGCCAGCGCGGGATGGGCCAGCATCGGTTGCGGGCCAAGGCTGCGCGGCGCCCTCGCTTCCTGCTTCCGTGGGCGAGGCCAGGCGCGTTGCAGCTGCCGCAGCGGTTTGTCCCGAGGATGGGTGCGGACCAGCTGATGCAGCAGACTGACGGGTAGACGGGGCGAGAGATCCCGGCGCCGCTGCTCTCGGTAGGGCTCGGGTGGCAGAGGGTGGACGTCATGGGGGCATTCTGTCTCGGCCGGCTCGGCAGCTTCGCCCCGCTCTTCGGCCACGTTGACGTCCACAGCCGCTTGCACCTCCTACTCCCGCTTTCACTTACAACTCCACTTCCACGGCCGCTTTGCTTTCCACCTCCGCCTCCACGTCCACGTCCACATACGCGTCCATGTCCTCAGCGTCCAACTATACCTCCCCCCCTTTCCCTTGCCCTCCCCCTTCCCTTCTCCTCTTCCCCCTGCCCTCTTCCCTTCGCCTCCACTGCCACCTCCACCTTAGCTTGTTTCCAGCGCGCACCAAGGGTTGTCGCTTCCTCATCGTTGTTGTCGATCCCAGACTTGTCCTGTTCTGGCCACGATGCCGAGGAGGGCTAAGCGGCGGCGACGAGGGCCCTCCAGGAGGGCCAGAAATGGTAAGAAACGTCACAGCCCGTCCTCGTCGTCGTCGTCATCGTCGTCTTTGCCGTCGTAGTCGTCGGCATCGTGGTGGCCGTCGTCGTCGTCATCGTCGTGGTGGCCGTCGTCTTCGGCGCCTCGCCCGGCGCTCAGCGACGGGGTGCTCGAGCACGACCACGTGAGCCAGAGCCGGGAGGCGAGCGTTTGTTATGTTTTGTTTTGCCGGGTATTTTGTGGGGACGCGGTCTTGGTAGGTGAGGGTGACTGTACACGCCAGTCGTTGAAGGTAGGTATTTTTCGATCTCCGAAAGAGCGTGTTCTACCGCTGCTGGCGGAAAACCGGGGGGGATCACTACCGGTTCGAACCCCTCCCCCCCCCCTCCGCCCTCCGGAAAACTGGGGGGGGGGGTCACTACCGGTTCGAACCCCTCCCCCCCCCCCTAGTTCATCATGAAAAGGGGGGGGGTCACTACCGGTTCGAACCCCCCCCCCTCCCCCCTTCGAACTCGAAAACTGGGGGGGGTCACTACCGGTTCGAACCCCCCCCCCCCCTCGAAATCCGAGGGGGGGTGCGGACAGTGGTGGGGACGGTGGTGGTGGGGACAGTGGTGACGGGGCAGCGGGACAGTGGTGGGGACAGTGGGACAGTGGTGGGGACGGTAGACAATGGTGAGGACAATGGTGGGAACAGTGGGGACAGTGGGACAGTGGTGGGGACGGTCGTGGTGGGGACAGTGGTGTGGGGACAGTGGGAATGTGGTGGAAACAGTAGGACAGTGGAGGGTACAGTGGTGGTGGGGACAGTGGTGAAGGCGGTGGAGAGGACGGCAGTGGGACAATGGGACAGAGGTACAGTGGGGACAGTGGTGGTGACAGTGGGGACAGTGGTGGGAACAGTGGGACAGCTCAGTGGTTCGAGCCGGTAGTGACCCCCCCCTCCAGTTTTCGAGGGGGGGGGTTCGAACCGGTAGTGACCCCCCCCGGTTTTCGAGTTCGAGGGGGGGGGGGGGTTAAGGGAGGGGGGGGGTTTGCCGGGTTAAGGGGGGGGGGTCCATCAGGGGGGGGATTTTCGGAGGGGGGTTTGGGGGGGGGGGGGGGCCGGGTTCCGGAGGAAAAGGGCGGCAATTTTCCACAGTAAAGCGGCGGTGGATCACGCTCTCTCCGATCTCCAGATTCCAATTTTCTTCAAGCGCCTTCCTACTTCAAGAATCGATATGTTTTTGCTGCGTTGGTTTATTCTCTGGGAGGGCCTGAACCCAATCTACTTTGTCCGCCTTCCTACTTCAAGTGCCCACCTACTTCTTTCGACCGAAGTGTACCTCAGGATGCGTCAACGATGCTGCAAGTATTTCTACCGTCCAAACTCCCCTCATTAGTCCCAGCAGGCATTCCTTCATCACTGCGGGATGACCCCCTTAACATATGGCACCCCGGTTTGCAAAGGGATTCTCAATATCTTTCGTGTTATCGAAGACGTCTCTGCTGAGTCACCTCCGCCCCCTGCGTTTTGGAGACGCCTGTGAATTGAAATTTCGGCCGAACTCTGGCCACGCTAGTGGATTGCGTGTTACCCTAGTCGTTGGGAAAATCATTGGGAGGACATTGGGGAAGTGCCCTCTGGGGCCAAGGGCTGGGGGAGGAGGACGACGAGGATGAGAAGAATGGGAAGGAGGAGGAGGAGAAGGGGGAAGAGGAGGAGGAGGAGGAGAAGGAGGAGGAGGATGACGATGACGATGACGGTGACGATGACGATGATTATGACGACGACGATCATGGTAATGATGATGGTGACGATGACGACGGTGATGATGAGGATTATGATGATGATGACGGATGATGGTGATGATGATGATGATGATGATGATGATGATGATGATGATGATGATGGTGATGGTGATGGTGATGGTGATGGTGATGGTGATGATGGTGATGATGATGATGATGATTGGATGATCAGGTGTGGAAGAGGATGATGACGAGGAGGAGGTTGCTGAGGAGAAGGAGGAGGTTAAGGAGGAGGAGGAGGATACAGAGGATTATGATGATGGATGCTGCTGATGATGATGCTGATGATGATGGATGATGATGATGATGACGACGATGATGATGGTGATGTTGATGGTGACGATGATGATGCTGATGATGATGATGATGATGATGATGATGATGATGATGATGATGATGATGATGATGATGATGATGATGATGATGATGATGATGATGATGATGATGATGATGATGATGATGATGATGATGATGATGATGATGATGATGATGATGATGATGATCATGGTGTCGGTGCTCCTCATGGTGCGGATGACGAGGAAGAGGAGGAGGAGGAGGAGGAGGAGGCGGAGGCGGAGGAGGAGGAGGAGGAGGAGGAGCAGTCCCAAGGGGGTCACCACCTCCCGGGACCCGGAGGGCGCCGCAGAGGCGCCCACGACCTCCTCGAGCCTCGATCCTCCTCGATCCTCGACCCTCCTCCTCCTCCTCCTCCTCCTCGACCCTCCTCCTCCTCCTCCTATGATGATGCTGATGCTGACGCTGATGCCGATGCTGATGATGATGATGATGATGATGATGATGATGATGATGATGATGATGATGATGATGATGGATGTTGATGTTGATGATGATGATGACGACGACGATGATGATGCTGATGCTGATGATGATGATGGTGGAGATCTCTTTGTTGGTGAGGATGGTGATGATGGTGATGATGGCGATGCTGCTGATGTTGATGGTGATGGTGATTATGATGATGCTGTTGAGGAGGAGGATGATCAGATGAGAGGAGGAGCAGGATGAGGAGGAATAGCAATACGATTAAGAAGGCGAGTGCTGCTAGTCGTAATGAAGATAGTATCAAGACTACCAATACGACTAGCGAACACTGTACATACTATAACAACAGCAATACCAATACACATACGAAGACGAATAATCACGATGTCACTAAGGCGAATACTACGACGACGACTACTACTACTACTACTACTACTATTACTACTACTACTACTACTACTACTACTATTATTACTACTACTACTACTACTACGACGACTACTACTACGACTACTACGACTACTACTACTACTACGACTACTACTACTACTACTACTACTACTACTACTACGACTACTACGACTACTACCACCAGCACTACTACTACTACTACTACTACTACTACTACTACTACTACTACTACTACTACTAGTACTACTACTACTACTACTACTACTACTACTACTACTACTACTACGACTACTATGACTACGGCTACGGCTACGGCTACTACTACTACTACTACTACTACTACTACTACTACTACTACTACTACTACTTGTACGACTACTACTACTACTACTACCACTACTACTACTACTACTACTATTACTACTACTACGACTACTACTACTACTACTACTACTAGTACTAATACTACTACTACTACTACTACTACTACTACTACCACCACTATTTATAATCGTATCGTAACAGGAAGACTAATCATAACACAATTCTTCACGCTTCCCGTATCCCCACCAGCCCATTCAGAAACCCTGCCCTTCAGAGCTGACGGGACAAGGGACGAAGAGACACATCAAGGGAAACAAAGCGAGCAATGGGGGTGGCCTTGAAAGGCCTCTTCGGGCCATCCCTGGGTGCGGCGTAGAGGCGAGGGGAAGAGGACGAGGAGGAGGATGAGGACGAGGAGGACGAGGAGGACGAGGACGTGGATGAGGACGAGGACGAGGAGGACGAGGACAAGGATGAGGACGACGCGGACGAGGACTCATGGAACCATCTAGAGGTATTCTTGCGGCTGCTGCTGCTGGTGTTCTCTGGGAGTTTGGGGGGCCCCCTTGGAACGCTCTTGGTAACCCTGGGAGGCTTGTTGGGATCATCTTGGAGGCCATCGATTACAGGATAGGGGGGGTCCCAATTCAGCTCCCCCCTCAGGAGCCGGCAAACCGCTTCGTGGGGCTCTCTTGGAGCGCTCGCGCTCTTGGAGCCGTCTTGGGGCCGTTTGGAGCATCTTGGGAGCCACCTTGAGCCAGTTTTGGCTATCTAAGCCATCTTGGAGGTCATCTTGGGCTCTCTGAGACCGCTCGGGGGCCTCTTGGGGGCCTCTCGGGTGCCTCTTGGGGCCCTCTTGGGACCCTCTTGGAGCCTTCTTGGGGCTCTCTTGGGAGCCCTGCAGCGCCTCTTAGGGCCATCCTCGATACTATCGATCAAAGGAGGGATTCACCCGATCGACGCCCCCCCCCCCAGGGGCTACGATCCTCGTCCAGATCCCTCCCGTCCAGGTCCAGGGGAGGGGGTCGGGGGAGGGGTCAATACATCCTCCTAGATCTAGCTCACTCCCACCCGCTCTCCCGACACATGAGTAACACCCGAGCCTCTGCATGGTCAGCGGTCGTCTTTGGATGGGCAGCTACTGGGAGCCAGAACCGAGCCCATGTGCGGGACGCTGGGGTGCGGTGCGCCACGGGTGCCAGGCGCGCCACGCGCTCCAGGCACCCCTGGGGTCCGAGCGTGCCAGGCATGCCTGCTGCACCAGATGCGCCACGTGCTCCGCGTGCGCTGGGTGTGCCGCATACTCCAGCCGCGCCAGGTGCGCCACGTTCGGGGCACGCGCAATGTGTGTCAGGTGCGCCTGGGCACGTGACAGCACACGTCGGGAAACATGTCGGCCCCCACCACCCTTGTCGAACAAGCGATGCCCACCATTGTGTCGGGTGGGCCTGCGCACAGCAGGCCATGCGCCACCACCCCCGCCGCCCCTGTCCAAAACCACTTGACAGTGATCGCGGGGTGGCCGCGCATCATCCAGATTTAGCCGCGAGCTGCATTGTGTATTGTTTTTTCTTAAGGATGGTAGCCTGCCTTGCGCGCAGCAGGCGATATGCTGACACCCCCGCCGTCCCTGTCAAAAACAATACAAAGTGCTCGCGGGCCTCACCAACATGACCCAAGACTTTGCCCCAAAGTGTACTTTGTATTGTTTTTGTGACAGGGATGGTGGTGGGGGGGGGCGGATCGGGTTGGCCGCGCATGCCCCAAATGTGGAGGCAGAGTGCGTTTTGTATTGTTTTTTGACAGGGATGGCGGGGGGGGCCCGCATGGTTCCTGGTTGGCCGCCGGTCGCCTGGGGGAGGGGGTATATCAACAGGGAACAGCGATAAACGCCTCTCCGGAAGGGAAGAAGGGTTTTGGAAGACGAAAGGAAGTCATCGTTAGACCACCTGCGCCCAGAGGGCTTGTGGGACAAAACGGAAAATAATAATAGGAGGAGGAGGAGGAGGAGGAGGAGGAGGAGGAGGAGGAGGAGGAGGAGAAGGTGGAGAGGGAGGGAGAGGGGAAGGGGGACCAGGAAGTGCAGGAGGAGCGGGTTCGAGGAGGATCTTCGACGAGTGCCCTGCCGACCACCAGCATCATTCCTGATGGGAGTGGACACCGCCCGAATCTTCCTCTTCGGGCGCCACCCACACTCTGCCCTGGACCAGCGCTTCGACGCTTTGGCGAGCGGACGTCTGCACTGCCCGCGGAGTCCCCCAGACTCGTCCCATGGGGGCTGACCTACAGTGGGGGCCCATGCCAAGAATCACCCCGCTTTCTTTCAGGGGGCCCTGGGTCTCCTGGGTTTCGATGGCTTTGCGATGGGACGCGTGGCGTTCCCACACGAAGAGAAGCAGTGGACGTCCTGGGGTTCTCTCAGGGTTGTGGAAGGTCTCCTGTGGACTGGCCCCCTCTGTATCTGCAGCGCAGGCTGCTGATCAGGACCTGGTCGTCAGCGCACGCCCGAGCGAGGCAGGAGTGGCCACGAGCAGACGCGGGCCGAGCACCGGGAGAGGGGTGCTCCGCACACCCCATTTTTGAAAGTTCCCCCTGTACAGTCGGGGCGCTGACGAAGGAACCCTTTTCGTTCGGGAGGGGCCCAGTGCGCCTTGACTGTTTCACAGCTTGCCCTAGGTTTTCCTTAGGTTTTCGATGGGAAATCGACCTTCAACTGATGGGAAAACGGGGCCTCGTTCCTCATTTAGGGTTCCTTAGGTCAACGCCCCGACTGCAGAGGGACAGGCCCGACTTAACATTGATCATCACCCCCCTCGTGGACGCCGGGCGTCGTTCGGGCCACAGCTCTCGGGCCTCCGAGGTCAGGAGGGGGGAAAACACACAGACACAGTGAATCGTCCATTCCCCAGAAAACACGGGAAAATATGGGAAGCGGGGGGGAATACAGAAGCCCAGAAACTATGGGATAATCTGGGGAAGATTTGTATTTGTGTGTACTTGTTTGTGTGTCCTGGGGCCCCTTCGTTAACATGAATCATCACCCCCCTCGTGGACGCCCGGTGCCATTCGGGCCCCGGCTCTCGGGCCTCCGAGGGGCCGCTCTCGGGGGCGGGCCGGGCACCAGACCCGGGAGCGCCCTCGACCGGGTGCAGCTGCTGGGCAGCCCGCCGAGGCCAGAGGACGTCCTGGAGCCGAGGCGCCTGCCGCACGTCAAGACAGCACGGTCTCACTGCTGGCTCTTGGGCGCCGCTTTCTTCCCTCCTCCTTCCCCTCCTCCTCCCCCTCCTCCTCTTCCTCCTCCTCCTCCTCCTCCTCCTCCTCCTCCCTCCTCCTCCCCCTCCTCCTCCTCCTCCTCTTCCTCCTCCCTCCTCCTCCTCCCCCTCCCCTCCCTCCCTCCTCCTCCTCCTCCTCCTCCTCCTCCCCTCCTCCTCCTCCTCCTCCTCCTCCCTCCCCCTCCGCACCTCCCTCCTTTCGCGCGCCCCAGCCGGGGCTGCGCGGCTGGCCCCGGCGCGACGAGGAGGAGCCACGAGCGGCACCCCCTTCGGGTCGAGGCGCCGCCACGACGGAGGAGCTTGACTCAGAGGCCAGGCGAAGGCTGGCACACCCGTGGCTGCCAAAACGGAGCTCCGGGACACTGTTCTGTTTCTTCTGGGGAGCAGCCCGCTCACTATTCGAGGCGCTGGGTGCTGTTCCGGGAGTTGGTTTTTCTCTTCCGGGAAAGCCGTGTCAGCAGTACAACGGATTTGCCAGCCCTCGCCCAGCTTCCGACTGACAGCGAGGGGGGAAGCATTGCGAGAAATTTCCATCTGCCAGCCTAGACTCGCCGACTCGGCGCTCGAAGGCTGCGGGTGCTTTGTGCGCGGCCCCCAGCTTGGCGGAGCGATCAGCCTCGTCATTCTCTGCTTTCGGGCAGCGCTCCCCTGGAGAAAGGTCCGCGGACTCGGCCAGATCGGGCCTTGATTTTCAGCACATCCGGAACACAAAGATCCGATGGCATTGATCATGATTCCCGCGAAGGGCTGCTGTTTACGACAGATTCTTTGAGCGGTCGAGCTGGAAGGCCTTACGCGCATTGGGACAGTCCGAGTACCCGACAGCTTGGGCGGTTAAGCAGGGGCCAGGAGAAGCAAGCGGTCCAAACTCCGAGGTCAGGGAGCTCTGGGGGAATCTGTCCCAAAACGGGGGCACCACATGCGGAGCTTGAGCTGCTGCCGGGAGTCGTAAACTGCTGGACCCCGGCCTGCCATGTGGACTTCATTGACTACATGCTTCTGACAGGGCCCATCCATGAACACCATGCCCCCAGCGAACAACCGATCATCTCCAGCACCAGGATGACCGTCCCAGATCACCTCAGCCTCAGGAGCCGACCCAGGATCAGGGCGGGAATGAGCGCCTCCAATACTGGGGACGAGGCCCCCGGTGAACAAGGCCCAGTCCTCCATGGAGCAGGAGGCCGGGTCGATCATTGCAGACGCCCTGAGTGCGCCCTCGTCACAAGGAGCTCCTCTCTGAGCTCCGCGACCCCCTCCCCCTGACAGACGGTGGAATCTCGCTCCCGGGGGAACGAAACAGCGCGGACACGTCGGAGATTCCGCCAGCCTGATAGTAGCCGCCCTGGGCCGCGCGCCCCATGGGCCCACCGCGCTCCGCAGATCCTGGCCCCGATCCAGCCCTTCACTCGAACGCTGTGTGCTTAGAATTATGTCGGGCGTGTCCCCCTACAGGAGGATTTTCGACACAAAATGAAAACAACAAAAAAAATAAAAGAAAACAAAACAAAAAAACCTGAAACAATACACCGAAACGGTCAAAAAATGCTCCACAAATAGTCCCCATACTATGTTTGGATTAGTTTTGGATTATTTTTGGGGTATTTACTTGTTTTGTCGAAAATCCCCCTGTAGGGGGACAGGCCCGACTTAAGCTTAGAACTGCAGCGGTCGCGGAGTACAGAGTCGTACGGTAGGTTCGTGTCGTGTCGACCGGCGGCGACCCCGCCAGTGGCGTTCACTTTTGAACGCCGCGGGCGACCCAGAATCGTTCAGAGCGGAACGATTTGGACGTTTCGGAAACGGCCAATCGTTCAAGGTTGAACGATCCCCGCGGTATCAACCAACGCCTGGGTCGACACGACACGAACTTGCCGTAGCAGAGCCTGGAGTCGACCCCACTCCTCCTGTCCAGAGAGAGAGAGAGGCCTGCACAACTGCCTGAGCACAACAGCCTCGCGAAGCAACCTCTTGATAAGTTTGGCTGGTGAGTCGGCGAGGCAATACTCTTCGCCAGAAAGCCACTTCGGAGCTTCGCGGAGATAGGCATGGACCGTCCAATTCTCATGCAGCATGCATGACACACGCATGGCCCCCATGGGCCTGCGCGACTGCCTCCACGAAGAAGGCAGCTCGGCCCACGTCTGCTGCCAGGCGTCCCCGAGGACTGCAAAACCTTGGGCGAGAGGTGCCTGCTGGACCGGAGCGTCCCAAGACTCCCTGGCACAACGGACAATCGGTGAGGTCGCTGCGTGATGAACAGGATCCCCTTCCAGGATGCAAAGCGACGTCAGCGATCCATAAGCCGCGGATGGTTTCACAGACTTTCCAAGCCCAGATCGCAGCAAACCAGGTCCGCAATCTAGAACTGCATAAATCTTGGACCCGCAACTCACCGACGCCAGAGGCCCAATGACCGCTGTGTGTGGGCGTCCGCGGACGGGCCGCCGCGATTACACAGGCAATCCTTGATAACCGCCCCTACCCAGGGCGAGAAGGAGACGACAGCTGCCTCGTCGGTGGAAACTATGGCCACCATTTCCGACTCCAGGAAAAACAGCATCTTCACGGATGCCTTCTTGAGAGACGCCAGAACGGACTTGCCAGAACTCGAGAGCCAGTAGTCGTCGATGTAGATATCCAGGGAGACTCGCTGAGGGGGCCTGAGGAGGTCAATGGTGGGGATCACATGCACTCTGACAAAAGACCTCGCGAACCCGCAGCCTGCCACCACCCCGAAATTGGCAGAATGAGGCACATGAAGGAGCCCTCCTGTCGTAATAAAGTGAGACCCGCGGTATGCTTTTACGGATAAAGGGGCAATCAATCTGCATCGGGATTTCAAGAGCCTTGCACCTGTCCAAGAGCTTGGGAAGCCGATTCGTTTCTCAACACTTGTGCAACTCTTTGAGAATCTTGCAGGCACAGTGGCCTCTCCCAGCGCCGTGTTCATTATTTAACTCCTTGACAGCGCATTGCATCCGAGGCCGAGTTGAAAGACCACGCAGCAATTCATAGACGCTGATTATCGGCTTCCCACCGCTCCGCTGCCGGCCGATGAGTACGAACCCGCAGCCTATTCAGAGCCTAGAATGAGGCGACGGGGCGGTGGCCGCCCGCAGGCTTCTGCAGCATGACCGTCATCAGTACCGGAGTGGGGTAAGGCAGTAGCCCAGAACACTCTATCATCGTGAAGCGCGTGCTGACGGCAGTCAGCAGGTCTGCGTGCATCAGAGCTAAGTGTTGCATGCGGAAACCATCCACACTCGACGCAGTGCCTGCAGCATCACGAAGCGCCTCAAGCCGCTTGCCCACAGCCTTCAAAAGAGACAGAGGGTCGGAAAGGACCTGCCCTTCGGCCGAACGCGTGGTGGTGGCCAGCCAGGGTTTCAACTCGCGCGTCCATCGGTGAACAGTTTCCCCTCTTTATCCAACCCATCGATTAGCCAACTACGCCACTCCCTCAAGGACTGTTGTGAGGAATTGGCATACTCTGCCAATCTGAGTTCGAGATCTGCAGGCAGATTCCCGATAACCTAAATCATCACCTTGAACATCCTGAAACCCTTATGGAGCACGCGCCCATGAAGAAGAACACCGTACAATTCGCCCCGAGAACGAGTCTCACAGGGGAGGAGGGTCCAGGATATGCGTGCGGCACTTGTTGAACGCCACGGCGTCCTGAGATTCCGCGGCCCCAAAAATAACTCTCGTCGGCCTGAAATGCCTCATCCCCGACGCCAAGCCAGGATCCCGACTGGCAGGTCGAGTGTCTTTGCCCAAAGCGGATGCCCAAGCCAATCGAGGTCTTCGCCCGCGAGATCCGCACATCGGCGAGATGGTCTGCGACGCCCTAGACAGTGGCCACCCCTCCGCGCCGGCCCAGACCCGAGGAAGAACATCCCAGGTGCTTCTGGATTTCCTGTCGAGAGGCTCGCCTTCAATTCCTGGCCTTTCTTCGCACAGTCGAGCGTTGGCCCGCAGTCCTCAGGCGGAGCAGTAAGGCCGACAGGAGCCTCCGCTGGGAGTTTGGGAGGTCCAAGGAATGGGAGAGCCTTGAGCTCGTCGTGATGTCGCTGTCCAGGCCGGCGTCCGCTTCCCGAATACAGCGATTGAAACCTACTGCCATGGCGAAACAACGTCTGAGGCCTCTCGTGCTGGTGCTAATACCAATATCAGGATAAGCCACATTGGCTTTCAAATAGCCCAGAACTCCCGAGGAGGTCGGCACGTCTGGAGTCATGTAAAAATCACCCCCTTATCACATTGGGGCCTTCGTGTACTGCGTGGCGCGCCGACGCGGCTGCCAATGTGTCCAGATTCCGGTTAATGAGGTTCTCGCTATCGTACATCTCTCTATACCGAGTTGGCTAGTAATTACAGGCGGGGTTCCAGGGACCGTGGCGAGGCCGCTGATGGCCCTAGAAGGAACCGCGACCGCTCCAAATTCGGGGTCGTGGAAACCCAGGAGTTGCCGAGCCAGAATTGACACTGTTCCTGAAGTCCCACCAGCAGGGGTCCTGACTGCATGTTCGAATCCAGCTGCCCACCCCTCTTTAGCGCCCATTGTCTTGTTTTAGCGACGTCGTCGGCCGATGCGAGATGGCGTTCTTGCGCGATGATGACGTGTGAGGTCGAGGTTACAAGCAATTTCCTTGGCTCTGATGCGAGCCGCTTCGATAACATCGTCATGCGCCGCCACGCTGGTCGAGCAAGCATGGCCCGCATCTGCTCGCCCGCCTTCAGCGCGGAAGCCTGAGGCCGCTGCCGTCGCCAAGGAACTCCCAGCAGACGGCGATCCTAACCGTGCCGTTTTAAATGCCGCATCGGGCGCCAGTGGGGATGGGGTGATTGCGGCCCTCCGGCCGCGGCGTTGCCTTCAAGGGGTTTTACTCAGCCAGCGCCTCGCCTGCCCCCGCGGCGGCGCTGGCAGGGCGGGCTCTTGCCGAGGCGGAGGTCCAAGAATCTTGTCGGCGGCCGCGAGGAGGTCCGCTGCCGAAGCCGTCGCCGAAGAAGCCGACGCAGTAGATGGATCAACTCTTCCATCGCCATCACCTGCAACTGCTGCAGCGGGGGCGCCCGCCGACAATGCCGAACCTGTGCCGCCTCCAGTGCTCTCGGCCGACGTAGCATCCCCCTCGTTGTTCTTGCGCTTCTCGGCCAGTCTACTGATGCGCACGGCGTGAGCTCTGTTAGGCTCCTCGCAGTGCTTGCCAGCCTGCCCGAGAAGCAATTTGGCGGCAGATGCGATGCCGTCGCGGAGCTGCTTGGGCTGCTCGGCGCATCTCACCACCCCCTAAACCGCACCAACCTAACCCGAAGGCCTCAACTTGCCCTGCATTTCCGGTGGGGGGGGGGTCGGGGAACACTGAAAAAACACATATAGAACCCGTACCCCCCCCAACCCGAAATTCGGGTCGTCGGGTTGGGTTGGGGTGGTCTGGTATGTAATCAGCATCCGTATCCAGGATATCGTACGCCGACTTGTCGATGCCGAAGACTGCCTCGAGGTATCCATCCAGGACGTTGCGAATGCTGGGCTGCCCACCTTTTGGGTAGCTGACGCGGCAGCCTCGTGCTCACATATCTGAAGGCGTAGCTTCTCGACAAGGGACTTGTCGTTGGTATTGCCCATCTTCTGGTTGAGAGGTGAGCTGCTGGAGTTCTTCGTCGCTGAGCTGGTCCTGATCGCCAGGGAAGACGAGGGCATGTACGGCCTGAAGACCGACAGCGATGATCCCGCCGTCACCGCCGTTCCAGCTCTTGTGGTCCCAGTCGTGGGCCCAAGCGCCTACTGGCTGGGGGACTGGGCGCCTTCGACTTCCTTGCGCTTCCCGCCGCACTGCTTGCAGAACCAAAACCTGCCAAGGTTCTTGACGCAGCCGTAGCGCCCGCACTTCCAGCGCACGTCAGAGTGCCCGCCACCATCTCCGATGCCAGCACGCTGCCGAGGAGGACGAGACCGCTCGCCGTTGCGAGCAGGCGCCATAGCAGAAGTGCCGAGCGGGGAAATATTGCTTCTGCCTTTGTCGTCTCCACACGGGAGACCACACCTCAAGCGCCTCGCGAGGGTACAGAGACGGCCCTGGGAAAAGGGGTGGGAAAAAGGGGTGGGATTGTTCTCCTCCAGCTACCCCCCCAGAACCACAATTGCTTGAGCTGGTCGAGGAGGATGGGCCCGATGACGAGGAGGACGATGAGAAAGAGGAAGAGCACGACAGTACGGCAAGCAGGAGAGTGAGGAGGAGGAGGAGGAGCAGGAGGAGGAGGATGAGGAGGGGGATGAGGATAACGAGGAGGAGGAGGAGGTGGAGGTGGTGGAGCACGGGAAGAAGGGATGAGAAGACGTGATGATGATGCTGATGATGTTGATGATGGTGTTGATGATGACGACGATGGTGATGATGGTGATGGTGATGATGATGCTGCTGCTGATGATGATGATGATGATGATGATGATGATGATGATGATGATGATGATGATGATGATGATGATGCTGATGATGATGATGATGATGATGATGATGATGATGATGATGTGATGATGATGATGATGATGATGATGATGATGATGCTGATGATGATGCTGATGATGATGTTGCTGCTGCTGCTGATGAGGATGATGACGATGATGAGGAGAAGAGGAGGCGTAGGATGAGTATAATGCAGGAGGAGGAGGAGGAGAAGGAGGAGCCGAGGATGAGGAGGGGGAGGACGAGGACTAGTCGGAGAGCGGGTCTGCGGCTGCCTCATTTTGGGGAGTGCCGCCACTTGTTTATCACGCGTACGCGCCGTCATTCGACCACATCGTCCAACATCAGCAGCGTTTACGTGCGTCTCAGATAATAGCGCAGTTGCATGCTTGGGTTCGGACGTGACCTTCTCTGCCCTACTCGCTACTAAATGTCTCGGCTACTATTCCCGTGGGCGCCAGTCTGAGGGCCTTGGCTCTCACAACTTTCTGGCTGTCCGAGCGATCCTGATCAGCCTGGGGGCCAGCGGACGCGCGGTCAGGGAACTGATCAGGAGGATAAGGAACCGCAGGGTGATGATGAGGAGGAGAGCGGAGCCTGCGTCCCCCCTCCCCCTCATCCCCTCCCCCTACCCCCCCGAGCCCTGTTGTCCCTCCCACCCTCCGAACCTGCAGCTTCGTTGATGCTGGCGTCGTTGTCTTCGCCGTCTTCGGCTGCGTCGTCGCCGCTGTCGTCCCCGCCGCTGGCGCCGCTCCTGTCATCTTCGTCGTCGGCGTCGGCGTCGTCGGCGTCGCTGTCGTCGTCGCCGTCGTCGCCGTCGTCGCCGTCGTCGCCGTCGTCGTCGTCGCCGTCGCCGTCGCCGTCGCCGTCGCCGTCGCCGTCGTCGTCGCCGGTCGCCGTCGCCGTCGTCGTCGTCGTTGCCGCCGCTGTCGCCGCCAGGGGCCGGCGCGTGCCACCGCGGCAGGCCCGCCGGCCGGGGGGGGGGGGCGGCGGGCGGCAGGCCTGTGCTGTGGGATGGGGGGGGGCAGCTTGCCCCGCCTCGTCGGCGAGAGA
>CAUYUJ010001766.1:57723-97333 GCA_963575745.1 Prorocentrum cordatum
GAGGAGGAGGAGGTGGAGGACGAGGAGGAAGAGGAGGAGGCCTTGTCAGAAGGGGGGGCGGCTTCTAAGAAGCCCTCCCGCCTTCAGAGAAGTGTTCTGTGTTTTCGGAGAAGGCTTCAGAAACTTGTCGGAAGGCTAGAGGCCTTCCGAGCCTTCCGACAAGGCCCGCCGCCACTCACTTCCTCCCCGGGCTTGCCGTTGACCGTTGTTCCGATGATTTGCGGGATGTGTTGCTCTTGTTTTGTAGCAAGATATGGGGAGCGGCGTCGCTTCGCATCGGCTAGCGTTTGGCAATCCCGATTTAGCGTCGATTTAGCGTCGACAGGCGTCGGCCGGTGTCGAGCACCGCAGACTTGCCAGAGCCAACAAGATGGTATGGTAGGCTCCCAGGAGTTGCCGCCGAGCTGTTTTGGCGGCCTGGCATGGGACCTCGTGGCCTGGCCCCCTCCCTGCAGCAGCCAACAACCCCAGCGGCCCCACAGGGAGGCCTCCCCGCCTGGGGAGGCCTGGGCTTCCCATCCTCTCCCCCCTGCGGCCACCCTGTGGGGTTGCCAGGGTTGTTGAGGTCGTTGAGGCCCTCTCGGGGAGCGGGTTCCTGAGGATTCGCCGGGGTTGTTTATGATCGTTTTCCAAACTAATTGATCGCGTCTCGGGTGGATGGGTAGTGGTTGGGCCGTGTAAGATTTTGGAAGTCATTGAGCGTGCTCCGGAGACGCTCCGCCAGAGCACGCTGGCCAGGGTGCCCCGGAAACGCTCCGCTGGAGCACGCTGGCATTTTACCACCTTGCTGTATTGGACCCTTCGTGTCCGCTCACGTTTTTTAGGCTCAGGTCGCTCCGACAGCATAGTGCGGCATCCGCCCCCGAGCCTCACCAGCGTAGGGCAGCTTCGTCGCGACGACGCTCCGGCGGGCCGCGATCGCGGCGCTTGCCCTCTCCTCGGGGACGCTGGGGTCTACGAGCTGATCCTGGGCTCGTCTCTGGTCTCGCCCACCGCCGACGACGCGACTGCGAGGCACACGCGGGAGAGCCCGCACTTGTCTTCTTACGAGCAGATCGGAATTTGCATGAGTTTAGTGCGTCGATGGAGTCGTATGTATCGGAACCTTGGCAGTGCACATGGCGAGGTGATTATCATGGTCATGCGTCTGCACCTCAAAAGAAGGGGGCACTCAGTGGATCTACGTGAGGCCAGATAGTTCGTTGGCTGTGGTAAGCATCGGCGCAAGGTTACCGCCAAGCGCCAACCCGCCACCGTGTACGCCGACTGCCCCGTCGTCAGCGCGGACGAGAGGACCGCGGCCGTGGAGGGCTCGACCGAGAAGCATTTGCAGGTCGAGCTGTGGTGTGCAAATATATGATCCTGGCGCTGTGGGTTGCGGTCATTGCATTATGGCCAGGCTTGGATCTGGAACACGTGGTCGTGGAATACCACAGCGGGCTGGGTCATCTTTGTTTGGAGGTTGGCAGTCGATTTCAAGATGTGGAACTGGGCTACATGGGTGGGTGGTAGACAAGCTGGACGAGACCCACTGCGTGATGCTGGAGATCGACGACTTCCACGTATACCTCTCCGACCATATCAGGATGGGATGCTCGAGCTGCCTCTGCTCCTGGGTTCACTGTTCCTCGTTTTGTGGCCCGGGATCTGAGGCTCGTGCTGCAGCCGATCCACCGCCCACCTCAGCCCCGCCTCCTCCGTGGGCATCGACATCGGCAGCGACGGGGAGGCGGGCCACCTCGGTGGCGTTATCGGATTCGGAGGCACCCAATGTCATGGAGTTCAGGAGCATGATGGCAGCCGTGGTTAAAGACACCCGCCGGGTGAAGAACGCGCCAGCCGACTCGCCGAGGACGCGCTCCTCGGAGCGTGGCTCGACGCCCCCTGGAGACGGTCACGCCGGCTGGGAGGAGTTGATCCTGCCCGCGGGTCCATCCATGGATTGGCACGCCGAACGTACGATGGATCGGTTGAAGCAGTTCGAGGACGCCATTGGCGCGAATCGGGCCCAGCCGCTTTTGAAACCGGTCCCTCCCCAAGTCGTCGGCGAGGTCCCTTCGAGCGCGGTGGCTATTGCAGGGCCAGAGTGTCCGACGATCGATCGCAGTCCTTCAGCGTCGAGGGGGTGGTCCGCTCGGCCCCGCTGCGGGGGCGCTTCCCCTATCCGGGGCCTGCCCGAGATCGAGGCCCCCCCCGAACTTCTCCCTCCCAGCGGGGTCGCCTCCCGGGCTGCGCCCGATCTCCTGGCCCAGACTTTCGGCAGGCGCCGCAGCGTGCTGAAGTTCGCGACTGACGGGATCAAGCAGAAGGAGCTCGCGCGCAACCTCCCAACGGGGTCGCCGGTCGCCATGTGGCGCCCGATCTCCTGGTCCAGATCTTCGGCAGGCGCAGCAGCGTGATGAGGTTCGCGACTCACTGGGTCAAGCAGAAGGAGCTCGCGCACGACCTCATCGGGCACCTAGAAACCCCCCCGACATCGTCGCGGCGGCGGGCTGCGAGATTTTCTGTGCGCGTGGCTGCGCGTGCAAGAGGGCCCTCTTCAGGGGTGCGTCGTGCCGGGCCGACTGGCAGCGGCCTCGCACTTCTGGCGCGAACGAGTCATCGAGGAGGAGGGCGAGTGATCGGGGAGGTGCGCGCGCTCCTCGGCGGCCCCCCCGCAGGCGCCACTTCGCGCTTCGAGGGGCTGACGGCTAGCCGTTCCGCTCGCGCAATTTAGGTGGGCCCCCTCTCGATCGGGCTGCTTTCGATGGCGGGCCTTGCGCGGCGCCCGTTTCAAGTGCGGCGCGCCCTCAGATCACCCCGGGGGCCCTGTGGGACCCGCGCCTCATGCGCGCGTTCAACCGCCCCCTACTTCGACGGCCCGCGGCGGCGCCCCTCCAGAGGCCCTGCAACTAGACCGAGATCATCTGCTGGGCTCGCCGCTGCTGCCCTACGAAAGGTGGGGGGCCCTCGCCAACGGGCTCACCCGATCCCTTCACCACCTCGCTCGGGGCACCGCCGGGTCGACCGATGGCGCGGGGCCGCCGGCGCCGCGGGGGCGAATTGCTCCGCTCCAGAAGGCTGCGTCGCGGCGGCTCTTGGACGCGTGGCTCGCAGGGCGCGACCGCGCGGCGGCGGCCGAGGAGGGCAGGGGCGCCGCGCTTTCGCGCGTCTTGGCCAGTCAGGCCTCGCCACGCAGCGGCGACGGGGCCACCCGCGTCCAGGGGGGGATTCGATGGGAAGGCCGGTGCTTCTCAAGGGCGCGACGTGCGGGGTCGACGCGGGCGAGCTCGCGCTGCCGCCCGCGGGCGCGGCGACGGTGAAGTTGGTCGACGCCCTCCCTCTCGCGGCCGAGCGCTTGCCCGACTTTCGAGGAGTTGCAGGATCAGCTGGTCTATCGCGACCCCGCGCTGCACTCTCGCGCGGCTCGCCTGCGACTGGCCGAGCGGCTCCGGGGCTCGGGGGCGTTTGGCACTGCCGATCGTTGCTCGGCGTCGCCAAGAAGTAGTGCACCGCCGACTGCGCGGGCCCCGCCCTGCCGGCTCAGCGCCATGTCCGTGCCATCTGGGTCGTAAGACGGGCTGGCCTCCGATGGGGGCGGCCTGCGCGCGCGCCCCTCGGGGGGCCCCGCCATCTTCGCGCGCCTCGACCTGTCCGACCTGGACGAGGGCGGCGCGAGGTCGGAGACAGACCAGACATGTTCCACGGGTCGGAGACCCCCAGAGTGCTGGCCCCACGTAGTTCTCGACGAGAAATCCCGCTGGAGGATTTCAGAGGGTGCGTGAGCCAGGGGGGGGGGCGGGCCTGCCGACGGACAGGCCCCGCCGCGCGGTGCAGGCGCTGGTCGCGGGCTTGTTGCGGGCCGAGTCCTCGGCGCACGCGTCTCTGCAGGCGCAAGTGGCCCGCGTCTTGGAGGCGGGCCCCCTGGGCGCCCGCGTGGTTTGCGGAGCTCCGGCTCTTCGGCTAGACGGGGGGGGGTCGCTTCCGAGGCCGTCGGTTGGGCCTGCGCGGGCGATTCTCATAGATTGGCGTCCCCAGCCCGAGCCGGACGGCCCCCCCGCTGGGGTCGTGAACCGTTTCGCCCACTGCGTGAAAGCGGAGCTTGCGAGGGCAGGCCCCCCCGCGCACGAGGAAGCGAGGGGGGGGCTCCGAGTCCTTGGGCCATCGTCGCGGACTGGTTTAATGTCGTCGCCGCCGACGCTCGCCGTTCCTGCCGATTGGCCCTGGCGACCTTGATGATCGTGGAACGCCGCGTCTGGGCCGTCGCCATCCTCGAGATGCTCGCGGGGCTCTGGGCCTGGGCGGCCGGCCTGGCCGTCTTCGACCAGGTGCGCCGCGAGATGCGGCGGCCCGCCCGCGACTCGTGCCACCCCGTTCAAGCTATCAGCGGGAGCACGGCGGGAGCTAGCCACGGCGTCGCACTGAGTGCCTCTCATCCGCTCAGACCTCGAGGAGCCCTGCCCCCTGGGCGTTTTCATTGCTGACTCGAGCGACGCCAGCTGCGGGTCGGCCGCGACGCGCGCTACTTTTGGCCAGATCAGGGCAGGCGCGAGGTGCAGCGAGTTCAGAGGCTGGACCATCGCTGCCCAGGACATCTACACCGGCCAGGGCGCCGAGGTCTGCGCGCCCAACGCAGGGGGGCGCGGGCGCGACATCGACGAGCTCGCCGAGGCGTCTGCGCCAACATCTCCGAGGCTCTCAGCGCGGGCGTTTGGGGTCCACTAGCCCACTACCTTTTCGCCGGGAGGGCGCGAAGGCGACCTGGAGGGGGCGATCCGCGAGAGTGAGGTCGCGAGGGCTCGCGGCGGAGGCCCGGTCCACCGACGCGGCGATCGATCCAAAGCACGACGTCGCCAGCCCAGGTTTCGTGGAGAGGTTGGCCCGACTTGCGCGAGGCGGGTGCTTCCATGTGGCGTTCGCTCCCCTCCCTGCTCCTACCAATATTCGGCTTCGATTTCTGGGGAAGCGTTCGCGGCCTTTGCGTACGCGACGGGGGCCTAGGGGTCGGATCGACCGTTCCTTGGCCGCGCTCGAGAGGGCCAGTCTAACCCTGGGCAGCGCGCTCTCGCGGGCCGTCATCGCGTCGGTCAGGGCAATGTCGGCGTCGCCCCAACATACGTATACTACATGTGCGCCGCCCCCCAAGGGCGACGCGCGCGCCGAGAAATCTCATAGCATGCGCGTCGCGGCGGGCGCTTTCTGGCCACGCCGCTCGGGAAACTATATGCTGCAAGATGGGCGTGCTATATGTTCGGCTCGGGCGCGCGCCTCCAAGGAGAACGCATCGTGCTAGCATGTTTCGGTGCGCCCCACAATGCGCGCCGCAGGAGGCATGGGCCCCGCGGAGCGCCCGGCGGACCTGGGCGAGGAGCCCTTCCCGTCGATCTGGATTTTGGACGAGACCGAGGAGCTGCTGATCGAGACGGGTGGCCAGCCCACGTGCCTCGACCAGCGCCGACATGGGGCCTCGTCCACGAAGCCCGCTGCGATCGGCGCGTTCGGGGTCTTCGACCAGACGGCGGGGTCAGCGGCGACTTGCGACCACTACGGTCGCCATTCAGCAGTCCTTGCGGGCGGCGAGCAGCGCGGGGGCCCCGGGTTACGGACGTCGGCGGCGCCGGCTTGCCCGCCCGCGTCGCGCGGGGCCTTGGCCGCCATCGCCTGCAAGACTTTCGATGGCGCGGCGCAGACCAGACGAGGGCCCGGTCGCGAAGGGCCCTTGACATCGCGGAGGGCAGCGTGTTTCGGACCACCACGACCTGCAGGTGCTCGAGAGGGCGTGAGACGGGGGCTAGGTCAAGGCCCCCTCGCTCTCGCCCGCGGCGTGGCTGCCGGTGTCGCGATGGCGACCTGCCTACTTCGGCGAGTGGGGGGTGACGGAGCGCGCGAACACCGACGAGACGAGGGCGTCGGTGGCCTGCTGCAGTACCTGACCAGATTCTCGCGCGCGTGGAGGAACAAGGTACTGACCCCGACAATGCTCGGGCTACGCTGGTGGATGACATTTCCGGCTTGTCAAGTTGCGTTGGCCGCGGACGCCGCGCGCCCCCGACCGCCCGCGGCCGGGGGGGGCCCGGTGCAGATGCGAGGGCCGCTCGCCAGGGGCAACTGCTACCTGCGGCCGTTTCACGAGGCTGCTCGCTAATTTCCAGACGAGCCTAACCGCCGCCCAGCGAATCCCCGCGGCGCGCGACTTCCTGATATCTTGCTTGTCGAAAGGCTGGGAGTCAAGTCCGCGGATGCTGCGGGCCGCGCCCTGGCCGACTACGCGGCCGTGAAGTGTTGCCGAGATCGTTTCCTGCCGACGCGGGGATCCCTTGTCCTGTTCGGCTTGATTGCTGTCTGGCCTGAGCTGCGCGCGAGCTGCCCCTGGCCGTCGCTTCCCTCGAGAATTGAGAAACTGTCATCTCCGTGGAAGGTGGCCCGCTGCCCGAGGAGGCCGTCTATGTCATCGCCCTCTCCTTGTTTGGGGCCGGGATGCAGGGCGAGGGGATCTGGGCGCCCGCGCAGCGCGACGTCCGCGGCCGCGCGCGGGAGATGGACATGCTACGCGCTGCCGACATCACCTGGGGCGGCAGATGCGCGGGGCCCCCTCTTTCGGGCGTCCGCCCGAGGCGAGGAGGGGGGCGCGCGGCTGCCGGTGCGCCGTCGTTCGGCGAGGCGCGATGGCCTGCCTCCTTTTGGCCACGAAGGACATTGTCAACAGCCCCGACGCTCCGATCTTCGGCGCGTCCCAGGCGCGCTCCCGGAAGCAGCGGCGCCGCGCGCATGCCCTGGGCGCCGCCCCTGCAGGATCTAGGGCAGGCGCGGAGGCGGGGCAGGGGCAGGGGCGCGCAGCGCTACTCGAAGACCTCTGCCTTGACCCAGTTCCGTGCCCCGATGGCCACGGAGATCGTGGAAGCAGGGGTTCAGGCGTCGCAGGGCCTGGGGGCGGAGCTCATCCGAGTCCTCAGCGCCGTCGAATTGAGTTGCCCCCGGAAGCTCGAGCTGCGCATGGCGATCCTTGATTATCTGGGGGGGCAGAAGGCGCTGTGCGTCTCGGCCGAACTCATCGCCAGGATTAAAGACGAGAAGGAGAAGCAGGCTACCAACGAGGACGGCGGCCTCCAATCTGACTTGACCTGGGGCAAGGAAATCGAGCGGTGCCCAATTTTGGCGCGGCTGGGGGGCGTTGGCCGAGAGCTCTCCATGTCGGCGGGGCCGGGGGGCCCCAGTGACCCAGGGCGCCCAGTTCGGCGCGGCTGGGGGCGCTGTGCGAGAGACCCCCAGGGGCGGTGGCCTGCGGGCGTGGCCGCTTCCCCGCGTGGCGCTAGATCGCGTTGGGGGCCTCGGCGCGCGTCGCCACTTCGTTTTTGCTTGTTCGGCGTGAGATCGCAAATCCACGCGGCCTGGTTCCGTCGCCATATCTTTTGTGCGCCCAGGACGCGCCAGAGCCTTGCCCCGCGTCGCCGCGCCATGCCCAGGGCGGGCGAGAGTCGGACTGGCACTCGTCGCGCCAGAACCGCGGCCATGGCGACTCGCAAGCTGAGAAGACAAAGTGACCCCCGCCCAACCCGAGCCGACCTGTGAGTGAATATGACGGCTCCGCCAGGCCATGATGGGGGAATTGGGCGAGATTGCGTTTGCTGAGCAACTCGAGTTTCCTGTTCCCGAGTATGATTTACTCGGCCCTTTTTGGGCACTCTTCGAGTGCGCGGTTGGAAAGACGCGGCATTCGTCACACAGTCGCTTCGCGGCGTTGCTGCGCGCCCTGGTGTGCGATGTTCGCGACGGTTCTCTCTGGTCCCCCGCCTGTTCCCCGTGGCGCTCGCTAGAATGATCGTTGTCCAAGCTCCATGGGTTGCGTTTCGGGTGGGTGGTTAAGGGTTGGGCCGTGTAAGACGCTGCAGGTCATTGAGCGTGCTCCAGACACGCTCCGCCGGAGCACGCTGGCATCTAGCCTCTCTGTTGCGCTCCATTTTTTCGCGTCCGCTCGAGCTACCCCCTGTTGCATTTTCTCAGACCTGCTCTCGCTGACGCGTGAGGGTGAGAGTAAGTCTTCGTTGCTGAGCAATTCGAGTTTCCTGTTGCGCCGATGCGCCCATTCTCTATCTCGGCTCCCCGCTTAATCCCGTTTAATCCCGCTTGATCCGAGACCCACTTTGGCGTAACAGCCCCCCAATGGGGTTGAATTTTTTTTATCTTTCCGGCGAAGGCCTCCCAGCAGTAGCCTCCCAAACTTCTGCATTCGAACGCATGCCTGAGCTTTCTAGAGCGCGCGCAGTCCCAGACGTGAGGCTAAACCGACGCAGCTCAGTATTGAAGCATCGGGATCGGGCCGGCCTGTCGAAGAACTCATCCTCACGAGCGCTATTCCCCAAAGAGTGCCTGCCATCGGGGGATGTTGGCTGATGTCGAAGAACTGGATCCATGCGTCGCGCTTTCTTGTCCGCAGCCGTTTTTTCTTGAGCACATTGGCTCAAGTAGAACCCGGATTCTCAGAATCTCGCATAAGTTCAGGTTCGGCCGACCCCGAGTGCCAAGCATGCAGGAGGCATCCCAGGAAGAAACCTTCGTCCGCGGCATCGACGCAAAGCGCAAGCCCGCGTTGAGCGCAGACTCTATCTGCGGCGCCCTCTTCTACCTGTCGGCGATTGCACAGGTGATCCTGTGCTTTGTGACCTTTGCTGCGAAGAACGCCGAGATCGCTGGGTTCGATTCGGCCGGCTACGTCAGGTGCCCTGATGGGATGGTCCGGGCATCAAATTGCAGTTCGGTTCCGCTGCATTCGACCTATACCGAATGCATCAGCAGGGATCTCTGTGATCAGGTCGCCGTCTGCGTCGGGGAGCGCAGGCTCGGGGAGGCACCGGGCACGGACGAGGCGCGCACCAACAGGGTGAAGCTTTGGGAGGCCGTGGCCGCGACGGACGGCCCTTACGCCGAGCACGCGCGCCGCCTCTTGGCGGGGGGGCGAGGAGGTCCCGAAGAGCCTCTGGGACTTCTTGGAGACGCACTTCTACGTCCCCACGCTCCTTTTGGGGGGCGTCTTCCTCGCTGCGAGCCTCTGGCTCCTTGCGCTGCAGAAGATCCCCAGGAGCATGATATGGGGAACAATCGGCGCCGACGTCGTCTTGCTCCTGGCTGGCTTCGTCTTGTTCAAGCTCGAAGCGGACATGTGGAACCCTGCGTTGGCCATCGTTGCCGGCCTCACCGCGGTGGCCGCATTTTTTTCAGGGCCAGGATCGACCAATGTTCAGTGGTTATGAAGGCCGCTATGGACGGGCTGGTCTCCAACAGGAGAGTCTTCTTGGCATGCGCAAGCGTCGCGTGCCTCTGGGCGGCCTTCTTCGCCATGTGGGTTGCGGCTTTCATCGGCATGGTCTTTGTCAAAGAGGTCGTCCAGCTTCCGCCCGACGAGTATACATCATCCTACCTCCCCGGATGCGAGCTGCAGGAGGTTCCTTGGCTTGCAAGCGGTTGGACGAAGCTCTTCTTCTTTGTGAACCTCTACTGGGCCACCTACTTCTTTCGCAACGTGAACCTCATCGTCGTCAGCAGCACCGTGTCGGGCTGGTACTTCAACAGCGAGGGCTACCAGAGCTTCTGGATCCAGGCTCTGCGTTGGGGCTTCGTGGACCTTGCAGGAGGCAACGCCATTGCCTCCGCCGCCATGGGGTGTGCGTCCTACCTCCTCAGCAGGATCAGTCCTCCTCCTGCGCCTCCTCCGCCTCCTCCTTCTTCCCCTCTTACTCCTCCTCCTCCTCGTCCTCCCCCCCCTCCTCCTCCCCCTCCTCCTCCTGTAGCCGCCCTGGCACAGGTCCTTCCACATTCCCTGCGCGGCCCCAGGGATGTGTTCTCTCTCTTACCCAGCGCTCCCGTACCCTTCCATATAGGCACTTCCCGTCGTGGCGCGCGCGCGGCCTGCCATGCATGCACCTCTCTCTCTTTTGTTGTGCATGACGTCGCGTCCCTCGTTCAGAGCGGCAGAGCTTTGGAGATCAGTGGCGCTTATCAGACGAAGGACATCGCATTTCTTACTGGAACTAGGCTACGCAAACGACCTGCAGATGGGCAGTGTACGACAGTCTCTGATCCACACGTGCACATTCTGAATTGGGGCCATGGTCGAGGCCTGCTTGTCTCCTCGCACACTGGGGTGCAGATTCGCCTTCGACGCCGACGAGTTCGTCTTTGCCATATTGCTCAGATTCACTCCCCGCCCGCAGGCTTACAAGGACGGCTTGGAGCAGTCGCACTTCGATCAGGCCGCTTTCACTTGCTGCTGATTGTTGCATATTTTCCAGTACGGCCACATGTTGCCAAGGAGATGGTCACATGCAAGAAGACCGTGACTCAGATGATCTCTTGGATGGATCAGGTGTGTAGATTGCAGCCCAACCGATGTTCGATTGTGTTTGGTGGCGACATTAACGACTATGCTGGGCGGCCCTGCCCGAACGTGTACCCTGATGAGCGCAATCCTGTCGGGCCGCTGCGACCCCGGCAGGGGCACTTCTGCATGGCGCAGCTGAGAGATTGCATGGAGAAGTTTAGTCTTTGTTTAGCTAACACTATCATCGGCGGCGAGGATACGTTTCATGGACGAGCTGCAAGTTCACGCATTGACTATTTGGGCGTGTCCCGAGATTGGCTTTCGATTCTTGTGGGTTCTTGTATTCTTAATTGGCGAGGGCGGCAACTCCAGATGGCGCCTGCGAAGCGCAAATGGGATCACTATCCACTTCAAGTTCGCGCGCGATATATTCTTGACTTCTCGCGAGGGGGCCGCGCTACTCGCATTCTGTGGAATCTTGATGCACTTGTTCGTGGCGTTGTGGATGGACTGTGGCGCGAACGATTTCTCAGAGAGGTTGAAGATCATTGTTATCAGAATTTCTTACGTTGGAAGCAGTATGAGGACTACGCCGCGCCCGACGAAGCTTGGAACCACATGATTGCAGATATTCAGAAGATTGCCCTGAGGTATTTCCAACGCTATACTGAGCAGGATCAGAATTATCAACTTGCGCGCAGGCAACAACGACAGCTGGTTCGACGACGAGCGATACTGCGAGAAAAGATGGGCACACTTGGCGACGAGGCAGAGATGACGGAGCTCACGACGTTACAGCAGCAACTCTGGCGGCTCACTAAGCAGTTGCACGAGGCCAAAGAGCAGTACCAGTACGCGCAGATTGACAGTCTTGGCGAACAGATCCGGCACGCATGGAATGCTAATGATCACAGTTTGGTGCACCGACTTGCTCGACGGTTGGCTACCACGGCTGTTGGGCCTGGGCGCAGATTCTACAACACTCCGACTTTGTCGAATCCTACGGTGGATATGTGGAAGCAGCACATGGCGCAACCTGGCTGGCAAGGCGGACAGAGTGCAGTTCAGATTGATCAATTTGCTGAGCTTCCTGACGATCGTCACACGCGACATGATGGGCAACAGTTTTGGAATCCAAGTTTCAAAGATGACGCTGAGCGTGATCTTCGTGGTATTCGAGCTACGATGAAGAGGTTGGCTTATCGGAAAAGTGTTCCTCCTTGGTCCTTGCCTGCCGAGGTTTTTCGCATGCTCATCAACCCGGCGACCAGAGACCCGAAGTACAAAGATGAGCAGGTGGAGTTCGAGGCGCGAATACCTGTCATGAACTGGTTCTCTCGACGACTGCGAGGCATCTTGTGGAGCATTCGTGGGCTGTCTCGAGTACCTTTGTCTTGGCATCACTCTTGGGGAGCGTGTGTACCTAAGCCCAGTGCTAGCACTGGGTTTAAGGCTGTCCGCTTGATTCACCGCGTCTGCCCGTTCAGCAAGGCCATGATGAGGCACATCAACAGACGAGATGTTGCAACCTACCCTGAAAAGAAGTTCCTGGATTGCATGCATGGTGGCATTTCCTATCGTCGCAGAGAGGCTGCCATCCGCGTGCAACTTATTACGAGCTGGCGATTATCTCAGATTGGAGTTTCACATGCTACAGTCTTTTACGATCAAGCGAATGCATTTGGCAGCATTTCTCAGCAGTCCATGGATGATGTTGACTACCAGCACTATGACATGGACGATGTCTGGCAAGGTATCCAGAACAACCACGCCAGCTACATCACAGTTGACGCCGCAGATGGAGTTGGTACCGTTCGCATTGGTGAAGGAGTCTTGCAGGGCCATCAGTCAGCCCCTGACGAGTACAATCGAGCTTTTCAACACAATGTTCTTGAGCCGTGGCTTCAGAGTCGACCTGCACAGCAGAGTGCGCCCATGATGTGCAGCTCTCCCTTCTGTGCTGACCCTGTGGACTTGTCGACCACGGTGTTCATGGATGATGTGGCCCACAACGTTTTGGGAGCTGGACCGCGGGAAGTTGCAGCCGGCCTTCAAGATGCGAGCCAGCGGTTCGATGCCAAATTGTGGACGGTAGGTGGCACCCAGAACCACGACAAGCAGCAGATTGCCGCGATTTGTGGGACATGGGGCCATCGAGCATACCCGAGCGCTGTCCGAGATGCACGACTTCGGCGATGTTGTGCAACCTGCTGCGACATACTTGGGCGTGCAGGTCTCTCACTCATGTCAGAGTGCACATCAGCGTGCAGCGAGTCAAAAAAACATGAGAAGGGCTTGGTAGAGTATGGGAAGGTTTTGGTTTGCTCGTAGTGTCGTCGCAGCTCAAGAAGCTGGTCTTTCAGCGTCGTGTTCAAGGTAGTGCTCTCAGTGGACTTGAATCGTTTGTGTTGATCACTAGTGATTATCGCCTCCTGGACTCTAATATCCTGGGATGGGGAAAAAAAGCTTCTCGGGGGCGCTGGCGTGCTCAAAATACCTCAGCCCGACGGGGCCCTTAAGCATCGAGCGCTCCCACCTCGTAAGCTTTGGCGACTTCTCGGACTCGTGCCTGCCCGACTCGAGCTTCGCATCCGGCGTCTTCGTTGGCTTCAGTCGTTAGCAGTACATAGGGGAGAAAACGCACTGGTGCTCGCAGCCATGTTCGGTAAGCTTCCTGGTGAAGAGCAGGCTACACTTCAGGACTTTAAGTTGGCGCACGATGAGGAGGGGGTCTTTCACGGGAGCCCTTGGGCTCTGCAGGCACAGAATGATCTCCTCGCTATGGCTCATGTCGAAAATGGACCCGCTCTCCTGCATAAACTAGGAGATGCCCCCCTTCGAGTCCTCGAGGATGAGTTTCGAGTTGAGTTCGGGAAGTTGAACTTTCGAAGTCTTAGGAAGGCGTACTGGGATGATCAACTCGGCACCCTATATGATTATGTTAGCCCTGAAGTTGGAGAAGGAGGAGGAGTGGTGCAAGGAGGGGAAGGAGGACAAGGTGACCAGGCTGGAGGAGTGGCAGCAGGTGGAGGAGGAGGAGGAGACCCACAAGCACCTGATGGACCCCCTGAAGGCCCACCTGCTCCAGTCTGGGTCTGCGAAGAACTCAATGAAGATGGTTCTCGGTGCGGGCTGGAGTTCTCTGATCGTCTGGCGCGGCACGCGCGCGCGCGGTTCGCCAAGGGGGGCATGCGCGGGCACCGCGCGCTGAGCAATGTGTTGACAGTTACTAATCAATGTCCGTGGTGTATGAGTGTACTATCTAATGGACCCATTGCTAGACAACATGTTCGAATATTGTTTTTGCATCATAAATGTCAGGCCGATCGAGGTCACTTCCGATATCAAGTCGTTCAGCCTGAGTCTCTGATGCGTCCGGCATGTGGCGTTGATCACCATAGCCTTGAGGCTCTTCAGGTGCGCATACGTTCACGCGTGCAGCTCGATCCAGCCGCGCATTTCACCTTTGAGCGGCCGCAGTTCAGCGATGCAGTGGCTGCCGCCCAGCCTGTCGTCGGAGCAGCTCTCGGCGGCGGGGAAGAGGTTAGCGAGCTCTCCCGAAGCCTTCTCAGCTGGTGGCTACGGAAAGGAGGCACGTGCGCGCCGAGGGGGGCCACCAGCGGCGTCGAGGGCATCGGCGGCGGCATCGGGAACAGCAGCGGGCGCGCCGGCGTCAGCGGCTCCAGCGGCGATGGATCTGTCCGACTCCGAGGACGAGACGGCGCAGGAGACGCTCAAGCAGGTGCTGAACGTCACACAGCGCACTCGCGCGCTGGAGGGGTGCTTGCTCAGCACACACTTGCTGGACAAAGAGTGCGTATTGAATGCGCACGCGGTGGCAGCGGCTCAGCGCTACATGACGTTGGCGCAGCAGGATCCCACGGTTCAGCTCGGGCCCCCGTCGCTCATGGTGGCCATGGCAGTGTTGCAGGTGCTGCTGGCTCAGCCTGTTGTCAAGGACGCGCAGGACATTCGAGCGGAGTTCCTAGGCCTTCAGGGGCTCGTGGAGCGCATCAAATCGGAGAAGATGGAGCCGGCGGCAGAGTACATCAAGTATTGGCGAGCGAAGTCGACCTACCCCAAGGACGGAGAGGAGATAAGGGCGCGGCACACATTCTACATCCACGCGTTTGTGCCTATCGGAGAGCCGCCCCACATGGTGATTGTGCCAGCGAACTTGCTCGTGTCGAAGCGCCTCCTCAAGCTCGGGCCCGCGCCGAAGCCAGGCCCGCCACCCAAGGGAGGGCCCGAGCGCAAGATTCAGAGCTCCCTGCAGAAAATGTTGAGGGGGGGCAAGCACAAGCGGTGGTAGCTGATGATGTTCTAGTCTCAGGCTCTGGAGGTTCTCAGATGGAGGGTGCTGGCGAGATTCAGGCTGTGGGCTCAGGTCATCACAATGTGAGTAGCAGCAGTAGTACTCTAGCGGCGTCTGTGAACACTTGTGGAGCTGGGGGACCCAGACAGTGCGTTTCAGAGCGGGGGAGAGTTCAATTTTCGGGCTCTTGGACCCCCCCGCAGAGCATGCCCAAGCGTAAACCTAGGAAAGGCAAAGGTGCAGGTCGAGGCAGAGGTCAGACTTAAGTGCTGGGGCCTCAACTTGACTGAATGTGACGTTTCTCGCCTGCCTCCGCCTTCCTGTTCCCTCTCGCCTCCGTCCTCCTGTGGTGGTGTTTCCTCGTGTGTCTCTCCTTCCCTCTCCCCCCGCTCCTGTGCTGTGTGTGTGTGCGTGTGCGAATTGAGACGCTTGCCTTCTCACTCTCGGGATCTGGTGCCGAGGTGCACCGTTCGGGATGTTTTCGTTAGGCTTCTCGACCCTAGCGGTTTCTATGGTGTTCCCTGATTAGAAATCTAGTCGCGACGGGAGTGCCGACTTTCAAGTTTCGCGAGGGGACATGCCCTCATAATGCGCACAGCGGTCATGTGTGACTCGACCAGATGCTGAGTACCACCACCACCTCCTCCTGTGTGCGTCCTACCTCCTCAACAGGATCAAAGACCCCTGGAGCCTGGCTCTCGCCTGCCTGAACCCCGTCGACTGGATCCTCGTGTGCATCGCCTTTGCTCTCCAGCATGTCCTTCGCGCCTTCACGAGATTTGGGCTCATCTCGCAGGCGTACTCTGGGAGACCTTTCTGTGATTCCGCGTTTGCTGGCATGAAGCTTCTGAAGAGGCAGCTGGGGGCGGCCGTGCTCACCGACTACATCGGCACGCGCGTTATGTCATGGGCTACGTACGTTGTCGCCCTCTGCGTAGCCTGTGCCACCTGGGCCTGGGCGGACCACGTGCAAGGTGTGGAGAGCATCACGCATATTCCACCAGAAGCGATTATATTCGTCATGCTCGCCTTCGCTGGGATTATCGCCATGCCCTTCTACTGCCTGGTCGCGGTGATCTGGCTCGAGGTGCTCCTTCGACCTTGGGGCAGCAGTAGCGATCCTGATTCATTCGAGACCCGGGCCGTCCTCAACGCTATCTTTGCCGCGTTCTTCCTCGGCGCTGTCGTGCACTTCGCCATGGACACAGTGTCCCAGATCGTCGTGAACGCCATGGACACCATCTTCTTCTGCTTCGCTGTGGAGACGCATCACGGCGACGCAAAGCAGGAGAGATTTGCTGGCCTCTACGACACCATGAAGGCAACCATCGCTCCTGGAACCCTGCCGCAGGATGCCGTGGTTGGCGTCCCTCCATGCTCGCAGTCGATACAGGTGATGGTCCCGGAGGGTGCTGGTGAAGGCTTCGTGTTAAGGGTGCCTGCGCCCCAAGGCCACTCGATTGAAGTGATTGTCCCGGCTGGCTTCGCGGCGGGCTCCGTCATGACACTGACCGTGCCCAACGATGCGTCGCAGCCACCCACCGTGCATCCGCCCCTGTTGGTGCCATGCGCACAGACCACGCGGGTGGTTGGCAGTCCACAGGCGCGTAATGCTGTCACCAACAGCGCCGATGAAGCGGAGGTGTGAGCGGCCTGGCTTCTGCAAGAGGCGATCCTGACGCGACAGGTCCGCAACGTGTTGCGAGGGGCGCGCAGCTTGTTTCAACGATTGGTGCAATTGGTACTGTACATCTGCTTGTACAGCTTCACAAAACTTGAACCGTGCTATGTGGGAAGCTGCAGTGTTGCTTCCTAACACCTACAGTATCTAGACTGAGAATCCGCTTTGTCGGAAATCACCTCTGGCGTGGACCGTTTCCCTAAGCGGGGTCCGCGCCGCATCCTGAACCTCGCTGGCAGAATCCAACATATGATTCTGTCGCCTGAGAAACGTTCCAGACTGGGAATCCGCAAAGTCGGACATCTCATCCAAACGCTTGTCGTCGACATTGTAGCCGAAGGTCGTCAGACTGCGGTCATCGCTGCTGGTTGGTGCCCTGAGGCGGCGACGTGATGGAAGGTCGTTGCCCCCCTCGTTCTGCAACCAAATACGTCATGCTTTCTGGCGGCCTCGTGGACTCCTAAGGGCTCCTATGCTGGATTCTTGGGGCCTGCCGTTCCGCCAGATCCTCGTGCCGCACTTCGATGGTCGATTTCACTTCTTCGGGTTTCCTGCGGCTCCCTCCATCACTGAACCCGTGTATCGCATTTGTCTGGTGGCTTGTTGGATTCCCATCAGATCCTATGCCTTCCTGCGGCTTCCCCCTTCACTGGGCCCGTGTGTTGCACTTTCTGGTGGCCTGTTGAATTCCGATGGGCTCCTTTGGATTCCTGTGGCTTCCCCTCCTGCCTGACCCATCTGTCGCACCTCCTGGTGGCTTTTATGATTCCTTCGGGTTCCTATTGATTCCTATGGCGCCCCCGCCTTGGGTGGAAAGCATTCCCGTACATCAGGAATGATTCCTTTTTCTCCCGATGCCGGGGTATAGCCCCCTC
This sequence comes from Prorocentrum cordatum, assembly GCA_963575745.1. Lineage (NCBI taxonomy): Eukaryota > Dinophyceae > Prorocentrales > Prorocentraceae > Prorocentrum > Prorocentrum cordatum. Next base: position 74,889 of record CAUYUJ010001766.1, read on the forward strand.
CGCGTGTGGCGTTATATTCCTATTGATAGCGCACGGTCGTTCTTCCGAAACATCACGCATATAACCCCTCTTCTATTGCAACAGTTAGCCTGGCGAAATATTCAATCCTATTCAGCCGCGAAGAACGCAGTATATGGCCTTCTCCTCATGGGTGACCCGCCGTGAGAATTATGGAGCCGTGGGCAGTGCGTACGGAGACCACGAAGCGTGTGAGGGGTGCGCCGAAGCGAAGCGGAGGCTCCATACGGTCGCGCCAGCTGAGACCGTGGGTGGAGCTGTCTCCGGGCCACGAAACATGCGAAGGGTATGCCAAAGTGGGCGGGGAGACGTCATGCGAACACGCCCACTGAGGGGCCACGAGACGTGTGAGGTGTGTACCGACATGGGCGGGGCGACGTCATGCGGACGCACCCACTGGGGCTTTCGGTGGAATTCCCCATGTGGCTACGACGCGTGTGAGGGGAGTGCCGAAATGAGCGGGGCGATGCCATGAGGACGCAGCCGCTAGAGCCTTCGGTGAAGCTCCCCATGAGGCCACGCAGCTTGTGGTGTGTGCGTGTGTGTGTGTGCGTGTGTGTGTGTGTGTGTGTGTGTGTGTGTGTGCTTGCGTGTGTGTGTGTGTGCGTGTGTGCGTGTGTGCGTGTGTGCGTGTGTGTGTGTGCGTGTGTGCGTGTGTGCGTGTGTGTGTGTGTGCCGGAATTGGGGTGGCGACGCCATGCGGGCGCACCCGCTGGGGTCCTCGGTGGAGCTCCCCATGGGGCCACGGAGCGTGTTAGGGGGGTGCCGACATGGGCTTCACGACGCCATGCGGAAGCATCCATTGGGGCCCTCGGTGGAGCGGCCACGAAACGCGTGGACGAGGTGCCAAATAGGGAACGGCCATGCAACGCGTGAAGGATGTGTCCAGATGGGCGGGGGCGAGGCCGTTCGGCCGCACCCATGCGGGCCTTCGGTGGAGCTGCTTATGGAGCTGCGAAGGGTGTGAGGGGCGTGGCGGGCGAAGCCATGCAGACGTACCCACTGGGGCCTTCAATGGAGCTTTTTGGAAGGCAGGTCAGGGCAGTGAACATAAAGGGTGTGCCGAAAGGAGCGCAGCATAAGTTGCAAAAGCGGCAGGGGTGGGTGGGAGGCAGGAGGCGGATGAGGAAGGATGAAGAGGAGGGGGAAGAGAAGAAGAGGATACTCCCAGCACTGTGAATTTAAACCGATGGCCCAACATGTGGAAGGATGGGGACCCAGGTGGTGGACATGCGTTGATCTAGGATATGTGTGTGTGTGCGTGAGTGAATGTGTGTGTGCATGCGTGAGTGTGTGCGCGTGTGCTTGTAACAGTTCCTATGGCACAACGCGGGCCACATGCGCGCGCGCCCCCGCTTTCGCACGTCGAACCAGTCGAAGCCATTGGTTGTCCGACCGTGTCAAGGCATAGCTGCGCAGCCTGCATCAGAGCATGCTCGGTTTATGCCAGCAAGCAGAGGACAGATTGCTGCGCGCGCACTCGCTGAAACCATGCGGAAACAACGGCGGTTGCCCCTGCTGTCAGAAGAGACCCTGCGGGCTATACGCGAGCACGTGCCAAAACCATTCAACGACCGTCGCGCACCCACCGAATCTTTCAAATCACACAGCATGCGGGGCATACGCACGGCTCTCTGCGCGATCACGTCATCATCCTTCTGAAGCACTCGCTTGCGAACACCGAGTTGGTTCGAATCAAGCATGTCAGACATTCCGAATTTCTGCGCCCGCATCCTTATCATCCTCGTCAGCACCATTGCTACCATCGCCCGTGCCATCATTACCATCGTCATCGTCATCATTCTCGCTGTCGTCGTCATAAGCATCACCGTCTTCATCGTCGGCCTCGTCGATGTCGTCGCCCTCGTATTCATCGCCATCACCATCATAATCATCGTCGTCATCGCCAATGTCGTCGTTACAATCATCACTCGCCTTCCCGAGTCATGGACCTGCGTGAACAGGGTCCGCGCCTCGCTGCGCAATTTGGAATTCGTGAGAAAGTTCCGACGTGTAGCTGCACTCATGGTTTGTGTGAGGTTTGCCAACAAGTTGCGGACAGGATGTTGGCGCGAGCAGCAGAATTGACGACTTCAAGTTACCCAGACGTGCCAACACCGCACAGACCCTCCTTTCAAACAAGGGGCTGGCTCTACCGCCCTCCCGAGCCTGGACCTTTTCGGTCCCCCTGGTGCATTGCAATCGACATGCGATTGTGTCTCATCGTTCATTTCCAGTATGCAACCATATCATCCCAGTCAAGCCAGCATTGGCACCCTCTCCACCCTTGTCAAGCAATACCATGCGTGCACACTTGTTTATCCCAGAAGGTCTCTTTTACATCATCACTTACCGCAGACGCGCATGCCGAAACCATACCAAACACCTCAGATGTGCACACACTTCAACCACATCATTTTGAAACACCAGAACGCACACCGACATTCCATCGCCATCATTACAGATTGTCTGACCGCGCGCATTTGCCGAACCGATTTACATGGCCCATCTGGGCCCCTGAAAGCGCGCGGTTGGACGCGGACGACCCACGTAATACAGCCGCTTCGCGGCGTTGATGGACGGCCCCGCCGTGCGACATTTGCGACAGCTCCCGCTGCCCCCCGCGCGTCCCCCGTGACGCTCTCGGCAATGATTGCTTTTGGAGTTATCTGGATCCTGCGGGAGGCCGCGCGTTCCTTCAAGGTTCTGCGATTTCCCAAGGTCCTTCAGGATCCATCCGGATTCCTCAGGATGGCTCAGGGTTTGTCATTTTGCCATGTCAATGGGTTCTTCAGGGTCCCCGAGGATTTTCAGGATCCCCCGTGACTTTTCAAGATCCATGACGATTGACCAGGATTCAGCAGGATCCTTCTGAATCTTTCAGAGTTCCCTGGAGATTTTGCAGGGTTCCTCAGGACCCGTGCCGATTCCCAAGGGTATTTGCGGATCAGTCAGGATTCCTCCGGATTCTGCACGCTTCTGCCGGATTCTTCAGTCTTCTTCAGGTTTCGTCAGGGCTCTTCAGGGTTATTCCGGTTTTCGCAGATTTCCCCACGAGTCCGCAGCGTTCGCGCCGCTGTTGGCGCTGCCGCTCTGGTTGTTTCAGCCGCCGTCGTCTGTGCTGGCGCCGCGGTCGCAGCCGTTGTCTCCACTGCCGCCGTCGGCGCTGTCGTCGAGGGGGCCACATGCGAGGCCAACCCCTACCCCCCACGATTTCTGAGGGGGAGGGTGGGGTTCACTTCGCTCGAGGGTGGGGTTCACTTCGCTCGGGAGCTCCCGAGCGAAGTGAACCCCACCCCCCCCTCAGAAATCGTGGGGGGCAGGGGGCTCGCAGCTGGCCCCTTGGACGGTGAGGCCGGTGGCGACCGCCGAGGCCGGCCACGGAGCCGGCCACGACGCCGGGCCCCCCGTATCCGCTGCCGCCGTCGGCGCTGTCGTCGCGACCGCCGCGCACGCATTTGGTTTTGCCGCCGCCGCCGCCGGCGTTGTTCAGGAGGGAAAAAAGCACAGACACCATGAATCGTCGATTTCCCGGAAAATATGGGAAAAGATGGGAAGTGGTGGGGAAGACAGGAACCCAGAAAATATGGGGAAACATGGTGGATATTTTTATTTGTGTGTATTTATTTGCGTGTTCCAGTTCCCCTTCAGCATTTGGTTTTGCCGCCGCCGCCGCCGGCGTTGCCGCGCACTGCCGCGGGGCCCCCGCCGCAGGCGGCGCCGGGCACGGCGGCGCGGCCGCGGCCGGCGGCGGCCACGCCGCGGCGGCCGCGGGCGCGGCGGGCGCGGCGGCGGCGGGCTGGTCGTCGCCGTCGTTCGCGGCGCTGCACGGCGTCGCGGCCTGCCCACGGGGCGTGATCGTCGTCGTCGTCTCCATCTTCGTCGTCGTCGTCGTCGTCGTCTTCGTGGTCGTCGTCGTCGTCGTCTTCGTCGTCGTTGTCCTCATCGTTGCCGTCGCCGTCTTCGCCGTCGTCGGCGTCGTCGGCGTCGTCGGCGTCACCGTCGTCTGTGTCGTCGTCGTCGTCGTCGTCGTCGTCGTCGTCTGTGTCGTCGCCGTCGTCGTTGTTGTCGTCGCGGTTGTCGTTGCTTTCGTCGTCGTCATCCCCATCGCTGTCGTCCTCGTCGTCCTCGTCGTCGTCGTCCTCGTCGTCGTCGTCATTGTCTTTCTCGTCGTCGTGAAATGGCGGTGCGCGGCGTCGCTGCCTGCCCACGAGGCGTCGTCTTCGTCGTCGGCGTCGTCGTCGTCGCCCCTCTTTCAAACCTCGGGAAAACAAATGTCAGGAGGGAAGAATAACCCACAGACGCAATTCATCGTCGATTCCCCAGAAAATATGCGAAATGATTTCAAAGCCTTCCAGGATCCCCAAGATCTGTTAGTGTACCAGAGAGTCTCCAGAAACGAGGAAGGTCGGGTCCAGCGCCGATCCAACAACTCCGCGCGGATCTCCGACAGTTGTTGTTTAGGGTGTTTGGTTGCTCCTCGTAAGGCTGAGTGCCGTCCAGGGGAACTGGCGTCCCTTTTCTTTCTAGCAGCTTTTGTTTCGGCCTTGGAATTTGCTGCGCGTTCCGTTTCGTTCCTTTCCCCTCCGCGCCTTGCTTTGGGGCCCCCTCGTCGTCGTCGTCCCACGTTTCTCTTTGCCTCTTCGTCTCGCAGCTGCATGGGGTCCACCGGAGGTGGTCCGATTCTTCGTCGTCGTCAGCGTCGTCGTTTTTCTCCTTCTATTTGTCCTCCTTTCCCCCTTCTCGTACCGAGCAAGGGGGCGGCAGGGGAGGCGGAGCAGGAGTGCAAAAGGGGACGAGGAGACAGGATGGAACTAAGAAACAATACGTATACGTAGAAGTAACAGTTAAGTGAACCTATAAGAAAAGTTTACGTGTAACCGAATATGTAGGTGCATGTATATGTGTATGTATATGGATATGTAGACGTGTATATATATGCCATTGCAGATGTAAGCATGCATTTATATGTATGCATATGCTAACATGTATATTAAAAAATACACGGCTCTGTATACGTATATTAACATGTGCAAGAGCATGCTTATGCATATACATACGTGTTTGTTTGCCTCGTTTCATAGTTATATGTGTCGCCTAGATTCAAATATCTGCATGCGTGTGCGCATATGTATTTGCATGAATGGATGTGTGTGCGTATGCCAACGCAAATTTGTGTGTATGTTTATGAACATAGTATATATATACATATATATATATATATGTGTGCCGACGTATGCGTAAACGTATGTGCACATGTCGATGTCTATGTGCATGCGCATGTACAGGGACATGTATACGCATAGTTATCGGTACAGCTGCTTGCATATATATATATATATACATATACGTATATCTATATGTGTGTAAATGTATATTCATATGTATGTGTAACGTGTATGTATGCGAGAGAACGTGATCCACCGTCGCTTGGCTGTGGAAATTCCTCCCCCTCTTCCTCCGGAACCTGGGGATCTCACCTCCCCCCTTTCGAAAATCGCCCCCTCTGCTCGAACCCCTCCCCCCCCCCACCTCCCCCGCCCCCCCTCCTTTCCGGAAAGCCGGGGGGGGGTCACCACCGGTTCGAATCCCCTCTCCCCCCCAATGAACCAGGGGGGGTCACTGGGGGTTCAATCCCTCCCCCCCCTCTTCCGGGTCCATCATGAAAATGGGGAGGTCACTAATTACCAGTTCGACCCCCCCCCCTCGCCTCTGGCAAACGACTCCCCCTCCCCCACTCTGGACAGTGGGACGGCAGTGGGAACAGTTGGGACAGTGGGACAGTGAAGACAGTGGGGACTGTGGGACAGTGGTGGGGACAGTGGGGACAGTGGGACAGTGGTGTGGGCACTGATGGGGACAGTGGTGGGGACAATGGGGACAGTGGGACAGTGGTGGGGGCACTGGTGGGGACAGTGGGGACAGTGGTGGGAACAGTGGGGACAGTGGGACAGTGGTGTGGACACTGGGGACAGTGGGATGAGGACGTTGATGGTGGGGACAGTGGCGAGGGGACAGTGGGACAGTGGTGGGACAGTGGGACAGTGAGACAGTGGTGGGGACGGTGGTGGTGGGGACACCTGGTGAGGGCGGTGGTGAGGACGGTGGTGGGACAATGGGACAGTGGTACTGTGCGGAGAGTGGTGGGGACAGTGGGGACAGTGGGAAAGTGGCGGGGACAGTGGTGACAGTGGGATAGCTCAGTGGGACAGCGGTAGGGTCAGTGGGGACAGTGGGACAGTGGTGGGGACAGTGGGACAATGGTGGTGACAGTGGGGACAGTGGGGAGAGTGGTGGGAACAGTGGGGACAGTGGTCGGCAGAACACGCTCTTTCAAATATGTTTACGTCTAAATGTTTATATGATTGATTTTTGTTACGTATATTGATGTACAGGTGTATGCAAAGGTATATGTATACTCATCTGAATGGGTATGCGTGAACATTTGTAGGTGTGTACATGTGTATATGTATACATGGATGTATATGCACACATGCTTACATGTGTGCAGTTTAATAGTTATCCATTTGTCCATGTGTAGACATGCTTACATATCTTCACATATAGTATTGTACATGTGTATATACGGATCGACGCATATATGGTCATGTATATATATATATGTATGTAAGCTCATACTTGTACGTATCGATCTATGCATGGTCATCGTACATGCCACTGAACATGTATGTGCAGATGTAGATGTACGTGTTTTGGGTACATCAAACCAGATGTGTATGTATGCGTTTATGTACATGTATGCGCAGATGCGTATATTTGTGTATACATATGCATAAACAGGTATATACAACTATTTTTATAGGTGTACAGATAAAAGGTGCCCGTGTATGTATATGTATATGCATATATGTATATATGCATGAACATGTGCATAAACCGTGTATGCGTATCTGTATGCACGTATGTTCATGTGTGTATGCATATGTGTGCAGTGGTATGTGAATATGTACTCTTACGTATTTACATTGACATGTGTTCATGTATATGTGCATGCATATGTACCTGTGTATGTATATATGTGTGTATGTATATGTTTGTGCCTATGCAGAGGCATGTGCTTACACATGTGCATACGTTTGTGTGTAGGCGTATCATCAAAGGTATATGTATGTGCATATGTATGCATTGAAATGTACAAATGTATACCCATGTCTATGTCGATGGCTATGTCTACGACTACGTATATGTCTATGCATATGTTGATGTGTGTATATGTTCACGTGGATATCTATATATATGTATACCTATGTATCCACGTATATGCCTATGCATATGTAAATGTGTATTGGTATGTTTGGGTTTACATGTGCGCATGCATGCCTTTACATTCCTGTCTATACATTCATACCCATGCATATGAATTTGGATGTGCATACGTATAAGTATGTGTATAAGGGTATATATAAATGTATGAATATGTGTATGTGGATGCATGTGTGTATGTATGTGTATATGTGCACGTACATGTAAATGTATAGTTTCATGTATACGTACACGTTTGCAGATACATCACACACCTTTATGTGTATGAGTATATATATATATATATGTACAAATGTGTATGTACATATGTATATTTATACACATATATATATATATAAATCAGGGTGATGGGGCCGAATGGCCATTCGTTATCCCTGGGTGCGTGGCTGAAGTGGGGATCCGTGGTGAGGATTCTGCTTGTTGCGTTGATGCGTTGTTGCGTTGTTGTTGTTGTTGTTGTCTCTTGTCGTTGTCCCACCCGTGACCCACCCGCGACCCACCCCGCGACACACCCCGCGACCCACCCCGCGACCCACCCGCGACCCAACCCGCGACCCATCCGCGACCCACTCCGCGACCCACCCGCGACCCACCCGCGACCCACCCCGCGACCCACCCGCGACCCACCCCGCGACCCATCCGCGACCCACCCGCGACCCACCCGCGCCGCGACCCACCTGCAACCCAACAGCGACCCAACAGCGACCCACCCGCGACCCAGCCGTGACTCAATTGCGACCCATTTGCGGCCCACCCGCGACCCACCCGCGACCTACCCACATTGGTTTAACGAAAGAATCCGCGCCTGCGGAGGGCTCGTTGTATAATTTGTGAAACCTTGGCGCCTGCGGCGGGCTTCTCCAGAGTCTCGCAGCCTGCCGAAGTCCCCACTGCCCCCTCACTCTTATCCCCATCTGCGTGGTGCTACGTATACCTCCGCCACCGTGCCGCTGGGCACGGAGCGGGCGTGCCCTCAGGTCATGTGCTCAATCCGCTGAGCCTCAGTCCTCACCCCTGAGGGGTCTTTACAGAGCCCGGACCCCAATGCGAAATCATCCGGGGCTTCTCGCGTCCGGTCATGGGCTTATCGCGTCTCTCCGCGTGATTTTGTTGGGCCCGGAAGGACCTCAGGACGGGCCAAGAGAGCCCCACAAGGCCCCCACGACAGTCCAAGAGGGCCCCGAGTCGCCGAAAGATCGTTCCGAGACGCCCAAGATCGCCTCGAGATGGCCCACGAGGCCTCCAAGAGGCCTCACAAGAGGGCCAAACGAGGCAAATATGATTGAATTTCCTCGGTGTTTGATGGATTTTAGCGTGCTCGCCTTTTCGGCTCTCCGACGCCCCAAGACGGCCCAAGAGCCCCCCAAGACCACCCCTATGACGGGCCAAGAGGCCTCAAAGAGAGCCCGAGGACGGCCCAAGAGGCGCCCAAGACGGCCCAAGAGGCGCCCAAGACGGCCCAAGAGGCTCCCAAGACGCCCAAGAGACATCCAAGACGGATGATGAGGATGAGGATGAGGATGAGGATGAGGATGAGGATGAGGATGAGGATGATGAGGATGAGGATGATGAGGATGAGGATGAGGATGAGGATGATGCTGATGAGAATGATGATGATCATCATCATGACGGTGATAGTGATGGTGATGGTGATGGTGATGATGATGATGATGATGGTGTTGATTATGATGATGATGAGGAGGAGGAGGATGTTGATGATGATGATGATGATGGTGATGGTGATGGTTATTGTTATGATGATGATGATGATGATGATGATGATGATGATGATGATGATGATGATGATGATGATGAATGATGAATGATGAGGAGGAGAGGAGGAGAATGAGGAGGAGGATGAGGAGGAGCCAGGAGGAGGAGGAGGAGCGAGGAGGAAGGGGAGAGGGAGGAGGAAGGAGGAGTGAGGATTGAGAATGGAGGGGGACCTTGAGCAGGAAAAGGAGGAGGAGGATGGAGAGGGGCGGGGGGAGGGAGGAGCGAGGAGGAGGAGGAGGAGGAGGAGGAGGAGGAGGAGGAGTAATAATAATAGTCATCAACATAGCAATACTACAATGAATACTATGCTGATGTTGTTGATGCTGCTGAAGCTGGTGATGAGGATGATGATGGTGATGATGATGATGATGATGATGATGGTGATGATGATGATAGTGATCAGGATGATGATGCTGATGATGCTGATGATTATTATGCTGATGATCATGATGCTGATGTTGATGATGCTGATGATGATGATGATGATTAAGATGATGATGATGCTGATGATGATGCCGATGATGTTGACGATGATGCTGATGATGCTAATGATGATGATGATGATGATGATGATGATGTCGATGATGTTGACGATGATGCTGATGATGCTAATGATGATGATGATGATGATGATGATGCTGATGATGATGCTGATGATGATGATGCTGATGATGATGATGATGATGATGATGATGATGATGATGCTGATGATGATGATGCTGATGAGATGATGATGATGATGATGATGATGATGATGATGATGATGATGATGATGATGATGATGATGATGATGATGATGATGATGATGATGAGGGGGGAGGAGGATGAGGAGGAGGACGACGAGGATGACGAGGACGAGGAGGAGGACAAGGAAGAGGAAGACATGGCGAGAGATCGGATCAGGAGGAGGAGTGGCCCCCCCCACCCGATGCCCTCCCGGTCGCCAGAAGGCCCGGGCCGAGGAGTGGCTGCACACGGAGCGGCTCCTCGAAGGCGGGGGGTCTCCGTCGGCGGGCTGCCAGGTCTTGGAGGGCCAAGCGTCCAGGGACGGCGTGGCCGTTGCGTTCGTCGCGGTGCGAGGTCGGAGAGAGGGTAGGACCGTCTACGGCATGTTCTTGTTCAAGAGCGGGTCCCACATGGCATCCCAGGCCAGGTCGATGCTTCGGGGCTCGGCCCCCCAGACCTCAGAGGTTTGGAAAACCCCAGACCCCTTAGAGTCACGAGAAATACCGACGGAGGTTTTTGTGCTATTTGCGGCCTCCAGGAGCCCTTGACCGGCCTTGAGGCCGTCAAGAAACGACTCGGGATCAAAAACCGGTCCTGGAGAATGGGTAGAGATTTCTGGGGGTCGACGTCAATGAACAAATCATGACGTTGTGGGCCTGGGAATAAGATACTGCTTTTTTGTTTATGTGTTTTGATTTGATTTGTTCTATCGCCTTCTCACTTCTGAAGACTGGGGATCCTTGCTCCTCCTCATTTTCGGTGCGTATCGCGTTCCTTTCTCGATTGAGGTGCCCGTGGTTCGCATTTGGTTCGTCACGAAGGAAAGTGAAACTCTTGGGCCTCAGACTGGATCGTTGGCCTTCGCATCACAACAAAAGCAACAACAACAATAATAAACATAGAAACAATAATATTTGCAGTAATAATATCAGTAATAGAAATAGTTACACCAACAGCAGCAACAACAACAACAACTGCTCATGTCTGAGACTGCGCTGTGATGAAACATAGCCCCATTTTGACGGGTCGGCAAGAGTGCATCCTGCGTCCGCAATGCGAGCACACGTCGCTAGTCACCCCGTGAGGGACGTGGCGCCTGGTACAACGTCACGGTGGAGGTACAGGGACGATGGGCAATCTGGGGTTTGGTACCTCACAAAACAAACAATTAAGCTAAACGGGATGGTGGTTCGAAAACGGCAAACCGTGTGTGACATCCTCACAAGCATTGTTGTTGTGACGGTTCGAATCGGTTCGAAACAATAGGATCAGGTACGAAACAGAGGCAACACGAGCGTTTCGCGTGGGATGTCCGCCAAAATCAGGTGTCAGACCCGGTTCGAAGCAACAGGATGGCGGCTCGAAAATGGCAAACCGCGTGGGACATCCTCACAACATTTGCTCTATTGACGGTTCCAAAGCGGTTCGAAACAATAGAAATCGGTTCCAAACAATACGATGGGATGTTGGTTTTACAATTGGATGAGGGGGCGCAGACGGTCTCTATGTTTCGTTTTTACGGAAAAAGTTCAGGTGCAAAGTTGCGTGAACCTTGGAGTCCGGAGAACATGTGGATAAAGTTCGGCGGCGAATGTGTTCCACATATTCAGAGCGCGTTTTTTTGTGTATGAACTCCCGAATTGTTTCGAACTAGTTTCGAGTGTTTGTTCGATGTTGTTCAGAACTTTTCCCGAATTTTGAAACTTAGTTCGAACTTTTTCAAACTTTCTCAAAACCCTGCTAAACCATTTGAACTGTGTTTGGTTTCCCCCTTAACTTTCGAACTTGTTTCGAGCTCTTGTTTTCCTTGGTTTCCGAATTCGAACTGCATTCCCCCGCCCGAACCTAATCTCTAACTGTAATTGTTTTCCAGGAAAGCTTATCTCTGCCCTCGTCAGCCAGTTACAAGCCTGGTTCCACACAGTGGTATGGCAGTTCGAAAACGCCAAACCGCGTGGGACGTCCTCGCCAAATCGGCTTCCTCGACAGGTCTCAAGCGGTTCCCAACACCAGAAGCCGGCTCCGAACACTTGGAGAAGCTGCGTTTCGCTCGAGACGTCCTTGAACATACGCTTGGAGCCTGGCCCCAAGCAGGTCCCAAGCAGAAGAATCGCGTGGGACATCCCCTGCAAAGTGGCGCGTGCGCCGTTCCAAACCGCGACCGCGACGACGACGACGACGACCACGACGGCACGACCACGACGATACGTGTCCTCGTCTCGCCGCTGGCCGCGCTCGGCCGCGCCTCCTTCTGGCCACCCCCCGGGGCGGACGTCCCCCCTCGGGATGGAGACGTGCCGGGGGGAGACATCAAACGACGCGAAGATCGGGACAAAATCGGATCGGGATAACTCGAAATCTCTGAGAATCGGCGGCTTTGGAGGATGTATCGGGCGCCGCGGCCGCTCCAGAGCGTTCCGGAACGCTCTGGGAGCGCTCCGGAACGCTCTGGAGCGATTTATCCCGATCCTAGCCCTGTTTTAAGACAACGCCGCGCTTCCATGGGGGACATGCTGCCGTCGCCCCCAAACACGGACCTGTTGTAGTCAAACCGCCCGTCTGGGTTATTTTTTGCTCGTGTCGCTCGTGCGGCCCCGCAGCCTATTGGAGGGCCCATACATTCTGAGTCAGTTCTCCTTCTTCCGTTGTTTTGCCAAGCCGTATCTTTTTCTTGATTTGACCTTGGTTCCGAGTCCCAATCCAGCAGTCAAAACACAGCCTTCTAGCAGTGAATGCGCGTGTGGTCGCAATTCTCTCGATTCCGATCGCAAATCCAATGCAAATTCGCCCAGCTTACCCTCGCTGCAACTTTTGGAAAAGTTGGAGGGAGGCGGGGGGGAAGGATGAGGGAGGAGCTTGCATCGATCAGCTTTCGGTTTACTGATGTTGTTGTGCTGTGCGTAGGTGAGCTGCTTGTCAGCAGTGGTGTACCGTGCTCAGGCGTTGCTGGACTCAGGTAGCACTTATCTGGCGCAGGCTGGATCCAAGAGGTAAATGGCGACTCTCTTGGAAAAAATGCGCGTGTGGTCGCTTCAATCTCGATTTCTATCGCAAGTCCAATACGCGTCCGTCCAGTTTACCCTCGCTCCAACTTTTGGGACCAGTTGGAGGGAGGAAGGATGGAAGGATGAGGCATGAACTTGTCGATGCGGTTGCCACAGGCATCTGTGTGCTCACAGTCACTGGTGGACTCAGGCGCTGCTGGGCCCAAGTAGCACTACTTGCGTTTCGGTGCAACCAGCTCCACATCTCAACGACACCGATGGAAACACCCCCTCATGCCACAACGGCATTTGGATGCATCATAGCCATTCCTTTGGTTATGGCAAGGGGGGGCCACACTTGAATTACGGTCATGTATCCCTCACAAGTTTTTGAAGAATCGCGCTCTCGTTCTGGACTCTTGAACGATTCTTGTTTGGAATCGCGCTATCGCTGCGACATCCTCTCGATTCATGCAGGACTCACGCCTCAGCGACCCGCCCGCCCCTTCGGTTCTGCCGCTTGTTTTCCTGCTCCGAACCCCTTTCCTGCTAAACTCTCCCTTGCTCCATCCTTCTCCCTCCCATTTTCTCCTTCCCTACCCTGTCCCTTCCCGCACTCCTTTCCTCCTGACGATCTGTTTTGTCTCCATCGTCTTCTTGTTTTGAGGGCTGCGCCACTCACTGCGCGTGACAGGAAAGGAAATATACCCCAAGGGGGGAGCGATCGAAGACGAGGAGGGTGGTCGTCGAGCGTTTGGGATTCACAGGTTGATTGACACACGAGCAGATGAGAGCGAACAGTTCTAGCATTTCTGGAGAATGAGTATTGGTGATCCCCCCACTCCGGTGCGTACTGTGTTTTTTCATTGAAGTGCCCTTCCCAGAGCTCGCACCTTTTTTAACTAGGGGAAGTCTTGGGCCTCCAAACCTCGCCGTTGACCCCGAAAGAAATTCCACAACGAGGGCTCCCGCCTGTCGCTTCCACACGGCTCCAGCTGAGAACTTCTTTGCAATTTCTTTGGGAATCGCGCTCTCGCTTCAGACTTCCTTACAACTTATTAGCGGATCACTCTCGGCGCTCTGTAATCGCGTTCTCGCTCGGGACTTCTTCGCAATTTTCTCAGGAGGCGCGCTCTTGCCTGAGACTTCCTTGCCATCCCCTCTGGCGAATGCCTCTTGCTAATTCATATCGTTTTCCATCTTCTTCCTCCGTACCTCGTGCCCCCTTCCCTCCTCTTTTACTTTTTCTACTCGCTGCGCCGATTACACGTGGGAGGAAAGGGAACTATATTCCCCAACGGGGCTGCGATCAACGACGAAGAGGGCGGCCATCAAGAGTTTGGAAGATACATGTTGAATGACGCGAGCGTACGAGAGCGAACAGTCTTACATGCTTGAAGCCTCATTTCTATAACACTTCTTGTTGAGACCTGTCTGGTGGCACATGTGTTTTTCAATTGAAATTCCCTTCCCAGGGCTCGTCCCTTGTGTTTTTTTTTTGCCAGGAGAAGTCTTGGAACTCAGACTGCGCCCCTGGCCCCCAATCTACAACAACGGCTCCCGTCTGTCTAGACGCTTCGCCTAACCCCACCAGCGTGCGTTCTCTTCCTCTTTTCGCCTCCCTCTTCCTGTACGCTAATTTAGGCCGTTGCATCTGCGCTTCGGTCCTTTACGCCGCCCGACCTTCTCGCCGCGGTCGCGATCAACAAAAGTAACCCCACCAGCCCATTCAGATCATGGATGTGGAGGAGCATGCAGTGGAAGAAAGGGCCAGGGAAGCCGTCATACCCCCAGGAGGGGGAGGCCGGAAGAGGGATCGGGGGAGGGGGGTGTAGGAGGAAGGGGAAGGGGAGGGGGGAGGAGGTAGGGAGGAGGAACAGGAGGAGGAGGAGGGCCAGTGCAAACCCAAGACTCATCAACGATGTTGGAATATCCCCTCCTCCAAGCTCCCTCTTCATAGGCCCCTACAAATATTCCTGTCCACCTGAGGGAAGTGCCCCATTAGGAGACAACCGCTGGAAGATCCAGAATCGTGCCAAAACACCTTTCTCGGAGCTGTAACGCCACGAATCAACATGACTGTTGCGTCTTGACGACCCTGAATCCTGCCCAAATACAGATCCTGGGACTTCAACACCGCGAATCAACGTACTGTTGCGCCCTGGTATTCCTGAACCGTTCCAGAACGCCATGTCTGGTAGCTAACCATGGGCCTCTGTGAAACCCTCATGTATTGTCCCAAGCGAATGTACATGGCGCTAAGGCGAGAGCCACATTTCGAAAAGAACCGCCCTCGATCCGTGAAGCCATTGCAAATGTTGAAGGCGACTGTGCGCGGCGTTAAGGCAATAGCCACATTCTGACAACGGCCCGCCCTCAATGCGGGCGCGGCGCTGAGGCGAGAGCCACATGTTGAAAACGGACCGCCCTCAATCCAGGCAGCCTTTGCAATTCATGAAGGCGTATGTGCGCGGCGCTAAGGCGAGCGCAACGTTTTGAAGACGGCCCGCCCTTAACTCGTGCAATGCTCTTATTTTTGTGAAGTCCAATGTGCGTGGCGCTGAGGCGAGAGCCATATGTTGAAGACGGCCCGCCCTACATCCGGTAAACGCGTGCAGACTTCAAGCTTCAAGATCATACATGGAGACGAAGTCTCAGGTGAAACGCCTGGCCCGCCCTTTCGACCAGCCTCAGGGGCGACAGGGAGGAGTTATGTACAGGGAAAATAATGGAGGAGAAGGGAAGAATAGCCACAAGCCTTTGGAAGCTTCTTGGGGTCTCTTCGGATGTCTCTTGAGAGCTTCTTGGAGTCTTCTTGGGACGTCTTGGGGGCCTTTTGGCGGTCCCGTGGGCCTCTTGGAGCGTATTGGATGCCTCGAGGAAGCCTTTTGGGGCTTGCTGAGAGTCTCTTGGAAGCCTCTTGGGGGCCTCTTGGGGCCTCCTGGGCGCCACTTGGAGCCCTCTTTGGGCCCTCTTGGGGCACTCTTGGGAGCCGTGGGGGTCATCTTGGGGTCATCTTGGGGGAGTTCGATCCAAGAAGGACGGGCCCCCAATTAGCCTCCCTCCCAGGAACCAAACGATATGCCAAAACCGTAGGACAATGAATGGTTTGTACCTCCTCGCTAAGGCCATCGTGGACGCTCCAATAGGTCGCGCCCCCCCCCGCCCAGGTCCAGGGGAGGGGGTAGGGGGAGGGGTCAAGTTACCCCCTCCCCGCCCGCAAGCCGTCTTGCTCACTCCCACCCGCCCTCCCAACACATACGTAGCACCCGAGTCTGGCCCGAGCCTCAGCATATTCAGCAGTCGTCTTGGGATGGGGAGCTACTGGGGGCCAATCCGCCGCCGCCGCCGCTGCCTCCGCCGCCGCCGCCGCCGCCGCCGCCGCCGCCGCCGCCGCTGCCCGCCCCCGCCGCCCCCGCCGCGCCGCCGCCGCCGCCGCCGCCTGCCGCTGCCGCCGCCGCCGCCGCCCGCCGCCGCCGCCCCCCGCTGCGAAACCGCCGCCGCGCGCAGCCGCAGTGGTGCCGCCACCGCCGCCGCCGCCGCAGCCGCCGCCGCCGCGCTTGCGCTGCCGCAGCCGCCGCAGCCGCCGCAGCCGCCGCCACCGCCGCCGCAGCCGCCGCAGCCGCCGCCGCCGCCAAGTGTACTCTGCATTGTGTTTTGACAGGGATGGGGGGGGGGGGGGCGCATCGGGTTGGCTGCGCATGTTCCGAATTTGGAGGCAGAGTGTGTTTTGTATGGTTTTTTATCAGGGATGGTGGGGGGGGGGTCGGCATGGACTCGGGTTGGCCCCCAGTCGCCTGGGGGAGGGGGTGTTTATTAATAGGGAACAGTGATCCAGCTAACCGCCCGCCCGGAAGCCGTCCAGCTTTCTCCCACCTGCCCTCCCGACACAAGTAACACCCGAGTCCGAGCATGTTCAGCGGTCGTTTTTGAGTGGACTGCTACGTACTGGGAATCAAAGCCGACCCCAGGTGCGCGACGCTTGGGCGAGGTGCGCCATGCGTGCCAGGGGCGCCACACGTGCCAGGCACCCCTGGGGCCCGAGCGTGCCAGGCGCGTCTGGTGCGCCAGATGCGCCACGTGCTCCGCGTGCGCCAGGTGCGCCGCACACTTCAGCCGCGCCAGGTGCGCCGCGTTCGGGGCACGTGCAGAGTGCGTCAGGTGCGCCTGCGCACGTGAGAGCACACATCGGGAAACATGTCGGCCCCCGCCATCCTTGTCGAAAACCGATGCCCATCATTGTGTCTGGCTGGCCTGCGCACAGCAGGCTACGCGCCACCACCCCCGCCGTCCCTGTCAAAAACCACTTGACAGTGATCGCGGGATGGCCGCGCATAATCCAGATTTTGCCGCGAGGTGCATGTTGTATGGTTTTTTTTTGTCAGGGATGGTGGCCCTGCGCGCAGCAGGGAATATGCTGACACCCCCGCCGTCCTTGTCAAAATCAAGACGAAGTGCTCGCGGGCCTCAAGAACGTGACTCAAGACTTTGTCCCAAAGTGTACTTTGCATTGTTTTCTGACAAGGATGGCGGGGGGGGGTCGCATCGGGTTGGCCGCGCATGCTCCAGATATTGAGGCAGAGTGCGATCTGTATTGTTTTTGACAGGGATGGTGGGGGGCGGGTGGTCATGGTGTCGGCACGGTGCCTGGTTGGCCCCCGGTCGCCTGGGCCAGGCGGTGTATATTAATAAGGAAGAACGATAAACCCTTCTCCAAAGGGGAAGAAGGGGGTTGGAAGAGCCAGAGGGCTGGTGGGATTCGACAACGGGGGCTTAAAAGTCGAGACCTGCTCCCAGTTCGCGAAGGAATCGCCCTCTCGCTCGAGTCGCCCTTGCGATTTACTCAGGACTCGCGCTCTTACTCGAGACTCTTTCGCGATTTACTCAGGCATCGCGCTCTCGCTCGAGACGCCCCAGCGATTTGCTCAGGAATCGTGCTCTTTAGCAGTTGACTCAGGAACCGCTGCGTGGCTCCAGGCTTTTTTTTTTCTTGCTTCACCATGCGGCCGCGCTCTCGCCCAGCACTTCCCCTTACTCGGGAAAATCGACCTCTCGCTCAGCACTCCCTGGCCACTGATCCAGGCGCCGCGCCCCTGGCACCCAGGAGCCGCGCTCTCGCAGCACGAGAGACCCCCTCGCACATCTGCTCGGCACGCGTGCTCCTCGCCCGAGGCCTCTCAGTGCTCCGGCGTCAGTGCTCGCCCGCTCGACCCGACCGTCGGAGGCCCGCCCGCCCGACCCGCCTGTCCGAGTCCGCCTGTTGCCCGCGAGGGGGAGGACGGGGAGGATGAGACAGGCGGCTGCACGTCGTCGACGTTCTACGGCCACGAGAGTGAGTGACGAGGCTGAGGGAGAGGGGGAGCGTGATGCTGCTGCTGCTGCTGCGGCTGAGGATGAGGATGAAGATGAGGGTGAGGATGAGGATGAGGATGGTGATGGTCCTGATGATATTACGGTGGTGATGGATGTTGGATGATGGAGGACGGGTGGTAGATGATGGATGGTGAATGATGGATGGTGGGTGATGGATGGTGGATGATGATGATGATGACGATGGCGATGATTATGATGATGATGATGATGATGATGATGATGATGATGATGATGATGGTGATGATGATGATGATGATGATGATGATGATGATGACAGTGGTGGGGGTGATGATGGTGATCGTGATGCTGATGGTGATTGTGATGGTGATGATGCTGATGATGGTCATGCTGATGATGTTGGTGATGATGATGATGACCATGATGATGATGATGATGATGATGATGATGATGATGGTGATGCTGATCATGATTATGAGTATGATAATGTTGATGATGCTGATGATGATGTTGCTGATGATGAGAGTGATGGTGATGAGGATGATGACGATGATGACGATGACGACGACGATGACGATGACGATGGCGACGGTGACGGTGACGATAACGATGACGATGACGATGATGCTGACGATGACGAAGACGATGACGATGATACTGATGATGATCGTGATGATGATGACGCTGATGAGGATGAGTATGGTGATGATGATGCTGATGATGATGGTGATGATGAGTATGATGATGCTGATGATGATGATGATGATGATGATGCTGCTGCTGCTGATGATGATGATGATGATGGTGATGATGATGATGATGATGATGATGATGATGATGATGGTGATGGTGATGGTGATGGTGATGGTGATTGTGATGGTGATGGTGAGGGTGATAGCGATGGCGATGGTGATGCTGATGCTGATGACGATGTTGATGTTGATACTGATGCTACTGCTGATGCTGATGCTGATGCTGATGCTACTGCTGATGCTGATGATGGTGACGACGGCGACGACGATACCAGATGATACAGAGAATGACAATGCTGGAGGAGGAGGAGGAGGAGGAGGAGGAGGAGGAGGATCGCCCCTCTCCGCGGAGGGCCGTCCACCTGCCCCCTCGTCGACGGCGAGCGCACGGGGTGCCACGCGTCCTGCGAGGCCTCCCGCCAGCCCACCCGCCGCTCGCCGGCCGCCGCCGCCGCCGTCGTTGTCGCCCATGCAGGGCGCCTTGCGATCCGATTCGATGCGATTCGTTTCGCCGTTTGGGGCCGCAGTTCACTGGCACCGGCCAGGGACAGCCGGAGCCAGGCACGGCGATGCGACTTCGATTCGATTTGGGACGATTCGCCTGCGATTGGATTCGTTTCCGATCCGATCCGACTGCGCGGTTCCGTCCAGCTCGCCGCCGTCGCTGCCATCGTCGTCGCTGTCGCCGTCGTCGCAGTCGTCGCCGTCGTGGTGGGTGTCGTCGTGTCTTGGGCCCCCCTTTGGGCGCTTTCGGGCCGTCCTGGAGGCCTCTGGTTCCGTCTTGGGCCGTCGGAAACCCAAAGGGCGAGAACGCGAACATTTGCCACAAGCTTTTCAGAAGATCACAGGCCTTTGGTCTACTGTACTGGGAGCCACCTCGAGATCCTTTTAGAGCTTGGAGTATCTCAGGGGCCGTCTTGGGCTGTCATGGCGGCATCCTCGGGCCATCTTGAGCACTCTTGGAAAACCATCCTGACGTTCTGAAGGCGTCTTGGGAACGCCTTGTGCCATCTCGGCAGTCTCGGAGGCGATCTCGACTCGATTGTCTTTGCCAGGTGGCCGGAGGGTTGTAGCGGAGGCCATTGGTCGGGGGTGGACAGACCTCCTACCCTGACACGTCGATTAAAGAATTGGCCGTTTTCGGTTCGCGATAGGGCGTCGCGGCCGTCATTTTTGCGGGTCCAGGTCCGTCGGTTTCGGTCCCAGGCCGTTTTCACTAAGGGGAGGTTTACTAAAGGGAGGTTTGTCCAACGCCGAATTGGGAGTCTTTTGGAGGTGCCCCAAAGAGCCAGTTGCCAATTTGGCAGGCCGTGCACCCCTCTGCAGGCGGAATGGGGTGGCGGGCAGGGGCTCCCGCGGCGAGCTCCGCAGCCGTGCCGGCGCGGCATGCTGTGCGGCGCCCTCCGAAACGTGCAGCGCGCGCGGCAGTTCGCGTTTCTGCATTTTTCAGGAGGGGAAAGAACACGCAGACACAATGAATCGTCGATTCCCCAGGAAGATATGGGAAAATGTGGGAAGTGGGGGGGAAGACAAAAGCCCAGAACATGTAGGAAGACATTGGGAATCTTTTTCTATTTGTGTGTATTTCTTTGTGTGTCCTGGGGCCCCTCCAATTCTGGAGGCCCACGCGCTCTTCCACGGCCCTCTCAGACCCTGGTGCCTCCTTCCCAGCCGTCCGGTGGTGGTGGGCCCTCGGTTTGAGAGACGGCGCCCCGCGCCCTCACCTCGGGCCGGGCGGAAAGGGGGGGATTGGGGAAAGGGGGGGGTACGAAACTTGCTGCATGCAGCTGGTTTCGGCCTCGCCGAGGGGCCCGTTCCTCGATACATAGCCGCCTCCGGCGCCGGGAGGCGCCGGGAGAATCAGCTGCGCGAGCTGATTCTCAAACCCCCCCTTTTGCTATCCCCCCCTTTCGCCCGACCCGATCGCCTCACATTCCTCCTCCCGCTTTTCCCTCCTCACATCCCTGCCTCTGCCCCCCGCGCCAGTCCATCATGTCGGCACAACCCTTACTCGCTTCGTGGCCCCACCGCACAAGTCAACCATCTCGGCACACCCCTCACGCGTTTCGTGGCCCCGTAGGGAGTTCCACCGAAGGCCTTGGTGGCTGCGCTCGCATGGCGCCACCGCACCCGTTCCGGCACACCCCTCACACGTTTTGTGGCCCCAAAGTGAGCTCCACCGAAGGTCCCAGTGGTGTTGCGCCCGCATGGCACCAACGCGACCAGTTCGGCACACCCGTCACACGTTTTGTGGCCCCAATGGGAGCTCCTCCGACGGCTTGAAAGTGTTAGCCCCCGGGGGGGGCTAACACTTTCAAGCCGTCATCAGGGGAAGAGGGAGAGTAGAATTCATATTGAGTAATTGTGGAGGGGGAGGGGGAGGGGGAGGGGGAGGGGCAAGCTAGGTGCGCTCGCGTCATATCTGACATCCTACCCCTCCCTCCCATCCCTTACCATGGCGTAGATCCCTCTCTACTCGCACAGTCGGATGTCGAGCAGGGCAATGATCCCGAAAGGGTACGCGATGCATTGTAGAGCACGGCATGGCATGGCGTAGAAGAGCACCGCAAAGCGTAGTATCAACCTAGCATTGCATTGCCGTGGCATGGCACGGGAAATGACGCCAGCGCTGCAGCGGGAGCACGAGTCGAAACGAGCGGAAGCGCAGAAATGAGGCCAGCGCTGCAGCGGGAACACGATTCGGAACGAGCGGAAGCACGGGAAATCCCGAGGCCAGCGTTGCCAGCGGGACTCCGAGACGATGTCGAAAACGAGCGGCAAGGCGCGGAAATGAGGCCAGCGCTGCAGCCGGGAACAACGATTCGGAACGAGCGGAAGCACGGAAATGAAGCCAGCGTTGCAGCGGGAGCACGATTTGGAACGAGCGGAAGCGCGGAAATGAGGCCAGCGCTGCAGCGGGAGCACGATTCGGAACGAGCGGGGCCCTAAAATGAGGCCGGCGCCTCAGCGAGAGCAGCATTTTGAAAAAAAACACATATGCAGGCGAAAACCCAACTCCGGGGAAACCTGTGTGTAAAAAACAATACGCGGGGGGGTCGAGCACTTTCAAACCGTCATCAGGGAAAGAGGGAGAGTAGTATTCATATTGAGTAATTGTGGAGGGGGAGGGGGAGGCGGAGGCGAAGGGGGAGGCGGAGGGGGAGGGAGACGGGGGAGGGGGAGGGGGAGGCGGAGGAGGAGGCGGAGGGGGAGGTGGAGGGGGAGGGGAAGGGGGCAAGCTAGGTGCGCTCGCGTCATATCTGACGTCCTACCCCTCTCTCCCATCACTTACCATGGCGCTGATTTTCTCTATCCGCGGACGCGTGTCGTAGCGGACCTGTGGCTCCGCGCGCGCGTGCGTAGTGGGTGGTGGTGCGCGTGCGTGCGTGCGTGCGTGCGTGTGTGCGTGGTTGTGGTGGTGCTGGTGCTGGTGCGGGTGCTGGTGCTGGTGCTGGTGCTGGTGCTGGTGCTGGTGCTGGTGCTGGTGCTGGTGGTACTGGTGCTGGTGCTGGTGCTGGTGTGGTGCTGGTGCTGGTGCTGGTGCTGGTGCTGGTGCTGGTGCTGGTGCTGGTGC
>CAUYUJ010001767.1:0-27500 GCA_963575745.1 Prorocentrum cordatum
TGCGTGCGTGCGTGCGTGCGTGCGTCCGTGCGTGCGTGCGTGCGTGCGTGCGCGCGTGCGTGCGTGTGTGCGGTGCGTGCGTGCGTGCGTGCGTGCGTGCGTGCGTGCGTGCGTGCGTGGGTGGGTGGATGGGTGGGTGGATGTGTGTGTGTGTGTGTGAATGTGTGTGTGTGTGTGTTCGTGCGTGCGCGCGTGCGTGCGTGCGTGCGTGCGTGCGTGCGTGTGTGTGTGTGTGTCCTTGTGTCTGTGTGTCTGTGTGTGTGCTGTGTGCTGTGTGCTGTGTGCTGTGTTGTGTGTGGTGTGCGTTGTGTGTTGCGTATCGTGTGTCGTGTGTCCTGTGCTGTAAGTCGTGTGTTAGTGTTTGTGTTTGTGTTTGTGTCTGTGTTTGTGTTTGTGTTTGTGTAGTGTGCTTGTGTTTGTGTTTGTGTTTGTGTGTGTTTGTGTGTTTGTGCGTGTGGTTGTGTTTGTGTGTATGTGTTTGTGGCTGTGCTTGTGTTTCTGTGTGTGTCTCCCTCTTTCTCCCCATCTCTCTCTCCCTCTCTCTCTCTCTCTTCTCTCACTCTCCCTCTCTCTCTCTCTCTCTTCCTCTCTACCTCTATACCTCGCTCTCTCTCTCTCTCTCTCCTTCTCTTTTTTGTTCTCTCTCTCTCACTCTCTCACTCTCTCTTTAAACCCTGACGTCGCGTTTGTTTCACAGCACGGGCCTCTGGCAGTCTGGGACCACCTCCCCTGCACCAGCTCTTCATCCTGAGCCGGTGTTGACGGCCCCGGGGCCCGATGGGCCCCCGGAGGCTGACTACGGCCAGAACCTGCTGTCGCGATTGTTGTTGCGACCCGGAGGGGTCAGGGTCTCCCTCCAGAACGGGGAGAGGAGGAGGAGCCTCGCGCCGCGTCGGCCTCCGCCTTGTTTGCCGCGGGGACCTTGCCCCTGGTGATGATCCTCTCGGCCGCGAGCCTGGCCTCAAGAGGGAGGAGGAGGAGGAGGAAGAGGAGGAGGAGGCAAAAAAAGAGGAGGAGGCGGAGGAGAGGAGGCGGAGGAGGAGGAGGACGAGGAGGAGGAGGGGGGTGGGGGGAGAAGGAGGAAGAGGGAGAGGAGGAGGAGGAGGAGGAGGAAGGAGAAGAGGAGGAGGAGGAGGAGGAGCGCCAGTCCCTGTAGGGGAGAAAGCGGGCCAACAGCAGGGGCAGCGAGGAACGGGAAGGGTCGGGGGTCCCACACTACCCCGTGGGGATGGCAGCCGTGTAGAGCCCCTTGACATCTGCATTCAGCCTGGACATGGCACGGGCCCGTGCTCTCATGATTCCCTTAGCAACCTCGGCCCCACGGAGCTATTTGTCTCCCATGCTTTGCTGCGAGCTAAGCAAGGGATCGATGGCAACAGCCGCAAAACACAACTCACTACTGGCAGAGATCGGAATGCAACGTAAGATCCGCAGACCCAGTCGGCGTGTGGAAGTGGCTGTTCCGTTTGACTCGTTTTCGTCGATGTCGTCGTTGCCGTCGCCGTCGCCGCTCCCTTTTTTCCCTGGGCCCGTCGCCGCCCTCCCCTTTCCCTGGGCCCTCCTCCTCAGAACGAAATTGAGCAACGTCGTAGTTGAGTAAGCCCCTTCCCTTTTTGATCCCTTCCCCGCCTGGGGGGGTCTCGGAGGGGTCGCAGGGGGATCCCGGGTATGACTACCACCCCGCCTGGTGGAGCCGAGGGCCCAACAAAAGTCCCAAGACGAGCCGCCCCAACAGGCCCTGAAGACAGTCCAAACGGACCCCGAATCGCCGAACGATCGGTCCAAGACGTCTTTACGGCCTCCAGACGGCCCCTAGAGGCATCGAAGAGCACTCCAAAGAGAGCCCCAAGAGGGAGCGTACATTGATTGTCATTGAAATTTTCATGGATTTGAGCGTTCTCGCCTTTTCAACTTTCATACCTTCCAAAACGGCCCACAAGGCTCCAACGATCACCCCCAGAGTCCTCCAAGAGGACCCCGAAACGGGCCAAAGAGGGTCCGAAGACGGCCTAAGAGGCACCCAAGAGGGTTCCAAGAGGGTGCCCAGACAGGGGAAGCCCATCGGACAGTTCGACTCCTTAGCCCCGAGACGCTCCTAGGAGGCCCAAGAGGCCCCCAAGAGGCCCCCAAGAGGCCCCCAAGAGGCTCCAAGAGGCCCCCAAGAGGCCCCCCAGGATGCCCCAAGAGGCTCCCAAGAGGCTCCCAAGAGGCATCCAAGATGCTCCCAAAGGGCCCCCGAAACTGCCCCCCTGAGGCCTCCGAGAGCGCTCCGAAGAGGCCCCATCGTCGTCGTCGTCGTCGTCGTCGTCGTCGTCGTCGTCGTCGTCGTCGTCGTCGTCGTCGTCGTCGTCGTCGTCGTCGTCGTCGTCGTCGTCGACGTCATCGTCCCCCTTCTAGGTCAGCGGCACCAGCCGCAAGGCCTTCACAATAGACTGCCCGTAAAACTGACCCCAGCCCCAGCCATTATTCACGAGAAGGAGGAGGGCTCTGACTATGGGCACGATCATCGGGCACACCACGTAGGGGTCCAGAGAGTCTCCACCTATATTCTGACATCCCCACATTCACCAGAGCGTCCCTTCACGGTACCTAATACTCGCATTCCACCCGCTACACATCGTCTTCGTCATGTTGTGTAATAATATACGCACAAACATTTACTGGCGACCAGGTGAAGTCGGACGAACGTGCACGGCGCAATGCTCAGAGACAGCTCTGGCACCCGGTACCTCAGCCTAGGGAGCAGTAGGTGCACAGGGCTCACGTTAGACGATGCGTGCAGGACGCGGTATACTTTCCCTTGGAATACAGCGGCCCAGGGATGCGTCGGCACGCGAAGAAGCATGAGTAAGGAATTCACAAACAGCGGATCCCACGCATGGGTAATTGAAACCGCCCCAGGCTCCACCAGATCATCGAAGACTTCCTGGAGCTCTCGAAGAGCACCACTCTACTGAGACGCGCAGAGGGCGGCAGCCTTGGCCCTCAATCCCAGACACACCACATCGCAATGATACCCACACCTTCGATGACGGCAAAGCTTACCACAGGATATCGATACATTGGGAGCCGCCGTCAGCCGTTGGACGCACGTATGCTCGATTGTTCATATGTCCTTGCTGGGCGGGCAGATCTGACCCACGAGGCCCAGCACCGAGAAGCAATACCCGCTGTAGCCTAAGACACACTGAGGGGACCCTGCTGGAGCCCTTTTCAACCTGGAAGCGCGAGCCCTGGGATCTGCCAGGAGCCACCCAGAAGATGGCGCGCCCCTCAGCCCCAGCCGCGATGCCCAGATGTTTCCCAGAAGTCCGATCTTGGAAGCTCAGCCCCCGGTCGACGAATGTCACCCTGACCTCCGAGACTTCAAACATACCGGGAAGAACGACGAGGGTTTTAGCAACGCTCCAGACCATGCCCGTCGACGCGGCACTCTGGACTAGCAACTTCACCGCGCGCGGGAGGTCGGGAAAAAAGCCGGCAACAACCGAAGCGAGATCGTCAGAAAATCCTGCCAAGTCGGCTTTCGGATGCACGGCCTGGGCCTTGAAAGCTCCAGGATTGATTCGCACCGCACCGCAAACATATTCCTGAAAACAAGCAGCCCTGCCGAATCCAGCGCTCCAGCTTTAGCCGCGCCGGTTCAGAGACTCGAAGGCGGATGCAAGTCGCCGGTTCGGAATGCAACATCTTCACCACGCCAACGAACCAATCGGGCAGCGCCATCCTCTTAGGAACGCGCAGCATCCATTCATGCGACATGCTGGGAACGCTTGCTGCAGGTCAAACAGGCACGCG
This sequence comes from Prorocentrum cordatum, assembly GCA_963575745.1. NCBI lineage: Eukaryota > Dinophyceae > Prorocentrales > Prorocentraceae > Prorocentrum > Prorocentrum cordatum. The sequence goes on from CAUYUJ010001767.1 coordinate 3,799, forward strand.
ACCGCGTCCTGCAGGTTTTCCACAACCCTCCATAGCACCATCCATGTTGGTCTGCAGAAAGATAAAGTGTGGCCCTGCATCTGACGGGCAGAGACGAATCCTTCCTGAGCCAAGTCGATCGCGACCTGTCCACACGGGCGAGAGAGCGGGCATGTCCAGGACCCATGCAGTCCGAAAAGAATGCCGGCGGCCACGTCGCACGCCTTCTGGCACGCGCAGTGGGGAATCCCGTCGGGCCAGGGCAGGGGCCTCGGAAGAGTCGTCATGTCGGCGAAGGTGGGACTCGACAGGAACCACTGGACACCCTCGGGCGCCGCGCGGACGAAAGGGTCGCACCTCTCAACGGCGGCAGCGGCCTGCAGCCGACGGCGGGAGACATGCCCCCAGCGCAGGGCTCCGCACTTGGAGCGCTCGCCTGGATCCACGATGGCCTCGCCAGCCTCGTCGGTCACAGAAGCGAGCGCAACAGATCCGCGAAAGTAAGCCCACGCGAGCCAGAGCCCACTGAAACGTAGCATCTTCCTGCTCGCACGTTCTCAGACAGGCCTGGGTCCGCTCGAACCTCGGCGTCATCCCCCAGACACTGTTGCCGAACCTGCTGAAACTTCGCGGAACTCATCAGGGCGCGACCACAGCCAACCTCGGCGTCATAGCACTCCGCAAGAACAGGACATGCCCGAACAGCTCGCTGAATCACAGGCCAGCCCCCGCGAAGGCGCCCCCGAACCACCATGAGCACCCAGGCAACCTCTTGGGCCATGGGCCCAAAGCCATCCAAGTCCCTCCTCTTCGCGGTTTTCTAAACGGCCTCATATTACATAACCTTGAGATCGCGCCGTCTCGTACGAAGGTCATCGCTGAGGGCGACTCGTTTCCCCCCAGGCTGCGAAGTGACAAAAACCGCCGCGTGGTCACTTAAACTACCCATGTCAAGGACTCAACTACACGCACTTGCGAGTACCGCAATTGTGAATATCTTCTTCGGTGGACCTCCCTATGGGGCCACGAAGCGCTGCACTGGGTGGGGAGGGCGCACGTGGGCAGCGGCGCCTGGGGCCGTCGCGGGGCCCCCAACGGGGCCGCGAAGCGCTGCGCTGGGGGGGGGGGGGGGGGGCGCATACGGGCGCTTGCACTGGGGCCATCGGTGGAGCTCCCTACGGGGCCACGAAACGCTGCACTGGGTGGGGGGGCGCACGCGGGCGGTACTGGGGCCGTCGATGGAGGTCCGCATTGGCCACGAAGCGTTGCGCTGGGTGGCGGGGGGGGGGGCGCGCGCGGGCGGTAGCGCTGGGATCTTCGGTGGAGTTCCGTATGGAGCCACGAAGCGTTGTACCAATTGGGGGGGGCGCGTGCGGGCGGTAATTAGAACTGGGGCCGTCGGTGGGGCTCCCTACGCGGACATGAGGAGGCTGCGCTGGGGGGGGGGGCGGGCGCACGCGGACGTTGCACGGGCCCTTCGGTGGAGCTCCCCAAGCGGGGGGGGGGGGAGCGCACGCGGGACGTAGCGCAGGGGCCTTCGGTGGAGCTCCCCGCGGGACCGCGAGACGCCGCGCTGGGCGGGGGGGGCGCATGCAGGCGGAAGCACAAAGGCCGTCGGAGGAGCCCCCGATGGGGCCACGAACCGCTGTGCTGGGGGGGGGGCGCATGCAGGCGGTAGCACTGGGGCCGTCGGTAGAGCTCCCTTTGGGGTCGCAAAACTGTGTGTGCGCGTGCGTGCGTGCGTGCGTGCGTGCGTACGCGCGCGCGCGTGCGTGCGCGCGTGCGTACGTGCGTGCGTGCGTGCGCGCGTGCGTGCGTGCGTGCGTGCGTGTGTGCGTGCGTGCGTGCGTGCGTGTGTATGTGTGTGTGTGTGTGTGTGCGTGGGTGCGTGGGTGCGTGGGTGCGTGGGTGCTTGGGTGCGTTGATGCGTGCGTGCGTGCGTGCGTGCGTGCGTGTGTGTGCGCGCGTGTGCGCGTGCGCGTGCGCGTGCGCGTGCGCGTGCGCGTGCGCGTGCGCGTGCGTGTGCGTGTGCGTCGTGCGTGTGCGGTGTGTGAGGGTGCGCGTGCGCTGTGCGTGTGCGTGTGCGTTGCGTGCGCGTGTGCGTGTGCGTGTGCGTGCGCGTGCGCGTGTGCGTGTGCGTGTGCGCGTGCGCGTGTGCGTGTGCGTGCGCGTGTGCGTGTGCGTGGGCATGTGCGTGTGCGTGTGCGTGTGCGTGTGCGTGTGCGATTGCGTGTGCGTGTGCGTGTGCGTGCAGGTGCGCGTGTGCATGTGCGTGGGCGCGTGCGTGTGCGTGTGCGTGCGCGCGTGTGTGTGCGTGTGCGCGTGCGTGAGCGTGTGCGTGTGCGATCATAATGATCATCATCATCATGCTCATCATCACCATCATCATCACCATCATCCTCATCACTATCATCGTCAGCATCGCCGCCACCATCAGTTTCATCAGTAAAATCATAATCATAAGTATTACCATCAACGGCATAAGCATCGTCATCAACATCAACATGATCAGCATCAGCGTCAAAGCCGTCATCACAATATCACCACCTCAACATACGAACAAAGCATCTTCAGCGTGATCATCGCCATCAGCATCAGCAGCATCGTCAGCATCGTCAGCAGCATCATCACCATCGCCATCAAAATCATAAGTATGATCCTTATCATCATCACCACCATAAGCACCACTATCACCACTACCAGCACCAAGACCGAATCATCATCATCATCATCATCATCATCATCATCATCATCATCATCATCATCATCATCATCATCATCATCATCGTCGTCATCGTCATCATCATCATCATCATCATCATCATCATCATGATAATCATCATCATCATCATCATCATCATCATCATCATCATCATCATAATCATCATCATCATCATCATCATAATCATCATCATCATCATTATCATCATCATCAGCATCAGCATCAGCATCATCATCATCATCATCATGGATATGAGCATCGCAATCATCACCATAGACAGCATCAGCATCATCCGCATCATCATCATGCTCACCATACTCATAATCATCATCGTCGGCAGCAGCATAAGCATCGACATCATCATAATCATCAACATCATCAGTGTTGTCATCATCATCACCAGCATCACCACCACCATCATCATCGCCATCATCATCATCATCATCATCATCATCATCATCATCATCATCAGCATCATCATCATCGTCATCACCATCATCGTCATCATCACCATCATCAGCAGCATCGTCATCAGCATCATCAGCATCATCGTCATGTTCATAATCGTTCCTCCTCCTCCTCCTCCTCCTCCTCCTCCTCCTCTGCCGCCTCCTCCTCCTCCACCTCCTCCTCCTCCTCCTCCTCCTCCTCCTCCTCCTCCTCCTCCCCCTCCCTCCCTCCCTCCCTCTCCCTCCCTGCCTCCCAGCCTCCTCCCTCCTCCCTCCCTCCCTCCCTCTTCTCCTCTCTTCCCTCCTCCTTCCTGTCTTCCTCTCCTCCTCCTCCGCTCCGCGCCCCCCCCCCCCCCCTTCTCCACCCCCCCCTCCCGGTGGCAGGCGCCTCGTGCTCGGCTCGCGGGCCCTGCGGTCGCGCCGACCAGCCAGCCGTAGATAGATGAAGCATGCCATGCCACATAAAAAAAACTCGGAGGAGGAGAGGAAGGAGGAGGAGGAGGAGGAGGAGGAGGCGGAGGAGGAGGAGGGGAGGAGAGGAAGGAGGAGGCGGAATGACATAAGCATAAAAAACTCGGAGGCCCACGCGGACTTCTTGGTCGGCGCTGGGCCCCCCTTCCCTGGCGCGCGTAGGAGCGCGCCGGGGCGGCGCCTGAAGCGCCGCTGGGGAGCTCCAGCGCCGATCCGAGAAATCCGCGGAGGACCGCCGAGTTTGTTTGTTATGCCAGTCCTCCCTTCCTCCTCCTCCTCCTCTCCTCCTCCCTCCTCCTCCTCCTCCTCCTCCTCCTCCTGCTCTCCTCCTCCTCCTCCTTCTCCTCCTCCTCCTCCTCCTCCTCCTCCTCCTCCTCCTCCTCCTCCTCCTCCTCCTCCTCCTCCTCCTCCTCCCTCTCCTCCTCCTCCTCCTCCTCCTCCCTCCTCCACGGGCCGAGGAGACGAGGAGGCCTCGTGATCGGCCTCGCGGGCCATGGCGGTCGCCGACCAGACAAGCCGCTAGCCTCCAGCGGGCGGGCGCCCCACGGGCATGGCCCGGCGCCCGAGGGCTACCGCGTGCGGCGGGGCGGCCCCGGTCCGGAGCCTCTCGTCGGCGGGCGAGGGCAGGGTCGGGCTCGGACGGGCTCGGCGGCCGCATAGGGGAGAAGGGCGCGGGAGGGGGAGGGGGAGGAGGAGGACGAGGAGGAGGAGGAGGAGGGAGGAGGAGGAGGGGGAGGAGGAGGAGGTGGAGGAGGAGGCGAAGAGGAGGAGGCGGAGGAGGAGGAGGAGGAGGGGCGGAGGAGGAGGGGAGGACGAGCGAGGAGGAAGGGAGCGAGGCGGAGCGAGGACGAGGAGGAGAGGAGCGGGCGGGCGGGTCGGGCGGCCCGGCTCGGAGAGCCCCGCGCTCCACAGGACGAGGGCCGGGGAGGGAGGGGGTGGAAGAGGAGGAGAGGAGGAGGAGGAGGGGAGGAGGAGGAGGAGAGAGGGAAGCGAGGAGGAGGAGAGGAAGACGAGCGAGGAGGAGGAGGAGGAGGAGGAGGAGCAGAGGATGAAGAAGGAGGAGGGGAGGAGGAGGAGGAGGAGTAGGGAGGGGAGGAGGGGGAGGAGGGGGGAGGAGGAGGGAGGAGAGAGGAGCGAGGAGGAGAGGAGGGAGGAGGAGGAGGACGAGAGGATGGAGAGGGGGCGCGTTTGGGCCGTCCTGGGGCGCCTTGGAGGGCGTCGGGCGGCCTCAGGGCTCTCCTGAGGGCCCATCGCGGCCCCCGTTGGGGAGCCTCGTGGGTTGCATCTGGGGTTCCCTTGGGAGCCTACACGGGGCCCTCTTGGAGGCCGTGGTTGGGCGCGCTGGGGCCGTCCTGGGGGCCTTCCGGGGGGCGTCCTGCAGGGGGGCCAAGGAAGCCCCGTTGTGTCCTCCTCCTCCTCCTCCTCCTTCTCCTCCTCCTCCTCCTCCCCTCCTCCTCTCCTCCTCCTCCTCCTCCTCCTCCTCCTCCTCCTCTTCTTCTTCTTATGATTATTATGTATTTATTTCGTTATACATTTATTTATTTATGTATTTATTATGTATGTATGTATGTATGTAAGTATGTATGTATGTATTTATGTATGTATTTATTTGTCTTAATTATTTATTTATTTATTTGTTTATGTAGTTAATTATTTATTTACTGTATGTATTTCTTTATTTATGTATTTATTTATGTATGTATTTAGTTATTCATTTATTTTTATATTATTCTTATTATTAGTAATATGTGTTTAGTAATGTATGTATTTATCTATGGATGTATGTATGTATGTATGTATTTATGTATTTAGCTATTTTTTATTATTCGTATAATTATCATTATTAGTTGTAGTATTAGTAGTATTCTTATGATCATCATTATCATTCTTATGCTTACCATTATTATTATATTAATTGTTATTGGTGGTATTATTAGTATTATTATTTTCGTATTATTGTCAGTATTTTGAAATTTCTTCTTATTAGTATTATTATTATCATCATTATTCGTATTAATATTATTCGTTGTCAGATGATTATTATTATCATTATTATTATGAATAGTAGTTTTATTGTTGTCATTCAAAATGTTAATATTATTCGTTTTCTTATGTTTCTTCTTCGTCTTCCTCCTCCTCCTCTTCCTCCTCTTCCTCCTCCTCTTCCTCCTTTTCCTCCTCCTCCTCCTCCTCCTCCTCCTCCTCCTCCTCCCCGTCTGACTCGACGGCTGGGGGCCCGCAAGACTAGGAGCAAGGAGAGACGAGCGCGAGCGAGAGGGAAGCGGGGGAGTCAGGAGCGACCCGCCGAATGAGTAAGGGGAAGGAAACGGACGGACAGAGAGGGGACGGGCAAGCCGACCGACGGGGGAAGGGAAGCTGGAAGGAAGGAGGAAGGCGCCACACCACAAGGGAAAGGAGAGGCACGGAGAGCGGAGGAGACCAGGAGCCAGGGAGGATGAACCGAGGGAGGAAGGATGAGAAGGCACAAACACAAAGGCAGGGAAAAGAGAAGAAAAGGGGTATGCAGTCCAAGGGCGCGCGCCCCAATGTAAAAACATACCCGTCTTCTGACAGCCGCGGAAGGAATTTGGATTTCACGTTTGGGGTTCCTCTTGGGGGCACGTTGGCGGCCCGTGTGGGCCGTTTTGGGCGTCATCTTGGGCCGGTGTTGGACCATATTGAGCCGTCTCGAGGCATCTTGGGGGCTTCTTGGGCCGTCTTGGGGCGGTCCAGGGGGCCTCTTGGGTGATTTGGCTGCTGCGGGGGCCCCAGAAACAAACTTCCGCAACACGTTTTCGCAAAGGGATGGAACGAACGTTGCTTCTCGCAGCTTTCTTGGGTGTCGCTTTGGAGCGCGATGCGGGCGTCTTCGAAGTTTCTGGCGCCCTTCGAGAGGCCTCCTAGCCGCTTGGCACTCCCAGAGGAAATGTGCGCAACACGGGGCCCTCTTGAACCGCCTCGACGACGGCCTGAGCGTCGTTGCTGACTTGGGGCCCCCGAGGGGGCGGCTGGGCCCCCCCGGTACCCACACTTGTGGTCCGGGTTTCGGACCTGGGCGCCCCCCTCCGCGGCCTGGTCGAGAATAATCCGCATATGTGTTAGAATAGCGACGTACATAAATGTGTATGTATATGTATATATATATATAATATATATATATATATATATATATATATATATATATATATGCGTGTGTGTAGTGCGCACATATATTCCTACAGCTGTGCGTTTGCACCAGTTGGGTTGGCTGACTCGTCTCACCCGATGGTGGGCGCCCGTGGGCGCCCCGTGCTGGGTGGGCATGCCAAGGTTTCGCCAGGTGCCCGCCCGTGGGGGCCTCGTGGACACCTCGAACACAAAGCCCGCATCACACAGCTTACAGCGCATGGCTTACACCGCCAAACTTACACCACTTAGCTAACACCGCGTTACACCACATATCAAACCACCCACCGTGCACCATAGGCATTGCACCACGCAAACTACACCACATAACACCGCGCGGCTAACGCCACATAGATTGCACAACGCAGGTCTACATAACATCACACCACGCAGCTTACACCACACTTATTACAACACACAGCCTGAACACACGCGTCGTGCACCGTAAAAGCTTGCACCGCATAGCCGACTACCCCTGATATTAAGCCCCTGGGGATAATAAAGTTAGGGGTCCGGGGATAGAGTCAACGTTTTTCCCAGCGGAGTAGGATGATGATCCTGCGCGCTCGCGTAACTAGATCCTCGCACAAAACTGCCCCCGGCGTCCTCGAGTCTCGCGCTTCAAAATAGCCTGCGCAGGAGAGGTCCTTGGCGCTCCTGGCCGAGAAACCTCTCTCGCGTACTACTTCGGACCATTCGCCCACGCAGGCACGACGCAATTTGGCGCCGTCCGTGCGCGGCAGGCACTTGCTGCAAGTCTGGGCGGCAGCGGGCGCCACCTCGATGGACTCGCGCTTAGGCCCGAGCGCGGTCAGGTCCTCGGGCGGCTTGGCCTTGGCGTTGCTTGAATAGTAAACAGCGGGTATTCCCATTGCTGCCACTACTACGACTACGACTACGACTACGACTACGACTACTAGTACTACTACTACTACTACTACTACTACTACTACTACTACTACTACTACTACTACTACTACTACGACTACGACTACGACTACGACTACTACTACTACTACTACTACTACTACTACTACTACTACTACTACTACTACTACTACTACTACTACTACTATTACTACTACTAATACTACTACTACGACTACTATTACTACTACGACAAACAATAATTACCCTGTGACGTACCAACCCATTTGCATCAATGGAAACGAGGAGTTGGCCGAAACTTGTATGGACAATCGACTTGATGTGTAAGCTACTTGGGAGGCGTCACTGTGCTGGGCCCCGCCAGCAGGTCTCGAAAGTGACGACGGTTTCACAGATCGCACCTCCCCAGGGATGGCAAGGTCTAATTTGAATCTGCGTGTGGCATCACTGTGCTGCCCCCCCCCCCCCAGCAGGCCGCGAAACTGGCGACCGCTTCCCAGATCGCAGCCCCCCAGGGATGGCGAGGTCAACTTGAATCCGCCGTGGGTGCCCACTGTGCTGGGCCCCCCAGCAGGCCTCGAAAGTGGAAACAGTTTCGCAGATCGCAGCCCCCCAGGGATGGCGAGGTCTCATTTGTGTCCGCCGTGGGTACCCAATGTGCTGGGCCCCCCAGCAGGCCTCGAAAGTGGCGACAGTTTCGCAGATCGCAGCCCCCCAGGGATGGCGAGGTCACATTTGAATCCGCAGCTGGTGCCCACTGTGCTGGGCCCCCCAGCAGCCCTCGAAAGCGGTGACAGTTTCGCACATCGCAGCCCCCCAGGGATGGCGAGGTCTAATTTGAGTCCGCCGTGTGTACCCACTGCGCTGGGCCCCCCAGCAACCCATGAAAGTTGCAACAGTTTGGCAGATCGCAGCCCCCCAGGGATGGCGAGGTCATATTTGAATACGCCGTGGGTGCAGACTGTGCTGGGCCCCCCAGCAGGCCTCGAAAGTGACGACAGTTTCACAGATCGCAGCCCCCCAAGGATGGCTGGCGAGGTCACATTTGAATCCGCCGCGGGGGCAGACTGTGCTGGGATGGCGAGGTCCCATTTGAGTCCGCCGTGGGCACCCACTGTGCTGGGCCCCCCAGCAGCCCTCGAAAGTGGCGACAGTTTCGCAGATCGCAGCCCCCCAGCGATGGCGAGGTCACATTTGAATCCGCAGCTGGTGCCCACTGTGCTGGGCCCCCCAGCAAGCCTCGAAAGTGGCGACAGCTTTCACAGATCGCAGCCCCCCCCCCCCCCCCCCGGGATGGCAAGGTCACATTTGAGTCCGCCGCGGGTGCCCACTGTGCTGGGCCCCCCAGCAGGCCTCGAAAGTGGCGACAGTTTCGCAGATCGCAGCCCCCCAGGGATGGCGAGGTCACATTTGAATCCGCAGCTGGTGCCCACTGTGCTGGGCCCCCCAGCAGGCCTCGAAAGTGGCGACAGTTTCACAGATCGCAGCCCCCCAGGGATGGCGAGGTCCCATTTGAGTCCGTCGCGGGCGCAGACTGTGCTGGGCCCCCCAGCAGGCCTCGAAAGCGGAAACAGTTTCGCAGATCGCAACCCCCCAGGGATGGCGAGGTCTCATTTGATTACGCCGCGGGTGCAGACTGTGCTGGGCCCCCCAGCAGCCCTCGAAAGTGGCGGCAGTTTCGCAGATCGCAGCCCCCCAGGGACGGCGAGGTCTAATTTGAATCCGCCGCGGGCGCAGACTGTGCTGGGCAGGCCTCGAAAGTGGCGACAGTTTCACAGATCGCAGCCCCCCAGGGATGGCGAGGTCTAATTTGAATCCGCCGCGGATGCAGATTGTGCTGGGCCCCGCCAGCAGGCCTCGAAAGTGGCGACAGTTTCGCAGATCGCAGCCCCCCAGGGATGGCGAGGTCCCATTTGAGTCCGCCGCGGATGCCCGCTGTGCTGGGCCCCCCAGCAGCCCTCGAAAGTGGCGACAGTTTCACAGATCGCAGCCCCCCAGGGATGGCGAGGTCTAATCTGCGTCACCGCAAGACGCACTTTCGAGGGCTGCTGGGGGGGCCCAGCACAGTGACGTCTTACGGGGGCTCAGATTAGACCTCGCAATCGCTGCGGGGCTGCGATCCGTGAAACCGTCGCCACTTTCGAGGGCTGCTGCTGGACGGGGGCTCGGAGCGATGTGACGGGGGGGCTTGACACGGGGACGATTAGACCTCGCCATCCCTGGGGGGCTGCGATCTGTGAAACTGTCGCCACTTTCGAGGGCTGCTGGGGGGCCCAGCACAGTGACGTCTTACGGGGACTCAGATTAGACCTCGCCATCGCTGGGGGGCTGCGATCCGTGAAACTGTCGCCACTTTCGAGGGCTGCTGGGGGGCCCAGCACAGTGACGTCTTACGGGGACTCAGATTAGACCTCGCCATCCCTGGGGGGCTGCGATCTGTGAAACTGTCGCCACTTTCGAGGGCTGCTGGGGGGCCCAGCACAGTGACGTCTTACGGGGACCCAGATTAGACCTCGCCATCGCTGTGGGGCTGCGACCTGTGAAACTGTCGCCACTTTCGAGGGCTGCTGAGGGGCCCAGCACAGTGACGTCTTACGGGGACCCAGATTAGACCTCGCCATCCCTGGGGGGCTGCGATCTGTGAAACTGTTGCCACTTTCGAGGGCTGCTGGGGGGCCCAGCACAGTGACGTCTTACGGAGACTCAGATTAGACCTCGCCATCGCTGGGGGGCTGCGATCCGTGAAACTGTCGCCACTTTCGAGGGCTGCTGTGGGGGTGGGTGGGTGGGTGGGTGGGGGGGCGGCGGAGTGGGCGACAGTTTCACAGATCGGGAGAAGGGGGGAGAGGAGAGGGGGACGGGAAGGAGGAGAGAAGACGCGACCGCAGTGCTCTATTCAGAACGAGTACCCAACCAAGGAGGGTTGGGAATTGCTCGTCCCAACCTGGAGGGCCGTGTCGGCCGTTGCCCAGGTCAGGTTGGCCTCGTCCATGCTGAGCGCCTGGTTCCCCTCGTCGGCGAGGCGCTGGCCCCTGCGCCCTCTCGCGCGCAGCCTAGTGGCGAGCTCGTCCACCAATTTCTGGTCCTCTTGGGCGTCTGGTTGACCTGGAAGGTCTTCGGGCGCTTGGTCATCCTCTTGTGGACATCGGCGTTGTTGCTCTTGTGGCCGATCTTCTGCCGGTGGAGCTGCTTCTCCTGCTCGAAGGCCGTCTCGTGGCGCAGCCGCGGCAAGGTGGTCTTCTTCTTCGGTCGCTGCTCGACGCCGCTCGGTCTGCGCGCCGCCGCGCGCCCGCTCGTCGCCCTGCGTCTGCTCGACGAGGAACATCGGCGAGACGACGCTCTCGCCGCCCGGCCCCTCGGCGACGGGGAGGTCGACCGCGCGCCGAGTCGCTGTCGGACACGATCATCCCCGTTGCCGGAGCGGAAAGGGGGCCTGGAAGCCCTGTTCCTACATGGGCAACGGAAAGTGCTGCGTCCTCGGCGGCCATGACCCAAACAGCGCCTGCACCGCAGAGCTTGCAAATACGTGCCAACTCGATCGCCGAGGCTCGACCCTCGATCTTCGGATCGCACACCCGAGACCCTGAAGTCCAAGCAAGCAGATCTAAAGTGCTCGAAGATCTGCCAAGGTCGAAGATCCTCGATCCGAGAATCGAAGATCCTGCCTCGGTGATGACGGCCTGGCGTGCGCACGTGCGTGTGCGTGCGCGCGTGTGCGTGCGCGCGCGAGTGCGTGCGTGCGTGCGTGCGTGTGTGTGTGTGTGTGTGCGTGCGTGCGTGTGCGTGTGTGCGTGCGTGCGTGCGTGCGTGCGTGCGCTTGCGTGTGTGCGTGCGTGTGTGTGTGTGTGTGTGCGTGCGTGTGCGTGTGCGTGTGCGTACGTGTGCGTGTGTTTGTGTGTGCGTGTGCGCGCGTGCGCGAGTGCGCGCGTGCGCGCGCGCACGCATGCATGCGCGTGCGCGAGCGCGCGGGCGCGCGCGCGCGTCGAGGCTCGATCCTCGGATCGAGGACCCAGGGCCCTCGATTCCACGATGAGCGATCCTCGGGTCCAGGGCCCAAAGTGCTCGAAGATGCTCGGGTCGAAGATCGGAGGTCCTCGATCCGAGGATCGAGGGTCGAGGCTGCTTGATGGCGGTCTGGGCCCGCCGACGGCGACGAGGGAGATCGACGATGACCCCGAAGATTGACCCTCGATCTTCGGATCGAGGACTCGCGATCCTCGGGTTCAAGCTTGCTCGATCCTCGGATCGAGGACCCGAGATCTTCATGTCCGATCTGGGCGATCCTCCGATCTAGGACCTAGGACCCAAGCTGCTCGAAGATGGTTGGGCTCAAGATCGAGGATCCTCGATCCGAGGGCGCAAGATCGAGCCAGCTCGACGAGGGCGACGAGGGCGATAACGACGGCGACGAGGGCGATCGACGATCGCCGGGGCTCGATCCTCGATCCTCGGATCGAGGGCCCAAGATCTTCGAGTCCAAGCTGGGCGATCCTCCGATCTATGACCAGAGGTGGCCGGAGATGCTTGGACTCAAGATCGAGGATCGAGCCACCTCGATGACGGCCGGGGGGGGGGGGCGCCCCGCAGCTTGGAACGCTACTCGCCTGGAACAAATATGGGGCTCGAGCGCGTGCCTCGAGGCGCTCGCGCGGCACCCTCGCGAACAAAATTGGGGCGCTTGGCCCAGGGCGCTCGCGCGCCAGGAGCTCGCCCTGCCTGGCCTGCACGGCTCTCGGGCACCCTTGCCGGCCCCTGGCTCGCCCGTCGCCTCGGCCTCCTTCTCAGCCGCGCGGCGGGTCATCATGTTGGCGTGCCCGACCGAGATCTAGTGGTAGGACTTGAAAACCTTCTCGATGTAATGATCGAAGATGCTCTTGTTGGTGGCCTGTTCCTTGGCCGCCTGGGCCAAGTCGCGCCTGGCGCGCTCGGCCTGGTAGTCGGCCTCGTTGAGTTCGTGTTTGGCCACGCGGAGCTAGCGAAGCTGCCAGCGCCACCTCACGATTGCCTCGGTGGCTCGAGCGCGGTTGGTTTGGCCGGTAAGCTTCAAATTGTTTCTGCCCCACCTGAAGTACTCATTGATCCGGCGCGGCAGCTCGTAATTGACCTTGGAACCCGCGACGCCGGTGTCCAAAGAGCGGCGACCTGGTTTCGGAACGGGCTCGTAGCGCTTGTTGACGGGCGGCATGATCTCGAGCAAGGCCACGAAGCCGCTGGGGAGGTCGCCAAGCACCTGGTTGGCGCATTTCTCGTAGGTGCCGTTGGTAAGGTGCTGGACGGCTTCGGGCCCCAAGAGCGCGTCCTTGCGCTTGGCCGCCTGGATCAGCTGCTTGCGAATGCTCGGGGATGCACTACCAGAGTTTGTCCCCGTCTTGGTCGTGTTCCTCGAACGCGTCGTACAGCTAGTCGCCCTCGACGTAAAAGGTCCCCCAAAAGACTGTGGCGAGGAGCTCGGATCGCCGCTTGTCCTGCTGCTGGGAGATCCCCTCGTGGGACGTGGCCTCGAGGCATTTCTGCTCGTAGATGCTCTCGAGACAAGTGTCCAAAACTTTTGTGGACCACGTGGAGGACGCGCCTCGGAAGAACATGCCCGTCACCCGAAACACGTCCGTCACCTCGACGCTGGATTGGCACCGGCGCACATCGGCGCTGCTCGCCATCGATGCAAGCGCCTCGAGGAGACCGATGATCTCGGCGTTCTGCTCGAGGAGTTTGGTCGTGAACTCCTGCAGGGCGGTCTCGACGGGCTCGGAGAGCGCCTTGGCGCTCTCGGCGGGGTGAGACATTGCAGAGGCTCGCGACACACTGACGGGCAACGATTCGGGGGCGGTTGGGGAGTGAACATCGACGTGGAATCGGCGATACATCGCCGATGCATCGGCGATGGGAGCACGATCGTGAATCCGCGCGTTCCTGGGCAGGTTCGGGCTATCGAACCACTATCAGCGATCTGTGGGCGATCAGGGGCCGATGCGTCCCCTTTATGCCTTATCCCCCGCTGTCGCTGCCTCTGGAGGAGGTGCACCCGGGTGCCTCGAAGAGGCACGAAAGGTTGGAGTTTCGGAGACCCAGGGAAGCTCGAGCATAGGCAGTTGCAGGAGGCGGAGGGGGGGGGGGGGGAAACGCAAGGGTGGGAGGAGGAGGAGGAGGAGGAGGAGGAGGAGGAGGAGGAGGAGGAGGAGGAGGAAGGGGAGGAGGAGGAGGAGGAGGAGGAGGAGGAGGAGGAGGAGGAGGAGGAAGGGGAGGATGAGGTCCCATAGAGATAACTATTTATGGGGCCACGAACCGTGTGAGGGATGTGTTTTGAAACATAATTCCTGTGCTCTGCTTGCTCAGCATAACGCATGTTAGCTTCAAAATCCAGTCGCCCCCCATGGACCTGCCACACATTCCTGACTCTGTAAATGCTGAGGAAGTGAGAATCCCAGGGCGTGCCCGCACGTTCGTGTCTTGGGTAAGCTGAAGTGGTGAGAATCCCATGGCCCTGCCACACGCTCGTGACTTGCAAAAACTGGAACGTTGAGGCCTCCATTGCCATGCTCATCGTTTTTGATTATGTCGCTAGCCAACATAGGGAGATACCAACTTCGATTCGCAACTTCCCCCCGCGATAATCAAGTTCGGCCTCGCCGCCCCTCTCCACAATCATACCTGTCTGACCCAGGGATAATAACCACTCAGGGGTTACGTAAAAGGGGGTACTCTTTATTCCCCGGGGAACGGGGTTAGCTTGCACATCCACACTGCACCAACTTATGCTTCGGGAGCAACGCTGGCAACAACTGTGCCACTGCATGATAGAAAAGCACGGGGCACAACGCCACGACAAAGGGAAACATGAGATCACCTAGTATCCGGTCTCTCGTTCTTCCTCATATTCCTCCGCATCCCTCTTCATCCTGCTCCTCCTCCGCCTCCGCCTCCTCATCGGCCTCCCTCGCCTCCCTCCTCCTGCTTCATCCTCCGCTTCCCTCCTCCTCCGCCTCTCTCCTCGTCCCTCCTCCATTTTCCTCCTCCGCCTCCCTCCCCCTCCGCCACCCGCCTCCTTCTCCCTCCGCATCCTCCTTATCCCGCCTCCTCCTCAACCTCCTCCTCCTCCTCCTCCTCCTCCTCATCTTTCTCCGCCTCCTCCTCATCTTTCTCCGCCTCCTCCTCCTCCTCCTCCGCCTCCTCCTCCTCCTCCTCCTCCTCCTCCTCTCGCCACCCTCAGCCGCCTCCCTCCCCCTCCGCCTCCCTCCTCCTCCGCCTCCTCGCCTCCCCCCCGCCGCCCCGCCCCCCCGCCGCCCCGCGGTGGCCCGCGGTGCCTCCCCCCGCGGCGGCCCACATGCGCCCCCCGGTGCCCGCCAGCCGCTGGGGAGGGGGGGGGGGGGGGGCGCGGCCGGGGCGGCGGAAGGGCGAGGGGCGGAGTGCGCCGAGGGGCGGGGCCCCGGGTCGGCGCGCCGCGGGCCGAGGCGCGTGCGCGGGCGAGGGGATGCCGAGGGGCGGAAATACGGCGGAGCACCAGCGACGCACATGGAACGGGAGCTTCAGGAATGGGTGGAACAGCTCTTGATGTGACTACCGAGGACAACACGAGAATGGGTGGCACAGCTCACAGTGGGATTACCGATGACAGCAGAATGGGTGGGACAGCTCATGGCGGGATTACTGTTGAAAAGGCTTTGGGCGGGGACGAGGCTGCAGCGATGAGCGAGAGTATTTCAGCTGCAGCACTGAGTGATGCGACCCCAGTTGAAACCAGGAGCATGCAGTCTGTCACGCTCAGCCCGTCCCCCGTCTCGGATCTTCGAGTGTGCACGATGTTTCTGGCCACAAACAATGTTTTCCCTGGTCGTCGTCTGTTTGACAGTTTAGTCTCGAGAAAGCACGTTTTGCAACAAGCTAGAGTTTGGCATCGATCGCAAACTTGATCGTCTCGTTTTCTGGTGTGATCCCCTCGATCTCTCTACACGTCAGAGGTCGTGGGTCTCAGGCTGGGGCTTAGTCGAGCCCGTCGGCTGCGAGACCACCACATAGGGTGGGGGTTTTCAGGCCCGCCATAAAGCTGGGACATCGCTCCGTTTTGAAGGAGAGTTGCGAGCTGCGTTTCGTGCACTAGCTTGTGATGCTTGATCCTCGGGGCTAATGATGTGAATGAATGAATGAATGAATGAATGAATGAATCATGATAATAATAATAATAATAATGATGATAATAATAATAATAGTAATAACAACAAAAATAATCATACTAGCAATAACAATACACATACACTTACACAGAATACTAGTAATAATCGTAGTAGTACGAATGATAGTAGTACTAGTAGTAACAATAATAGTAATAATACGAATAATAATAAGACTAGTGCATGTTATCATTACTCGAACCATCCCGCGCACTTCGCGCGCGCTCAAGCTCTAGCTAGGCTTGATAGGCTAACTCATGCCATCTCTTGTTGGTCGCTTATTCCGTCCAGGGACTCTCTTGGAGGCCCTGCGCAAGCCTCGAAATCACATAGAAGGGGAAACGCGGAAACGCAGAAATCATTACTTCCCTTTAAGTATTCAACGATTTGGGGCCCTTCAGAGCTCCATGGGTTATCTTTCCCAACCGTCCTGTAAGGTTGGGTCCTCGTTTTGCAGAGACAGCGCCCGCGTCCTCCTGCCTTCTCCTCCCGCTGCCTCCCCTCCCTCTCCCTCCTTGCCTCTGCCCCTTGCATGTCTCTGTTTCGGCACACCCCTCAAAGGGTTCGCGGCCCCACAGGACGCTCCACCGAAGGCCCCAGTGGCAGCGTTCGCATGCAATTCCACCCTCATTTCGGCGCACCCCTCACAGGGTTCGCGGCCCCATAGGGAGCTCCACCGAAGGCCCCAGTGGCAGCGTTCGCATGCAGTTCCACCCTCATTTCGGCGCACCTCTCACAGGGTTCGTGGCCCCATAGGGAGCTCCACCGAAGGGCCCCAGTGACAGCGCTCGCATGCAGTTCCACCCTCATGTCGGCGCACCCCTCACAGGGTTCGTGGCTCCATAGAGAGCTCCACCGAAGGCCCCAGTGGCAGCGTTCGCATGCAGTTTCACCCTCATTTCGGCGCACCCCTCACAAGGTTCGTCGTGGCCCCATAAGGAGCTCCACCGAAGGCCCGAGAGGAAGCGTTCGCATGCAGTTTCACCCTCATTTCGGCGCACCCCTCACAGGGTTCGCGGCCCCATAGGGAGCTCCACCGACGGCCCCAGTGGCAGCGTTCGCATGCAGTTCCACCCTCATTTCGACGCACCCCTCACAGGTTTTGTGGCTCCATAGGGAGCTCCATAGAAGGCCCCAGTGGCAGCGTTCGCATGCAGTTCTTCCCTCATTGCGGCGCACCCCTCACAGGGTTCGTGGCCCCATAGGGAGCTCCACCGAAGGCCCGAGAGGCAGCGTTCGCATGCAGTTCCACCCTCATTTCGGCGCACCCCTCACAGGGTTCGTGGCCCCATAGGGAGCTCCACCGAAGGCCCGAGAGGCAGCGTTCGCATGCAGTTCCACCCTCATGTCGGCGCACCCCTCAAAAGGTTCGTGGTCCCACAGGGAGCTCCATCGAAGACGGTACTCACAAGTGCGGCACTCACAACTGCATATGGTTGGGTCCTTCGACAGGCTAATTTGGTAGGTGAGGGGAGTCTGAATTGTGGTCTGTTGTCCAAGAGTAGACCGGGGGCCAAACTTGAAGAACACAGGAATTGTGGGATTTCCATGTTTTTCCAGTTCCTCCGCGCTGTTCGGCGCTGTCTGTTGTTCGTGCCTCGCGGGTTTTGCTGGCCGGGCCCCTCAGGTCTGTGGGATCTCCTGGACCCCCTGGGGGTTTGGGAGATCTCCTGGAGGCCTGGAGGGCCGTCGCGGGCTGCGCGCAGGTGTGTTGGGCCGCTCTTTACGTTGTTCTGGGAGCTCTTCGGGGTCGTCATGGGCTGTCCTTCGGCGACTTGGGGTTAAAACAAGGCTAGGATCGGGATAAATCGCTCCAGAGCGTTCCGGAGCGCTCTCAGAGCGTTCCGGAACGCTCTGGAGCGGCCGCGGCGCCCAATACATCCTCCAAACCCGCCGATTCTCAGAGATTTCGAGTTATCCCGATCCGATTTTGTCCCGATCTTCGCGTCGTTTTTAGGGTCTCCCCCCCGGAAGCTGGGAGGCGCGGTAGCGGCCAGATGTCAGGACCCCCGAGTAGGAGCCCCACTTTGAAAAGAAAGGGCGGATTCTGGGAATTCCATGTTTTTTTTAAGCCGATCTTCAAGGGTTGGAAGCGGGAAAACGTGAGAAGGCGAAAAAACAATAGAAAACCTATGGGACATCAGCGATTTTACCCTCTCTGGGCTCTCTCGGGACGGCTCTCGCAGCTCTCTTGGGCTGGTCTTGGAGCCTCGTCGGGGTGTTTCTGGGGACTCTTAGGGATCGGGGGTGTGTTGGAGGCCTCTGGGTGGTCCGGGAGGCCTTTCGGAGGTCTCTGGAAGCCTCCTGCTCCCGCTCTTGGCCCCATCTTGTGCCTGTTCTGGGGTGTTCTGGGGCTGTCCTGGGCGCCTCTTCGGCAGTCTTGGAAACTTCTTGGCCCGTCTTGGGGCCGTCCTGAGGGTCTCTTGGGTGGTCTTGGGGCGGTCTTGGGAGCTTCGTCGGCGCTCTTGGACCGCTGGAGGCTCGAAAACGCGAGAAGCCAAAAACATTGAAAAACAACTGAGAATCTACGATCTTGGCCTCTTCGGGCCGTCCCGGGACGCCTCTCGGACCTCTCTTGGGGTCTCTTGGAGGTTACCTGGGAGCCTCGATAGCCGTCGGAAGGCTGATTTGGGCTGCTTGGGAGCGTTTTGGACCATCCTTTCGCATTCTGGGGGCTCCTGGGAGGCGTCTCGGGCCCTTCTGGAGCGCTGTGGAGGCCCCCAGGAACGCCTGGGGGAGCGTTCCCGAGATGTCACGGGGAGGTGTGGCATCCGGGGCCGGGGGGGGCTCTATTGGGGTGCCTCTTAGTGCTTTTTCGGGGCCTCTTTTTGTGTTTTTGCGGGTCTCATGGGGGCCTGTTGGGGAGTGGGCGCCTCTTGTAACCTCTTGGGGGTCTCCTGGGGATCTCTTGGGCCAAAAGGCGCGGATTTCCGGTTCCTCGTCCCCGTCTTGGGCGCCGCCTTGGGGCGTTCTTGGGCGGTTAGGGCGCCTCGTGGGCCGTCTTGGCCCCCTCGTGGGCCGTCCTGGGACCCTCTTGGGGGCATCCTCGATCGTCTTGGGTGCCTCTTGGGGCTCTATTTTTGCTTATTTGGGGATTGGAGTGCCCCTTCGGGCGTGTTCGGGGACTCTGTTTGACTTTTTGCGGGTCTCTTGGGGACCTCTTTGGGCTTCTTGGGCATTTCTTCGAGCCTCTTGGGGTCTCCTGGGGGCCTCTTGGTCCAAATGGCTTGCATGTTCGGCTCCTCGTTACCGTCTTGGGCGCCGACTTGGGGCGGTGTTGAACGGTTTAGGCGTCTCGTGGGCCGTCTTGGCCCCCTCGTTGGCCGTCTCTTGGAGCCCTCTTGGGGGCATCCTCGACCGTCTTGGGTGCCTCTTGGGCCGTCTTGGACGCAGTGGAAGCCTAAAATGCGAACACGCCAAAAATATAAGTTTTCCTATCGGACATCGACGATGATTGCTTATTTGGGGCTCTATAGGGGGTGCCTCTTGGGAGCCTCCTGGGGGTTTCTTGGGGGCCTCTTGGGGCCTCTGGGAGGCCTCTTGGGGCCTCCTGGGGACCTCTTTGGGGCCTCCTGGGGGCCTCTGGGGCCGAAAGCTCGGCATTTGAATATGGTTGTGCACCTCTGGGACCCCTCTTGGGCTCGTCCTGGGGCTCTCTTGGGCTGTCTTGGGGGCCTCTCGGGCCGTCTTGGGACCCTCTTGGGGTCGTCTTGGATCCCTCTCGGGAGCCTGTGGGGCAGTCTTGGGGGCCTCTTGGGCCGTCTTGGACGCAGTGGAAGCCCAAAAGGCGAACACGCCACAAATATAAGTTTTCTGACGGGAAATCGACGATCTTTGCTTATAGCGGCGTGTTCGGGGACGCTGTTTGAGTTTTTGCTTGTCTTTGGGGGACCTCTTGGGGCTTCTTGGGCGCTTCTTGGAGCCTCTTGGGGTCTCCCGGGGGCCTCTTGGGCCAAACAGCTCGCATGTTCGGTTCCTCGTCCCCGTCTTGGGCGCCGACTTGGGGCGGTGTTGAATTGTTTAGGCGTCTCGTGGGCCATCTTGGCCCCCTCGTGGGCCGTCTTGGAGCCCTCTTGGGGGCATCCTCGACCGTCTTGGGTGCCTCTTGGGCCGTCTTGGACGCAGCGGAAGCCCAAAATGCGAACACGCCAAAAATATAAGCCTCCTGGGGGTCTCTTGGGGGCCTCTTGGGGCCGCTGGGAGGCCTCTTGGGGCCTCCTGGGGACCTCTTGGGGCCTGCTGGGGGCCTCTGGGGCCGAAAGCTCGGAATTTGAATATGGTTGTGCACCTCTGGGACCTCTCTGGGGCTCGTCCTGGGGCTCTCTTGGGCTGTCTTGGGGGCCTCTCGGGCCGTCTTCGGACCCTCTTGGGGTCGTGTTGGGGCCCTCTTGGGAGCCTGTGGGGCAGTCTTGGGGGCCACTTGGGCCGTGGAAGCCCAAAAGGCGAACACGCCAGAAATATCAGGTTTCCGATCGGACATCGACGATGTTTGCTTATTTGGCGCTCTATGGTGGGTGCCTCTTGGGGCGTCTTCGGGGCCTTCGGGGGCCTCCTTGGCGTCACGGGAGTCGTCTTGAAAGGCGTCTGGAGCCATCGCTGCTGCCTTCTAGGGCCTCCCTGCAGCCTCTTGGGGCCCTGTTGGGCCCTGGACCTCTCCTGGGGTGCGTTCTGGCCAGAATTTCGAGGCGAATCCAGCGGCGGCGACGAGGACCTCCCAGGAGGCCGAAAAAAGGGAAAACGGCCGAAGGGCAGAGGTATGGGTACCTTTTCCTCCTCTGAGGGACTCGCAGATATCGGCTCGCCAAAGGCCTTGGTGCCGCGCGCGCCAGTTCCGACCAGCGGAAGAAAAACAACGGCGGCCTCGACCGCCTCCATGAAGAGGCGATCGCGCAACACCGAGGGTGGTCGCGCTACCCCGACACGGCTGTACACAGAGCCGGTGTCGCGCACACGGCCCGAGGGTGAGGCAACGCAGCTCCTCGCGAGAGAGCGTGCGCTCCTCGAATTCGCGATTCCAATCCCGGCCTTCTTCAGCAAGTTCTCCTCCTACTCCTCGTAGTCTTCCTTCTCCTTCTCCTCCTACTCCTCTGCAAGCTCCTCGGACCTCTACTCGAGCGCGCGTTGACCAGGCTCTCGGCGGCAACCCAGCCGTGGCGTGACGAGTTCCATCCAGGATGCACGAGAAACCTCGAACTCCCTCGAAAGCTTCTCCTCCTCCTCCTACTCCTCCTCTTCCTTCTACTCCTCCTCGCCCCTCCTCCTCCTCCTCCTCCTCCTCCTCCTCCGACTCCTCCTCGCCCCTCCTCCTCCTCCTCCTCCTCCTCCTGGCCCCTCCTCCTCCTCCTCCTCCTCCTCCTCCTCCTCCTCCTCCTCCTCCTCCTCCTCCTCCCTCCTCCTGGGCCTCCCGTTCTGGCCAGACTCTGGAGGACACCGTCGGGCCAGGGCGACGAAGAGCCCCCGGAGGCCCACGACGGGCAGAAGACGCCGATCCCCAACTCTTCGGTGGCAACTCATGGGAGCCTCCCGTACCATCTTGTCGGCTCTTGCGAATCGACGCTAATCGACTCTAGTCGACGCTTATCGACGCTAATCGACTCTAGTCGACGCTAATCGACGCTGAATCGGCGTTCTCTCATCGACCCCCAGACGCTAGTCGACGCTAGCCGACGCTAAAGACGGAATTGAAAGGGTACACCAGGCTCCCATGACTTGCTACCGAACAACTCGATGTCGCCACCCAGCTGGCAAGTCCACCGCCGCCCTCGGGCCGGGCGAAAGGGGGGGAAAGCAAAGGGGGGGTTTGAGAATCACCTCAGGCAGCTGATTTTCCCGGCGCCTCCCGGCGCCGGAGGCGGCCGTGTATCGAGGAGTGGGCCCCTCGGTGGGGCCGAAACCAGCTGCATGCGGCTGATTTCGTACCCCCCCCTTTCCCATTGCCCCCCTTTCGTCCGGCCCGACACCCTCTGGCAGGCCAGCGGGAGGTGTTCAAACGGGGCGAGCGGTGATCGTCTATCGAGAAGAAACGATCGAAGAGTGGAGCCTGTTCAGTGGGATGAGGGGAACCGCCGATCCGTGGACGATTGTCACTTCTGCTTCGCTACGTCGGATCTCAGGGAACGGCGATGAGGAGGGAGTGGGAAACAAGGGGGCGGGAGGCGCGGGAGCGGGGGCGAACGACGAGGAGGGGATGGGAGGATGAGAGGAAGTGGAGGAGAAGAGGGACGAGGAGGAGGAGGAGGAGGAGGAGCAGGAGGAGCCTCGAAGCGCCGCTGGTTCTCCGACCGCGCGCCGGAGGCCGCGGGCGCCGCAGAGCACGGGCAGGGCCGGCGACCAGGTGCCTCGCCGCGGCGTCCTGCGCACGGGCACGCAGCCGATGCGAGTCGCCGTCGCTCTCCCCCAGGGCCAAGACGCTTACTATAATGGGGGGGCGATGAATTTGAGGGGTAGGAAGAAGGGTGCACCTCTCGTGCACCCTTCGTACCCCTCCAGGGCCCGAGGGGGCCCCTCTAGGGCCCCCTTCGCGCAACCCTCGGCAACCCCCCATTTATCGCCCCCCCATTCCCGAACGCCCGACAGGAGTCCGCGCTGGGCCCAGTCCAGCACCACCATGAGTTGGAGGGGCGAAAGAGGTGGAGGATGAGGAGGAGGATGAGGGGGAGGAAGAGGAGGAGGAGGAGGGGGAGGAAGAGGAGGAGGAGGCGGAGGCGGATGCGGAGGAGGAAGAGGAGGAGAAGTGCCCCCATCCCCCTCCGACTCATGGCGGCGGTGGCGGCGGGAATAACAAGCCCCTCGAGGAGTCCGCGCCGGGCCCCGCCGGCGGCGCGAGGGAAGCCCGCGCCGCCCGGCCCGCGCAGCCGCAGGGGGGCCCCGCGCACCCGGACGGCCAGAGGCGGCCTGCCCTCGGGCGGCCTGCCCCGCGGGCGAGGCCCCGGGCACGGGGCGCGCTCGCCCGATGGCCCGCTCGCCGCCGCCCTCGACGTGCAAGGCGGGCGTGGCACTCTGCGGGAGGATGCACTCACGCATGGAAGCGTTGCGTCAGCTGGGGGCTCCTGCACCGTCGACAGTCAGGGGGGCGTAAGACCTGGGTACAGGGGACTCGGAAATCCCCGACGAGGTCGTCAAAAAAATGACGAGGCCGAGCCTGCATTTTGACGAGGCCTCCCGCTGCAGACATCCCACGAAACTCCTCCTCGTCAAAATCCGAGGCGCGGTCGTCAAAAAACGATGGCGAACCCGAGTCCTGGCAAACCCGGGTCTTACGCTCCCCCGAGACAGGAGGAGTGTTCAAACCTGGTCAAAAAAAACAACTCTCCGGGGGCGATGTCTCTGCCAGCTAGTCTTCCCATCTGGGGATCTGTGTGGACGGTTGCTTCGTTTTCCTCCGTCCAGAATCCGCGCGCAGAGGAGGACGTGCCCGACCTGACCTTCACAGCAGCGCCTGCGGGCGAGCGAGCCGAGCGAGCGCTGCGCCAACAATCCTCAAAAGGGGGCCTGGAGCGCGCCGAGGCAGCCGGCCCGCGCGCCCCGCCCCCTCGCGGGCCAACCTGGCGAGGTGCCGCGCAGTGGCCGCCCGGGCGCGGCCGCGCCGTCGCGCGGCGGCGCGCCGCCCCCCCCCCCCGCGCAGCCGGCACCCCTCAGAGGAGGAGAAGGTACAGGGCAGTTTTTAATACTTCGGATTTTTTAATATGGGATGTCTTAATACATTGTTGATCTATGAACAAGTGTGTGCATGAACTCACCGTTGTTTTGCATTTTTAATACATGATCCGCACACGGAGCATGTATTAAAAACGGCACTGTACCCATACCTCCACCCTGTCCTCGTTTTCTCCTTCTCGGGCCTGCTCGGAGGCCCTCGTCGAA
>CAUYUJ010001767.1:32500-35000 GCA_963575745.1 Prorocentrum cordatum
GATATAGGCTATAGGTCGTTCACTTCGGGTTTCGAGGGGTGTATCCCCAACTTGGGTGGTAATTTGGTGGAGTCTCGAGGGGGACGGGGATGGGGATTTGCTAAACGATACCGACCAATCGCGGCGCTCAGTGGTCGGTGCCATTCCTGTGGGTGAGTCGCACTCGCCAGCAGCAGCAGTGCCGAGCAGTGGCTGCAGGGCGACAGGTCGCACTGAGCCCCATGCCCGACCTGCGCTGCCTGGGGAACGCTCAGGCGCAGCAGCGGAGCCACCGTATCCGCGCGCTGCCTGGAGGCACGGAAGCCCCCCCGGAGCACGAGATCCTTGCGCCAGAGCGGCCACGAGGGGAGGGGGAGCCAGACTTGCCAGCGCCCGGACGTCCCTCCCCCGTGCATGTCTCGGTCTCGTGCTTGCGTGTGCGAGAAGGACGAGGAGGAGGCGGGCGAGGAGGAGGGCGAGGACGAGGAGGAGGGCGAGGAGGACGAGGAGGGCGAAGGCGAGCAAGACCTGCCGGCGCCCGGACGGCCCACGTGTCTCGGCGTCGTGCGTGCGTGTGTGCGTGCTCCTCGATGGCCCTCGCCGAGGAACAAAAACAAACACGCCCGAGCGATGCCAAGAAGCAGAGGGGCAGGGCAGGGGATGCGGGTTCGAGGAGGGGACGACGGCGACGAGGGGAGGGGGGCCAGAAGAGGGCGGCGAGGAGGACGAGGACGGAGGGCAGGGGGAGGAGGAGCCAGGGACGGGGGCTCGCGGGAAGAGAAGGCTGCGTGGGTGGACGGGGGAGAAAAAATGGATCACCAGAAAAGGAATCCGAACCCTCTGGGCGAGGACCTGAGTCAGGAGGGCGAAGGGTATCAGGGACAGTGGCTTTCTTCTGCAGGTGCATCGCGCCAAGCCACCCTGATGCATTATCCCCAATGCAACGACGGGGACCTCACTGAGGCCACGACTTCCCTTTTATTCGTATCTGAGGTTCTTGATTCTCGATGGAAGAATGCGGAATGCGGAAGAGGAGGGAGACTGGGGTGCATCCACGATGCTGCAACACACCCTCTCCTCCCGCGTCCCCTTCTCGAGGGCCCCCTGCAAGCCTTCCTCTTCACTACCAGAAGAGCCCCCTTGAACAAAAACGATTCCTCCTCCTCCTCCTCCTCCTCCTCCTCCTCCTCCTCCTCCTCCTCCTCCTCCTCCTCCTCCTCCTCCTCCTCCTCCTCCTCCTCCTCCTCCTCTCCCCCTCCCCCCTCCTCCTCCCTCCTCCACCTCCTCCTGCTCCTCCAGGCGAGACAGCCCCGTGTTCAGAAGGGACAGCCTTGCAACCGTCTAGAGAGATACAGGGAATGCGACAAGGTATGAGCATATCATACATTCCGAAACGTGTCCAGCACGCAGTCCGGTTACAGAGGAAGCCGCCCCCATCCGTGCAATGGCGCACACACGTGCACGCCTGGTCATTCGTGTGGAAGAACCATAAAGCAAAGGTCCAATGGTGTAGAGGATCCGTCCTTCGTCCTTGCAACGGTAACCAACACGTATAACGACTGCGCGCGACTCTAAGGCAAGAACCCCGTTTCGAAAACGAACCGCTATACATCATTGGAGCAGCTACTATCCTTTAGCACGAATGTGCACGGCGCTAAGGTGAGACCCCCATTATCTAACTTTCAAGCGGCCCCTCCCCAACCGAGAACGAATGTGGGCGGTGCTGAGGCGAGAGCCCCAAGTTTTTTATATAAAAAACTGCCACCCTTGTAACTCTTGCACGCTTGGAAATGAGTTTGCACGACGCTGAGGCGAGAACGCCGTGTTCAAAACGAACACGCATAACTATTGCAACCCAACTAATTGAACGAACGTGGCGCTCAAGCGACAACCCTATTTGAGAAAACGGCCTCCCCTCCATCCGTGTGTGTGTGTGCTGAGTTCAAGCTGTAGGAACTTACGTAATCAAGAAATCTCAGGCGAAACGCCCAGCCCGCTCTGCCAACATGTGTGCGGTTGCGAGAAAGAGAGAGAGAGAGGAGAAAGATGAGGAGGAGGGAAAGGAGAAAGGCGAGGAAACAGGGAGGCTGGGAGTGAGAAGCAGGAGGGGGAGGAGGAGGAGGAGGAGGAGGAGGAGGAGGAGGAGGAGGAGGACGAGGAGGAGGACGAGGAGGACGAGGAGGAGGACTATGAGCAGCAGGGAGAGTAGCACAGAGATGTAGGGAAGAGACGGACGGGGGAGAGCAGCACGAGGATCGGAACGCGGAGGCGTATGTAGAGCTTCGCACCTACGCCGCGGCAAGCCTCCATCATCACCCTTCCACGGCAGGCTGGCCTTCCACGAAAGTATGCAACGCACGTTTCGAGTGCAGCCGTGGTCCGCCTGAGCTGACCGCCCAAAACCTGCCCCTCCGGAAGGACAGCCATCCATCGGGTGGCGGGTCTTGCCGCGCGCAGGGGGAAAGAGCCTCATTGGGAAGCGCGGCCAGCGCAGCGGGCTCCGCCTGATACAGTGCGCCAG
>CAUYUJ010001767.1:40000-45119 GCA_963575745.1 Prorocentrum cordatum
GCTGACGCGGCCATGGTGGCGCTGACCGCTGGGCACTTCCCAGCGGCCACGCGAGTCGGCGACTTGGGCGGGCTCGGTGCCGTGGCAACGTCGACGACGGTGAGCCCCTTGGTGTTCCTCGTCCTGCTCGCCGTCGTTCCTCATCTCCTCAAAGTTCATGGGAGGAGGCGTGGAAAAAACAGGAGCTGCTTTGGCGCCGCAGCCCAAGGAGAACTCGCACTCGTCCACAGAAGCGCGGGCGGGGCCCAGCGAGCCGCCACAGGGTGCAGGGCCCAGGGAGCACCTGCCCACAGGGACCCAGGATCCGCGAGGAAGCGCAGGGCCCAGCGGGCGGCTGCGAGCGGGGCGCACGGGCGCCCCTCGCAGCGCAGGGCCTGAAGCGCCCCTGCGCGCGAGACCGACCGGGCGGCCACCGCGCGGGGCAGCAGCCGGCAGGAGAGCCAGCTGCCCGCACCGACTGCTCGAGAGGGCAGGCAGGACGCGGAGCAGGCAGGGCGCGAGGCCGCGCCCGGCAGGGCACCGAAGGCCCCCCCCCCACCAGAGCGACCGACGCCCGCGGCGATCGGCCGTGCCCACCGATAGGCCGCCGGCGAAGCGCGCGAGCGGGCCCGCCCGAATGGCAGCCCCCCTTGGCGCGCGGGGGCCGCGGGCGGGAGCCGGCCGGGGGCGGCGCGCCGGCCACCTCGGGCCGGGAAGCCGCAGAGACCGCGACCGCTCGGGAGGCAGGGAGGATCATTAGGACGACGATGGTGATGATGGTGATGGTGGTGGTGATGATGGTGCTGATGACGGTGATTACAATTCGGATTATGAGTATGATGGCGATGGTGATGACGGCACCGATGAAACATGAACAAAACGACGACGATGGTGATGAGGATCGTGATGCTGATGGTGATGGCAAGGGTGATGATGATGACGATGATGCTGATGATGGTGGTGGCGGTGGTGGTACTGATGTTGATACTGGGTATGATGAAAATGATGATGATTATGATGATGGCAATGACGGTAAAAAACGAGGAAGAGGAGAAACTGGAGCAGGACGGGGAAAAGGAGGAGGAGAAGGAGGAGAAGCGCATCTGGTTGCGGACACCGACTGAGGAGGAGGAGGAGGAGGAGGAGGAGGAACAAGACGAGGAGAAGGAAGAGGGTCAACCCAACCGCACGACCTAACAGGTGACAGGCGCCGCCGCGCAGGACAGAAACGACGACGAGGAGAAGGAACGCGCAGGCAGGAAGACGGTGAAGACGAGGGGGACGGAGCAAACAGGAAGGAGGAAAGAGGAGAAAGGAGAAGGAAGAGGAGGAAGAGGATGAGGAGGAGGAGGGTGGGAGAAGGAGAAGGAGGAGAAGGAGGAGTGGAATGGAGTGGAGTGGAGTGGCGTTGAGCAGAGTGGAGCGAAGGAGAAAGCGCGCCGATCGATGCCGACGCGACCCACCCCCGCGCCCGATGCACGGGAAAAGGCCAGCGGCATCAGGACTGGGAATCCTCCATGGCTCAGCGAAACCAGAACTTCGGCCCCGAAGTTCTGGAATGTCTTCCGCCCAGCGCAGGGACTCGCCGATCAACCGAAAGGCGCCGCCCCCGCGGCTGGATGCGAGGAAGTCCAGCATGACAACGAAGTCGAAGCCAACCTCCTCGATCCTCTTGGCGACGGCAGCCATGCGCACACTCACCGAGGGGACCTGGTCCGCGAGCACCTCCCTCAAGAACCCCTCCGCGTCGCACGCGTGGCCGTCGTCGCCATCGCACATCACGTCGCCACCCCGCTCGTTGACGGCCTGGGCCGCATCCGCGAGGACGTCGCCGGCGCCGACCTCGACGCGCGCAACGGCGCTGGCTTGCGGCATCTCGGGGAAAACCACCAGCGTCACCATCCCCCAGTAGCGGCGCCCAGAGGAGCGGGTCACTGCCGCAAGTAGCAACCCCATCCGCTGCCTGCGTCGCCCCGACGAGCGGGGCACTGCCTTCGAGATACTGCGCCCCGAGAAGAGGGCCACTGTCTGGGAGAACCTCACCTCTGCATTCCTCCTGCCGAAGGGCCCGTGGAGATTCTGGCCTGGATCGGGGCGCAGCCTGGACCATTGCCGCACGTTAAAGGTGTAGCATCCCCCAGAAGCGGCGCCTCGAGGAGCGGGCCAGTGCCGCAAGTAGCAACCCCATCCGCTGCATGCGGCGCCCCGATGAGCGGGCCACTGCCGCTGAGATGCTGCATAGCGAAAGCCATAGGCGCCCCGAGGAGCAGGCCACTGCCTCGGAGAAAGGCTGATGCTCGACCCCCTTGCGGCGCCCCAGTGGACTTCGGGCCACTGCCGCAAGGTGAAGCCTGCGCGGTAGCAGCTTGGGCCGCCCCGAGGAGCGGGCCACTGCCCCAAGCGGAAGGCAAGTCACGAGGCCCTGCCTGAGCACATGCCTCGAACCCGCCTGCGAGCTCACGACCATCAGCACAGCGAGCGCCATCGCCAGAAGGGGCTCGAACAGCACCACGAGGATGACCATCGACTCGCCCCCGGAGGCTAAGACTGGCAAGTCCCCCGAGCCCGCCCAGAAGGCGAAGGCGGCTGGAGGCAGCTCCCCCCCACCCACAATTTATCACAGGGTGTGGGCAACTGTCTTGCGACGTGCATGGGTCCTGGGGGGGCCTCTCCCAGCGGGACTGGCTCCCCTGGGCCGCGCCTCAGCGTCGCGCTGCGCTGCGCCTCGGCGGCCTCGGCGGCGCGGCGCGCCACCGCAGCGCGCGCTGCCGCGGCAGCCGTGGCCAGCAGGCAGGCCGCGGCGACGAAGGCGAGGGCAACTGGTGGCACCGCGACTTGTTTTGGCGCGACCGCCTCCACTATTATCCCTGCGGCCACCTCGCCTCCGCTCCGCGAGGCGGGCAAGCGAGCTTCGAGATCGGCTGCACGCAAGGGCCCGCCAGCGCCCGCGGCAGGCGGCCAGAGCCCGCCCGAGGCCAGCAGATCGCGGACCGCGGGGACGACTCCTCTGCCCCGAGGGCCTCCCCGAAGCCGCAGGGCCGCTTCAAGGGCAGCTCTCGTCCGCCGCCTGGCTGCTCGCCTTGCCGCTGTGGGCCCGATCTCCAGGGACCCCAGCCTCCTCCGCCGAGTGGGCCACCACGCCGAAGCGCGGCCCCCCGTAGCCAGGAACGCGTCGCTCCGCATCGGTCGGGGCTCGCCACGGAGCCGCAGCGCGCGCGGGGGCGGACCCGTCGCCAAGAACGCCTCGGGAAGGCTCGGTGCTGTCTGATAAGCGCCGAGGCGCAGTTGAGCCAAAACGGTTATTGAGAGGAGGAGGAGGAGGAGGAGGAGGAGGAGGAGGAGGAGGAGAAGGAGGAGGAGAAGGAGGAGGAGGGGGAGGAGAAGGAGGAGGAGGAAGAGGAGGAGGAGGAGGAGGAGGAAGAGGAGGCGGAGGATAAGCAGGACGAGCAAGAGGTAGCGAAGGCAGCCAAGCAAAGGGAAAGTGTCGCACGCGCGTCAAAAGAACGTTTGACTCCAGTTCCTGACCAGTTTCGTGGATCCATCAATTTGAAGGATTTCTGCATGCGCGCGCGACGACGCGAGCGCGCGCACTTCATCCCATTCACTGCCAGGAAAAACGGGTGAACTTTGAGAACGAGTGCGCGCGCAGAATATCTCCTGTACAGGATGAGGGGGCGAGGGGGGGTCGATATACGGGACTGCCTGTGCTGATATGGATTCATATAAAAAGGGCTGGCGACAAACAATCGGGAAAGGCGAAGGAGGGAACGATGTCTAACAACAAAAAACGCTCAGCAAACGCAGGGGCGGGGGCGAGAAGGGGGAGACCCCCCCCCCGTGCACGAAAGGCGGGGGGAGGAGACCGAAGGGCCCCCCTCCTGGCGCTCCAAGCTCTGCCCGTCCCGCGCGCAAGGGGAACCTCCCCCCCCACGCCCCCGGCACTCCAAGCTCTGCCCGGCCAGCGTCCCAAAAGGGAGGGCTCCGCCCCACCCACCCCCCCTTCCCGCACTCCAAGCTTTGCCCGTCCCGCGCGAAAGAGGAGCCCCCCCCCCCCTCCCGGCACTCCGAACTCTGCCCGTCCAGCGCCCAAAAAGGGAGGGTCCCCTTCCCCCCCCGGCACTCCAAACTCGGCCCGTCCCGCGGGCAAAGGAGGGAGCTCTGTCCCCCCCCCTCCTGGCACCCCAAGCTCTGCCCGTCCCGCGCACAAAGAGGGCCCCCCCTCCCCCCCATGTGCACTCCAAGCTCTGCCCGTGCAGCGCGCAAAAAGGGGGGGGCGCGCGCGAGCGGGCGCGCATGTGCACGCGCGCGTACTCATCCAGAGGAGGGAGGCGGGGGTTGCATTTGGGCTCCGTGGGTGTGTGCGTGTTGGTGTATGCGTGTATGCCTGTGACTGTGCGTGAGTGTGCGTGTGCGTGTGCGTGTGCGTGTGCGTGTGCGTGTGTGTCTGTGTGTGTGCGTGTCTGCGTGTCTGCGTGTCTGCGTGTGTGTGCGTGTGTGCGTGTGTGCGTGTGTGCGTGTGTGCGTGTGCGCGTGTGCGCGTGTGCGCGTGT
Source organism: Prorocentrum cordatum (assembly GCA_963575745.1). Lineage (NCBI taxonomy): Eukaryota > Dinophyceae > Prorocentrales > Prorocentraceae > Prorocentrum > Prorocentrum cordatum. Next base: position 44,530 of record CAUYUJ010001767.1, read on the forward strand.
GCGCGTGTGCGCGTGTGCGCGTGTGCGCGTGTGCGCGTGTGCGCGTGTGCGCGTGTGCGCGTGTGCGCGTGTGCGCGTGTGCGCGTGTGCGCGTGTGCGCGTGTGCGCGTGTGCGCGTGCGCGGGTGCGCGGGTGCGCGTGTGCGCGTGTGCGCGTGTGCGCGTGTGCGCGTGTGCGCGTGTGCGCGTGTGCGCGTGTGCGCGTGTGCGCGTGTGCGCGTGTGCGCGTGTGCGCGTGTGCGCGTGTGCGCGTGTGCGCGTGTGCGCGTGTGCGCGTGTGCGTTGTGCGTGTGTGCGCGTGTGCGCGTGTGCGCGTGTGCGCGTGTGCGCGTGTGCGCGTGTGCGCGTGTGCGCGTGTGCGCGTGTGCGCGTGTGCGCGTGTGCGCGTGTGCCCGTGTGCCCGTGTGCGCGTGTGCGCGTGTGCGCGTGTGCGCGTGTGCGCGTGTGCGCGTGTGCGCGTGTGCGCGTGTGCGCGTGTGCGCGCGTGCGCGCGTGCGCGTGTGCGCGTGTGCGCGCGTGCGCGTGTGCGCGTGTGCGCGTGTGCGCGTGTGCGCGTGTGCCGCGTGTGCGGCGTGTGCGTGTGCGCGTGTG
>CAUYUJ010001767.1:45219-67719 GCA_963575745.1 Prorocentrum cordatum
GCGTGTGTGCGTGTGTGCGTGTGTGTGTGTGTGCGTGTGTGCGTGTGCGTGCGTGCGTGCGTGCGTGCGTGCGTGCGTGCGTGCGTGTGTGTGTGTGTGTGTGTCTGCGTGTGTGTGTGTGTGTGTATCTGCGTGTGTGTGTGTGTGTTTGTCTTCGTGTTTGCGTTTGTGTGTGGCTTGTGTTTGGGTTTGCCGTTTGTGTTTGTGTGTGTGTGTGGTTGTGTATGTGTTTGCTGTTGTGTGTGTGAGTTTGTGTTTTTGTGTGTCTATATTTGTGGTTGTGTTTGCGTTTGTGGTTGTGTGTGTTGGTGTTTGTGTGTGTGCTTGTGAGTGTTTGTGTTTGTGTGAATGTGGTTGTGCTTGTGAGTGTGGTTGTGTGTGTGGATGTGTGTGTGTTTGAGTTCGTGTTTGTGTGTGTTTGTGTTTGTGGTTGTGTTTGTGTTTGTGTGTGCTTGTGTTTGTGCTGGTGTTTGCGTTTGTGGTTGTGTTTGTGTGTGTGTTTGTGTTTGTGTTTGCGTGCTTGAGTGTTGATCAACGAGTTTGTGTAGTTGTGTGTGTGTTTGTGTGGTAGTGTGTTCGTGTGCTTGTGAATTGATGTGGTTGTGTGGTTGTGTGTGTTTGTGTGTGGGGGTTTGTGTGTTTGTGTGTTTGTGTGTGATTGTGTGATTGATTGCGTGTGCGCGTGCGTGTGCGCGTGCGCGTGAACGTGCTCCTTTGCGTGTGCGTGTGCGTGTGCGTGTGCGCGTGCGCGTGCGTGTGCGTGTGCGTGTTTTCGTGCGCGTGCGCGTGCGTGTGCGTGTGCGTGTGCGCGTGCGCGTGCGTGCGCGTGCAAAGGCGTGCGTGTGCGTGTGCGTGTGCGTGTGCGTGTGCGTGTGCGCGAGCGCGCAAGCGTGCGCGTGTGCGTGAGCGTGTGTGCGTGTGCATGTGCGCGTGCGTGTGCGAGTGGGTGTGGATGTGGGTGTGGGTGTGGGTGTGGGTGTGGGTGTGGGTGTGGGTGTGGGTGTGGGTGTGGGTTTGGGTGTGGGTTTGAGCGTGCGTGTGGCCGTGGGCGTTGACGTGGGATTGGGCGGGTGTGGGTGTGGGTGTGGGTGTGGGTGTGGATGTGGGTGCGGGTGTGGGTGTGGGTGTGGGTGTGGGTGTGGGTGTGGGTGTGGGTGCGGGAGTGGGTGCGGGAGTGGGTATGGGTGTGGGTGTGGGTGTGGGTGTGGGTGTGAATGCGGGTGTGGGTGCGAGTGTGGGTGTGGGTGTGATTATGTGCGTGCGCGTGTGCGCGTGCGCGGGTGCGCGTGTGCGCGTGTGCGCGTGTGCGCGGGTGCGCGTGCGCGCATGCGCGCGTGCGCGTGTGCGCGTGTGCGCGTGCGCGTGTGCGCGTTTGCGCGTGCGCGTGTGTGCGCGCGCGCGTGCGCGTGCGCGTGCGCGCGTGCGCGCATGCCTGCGCGCCTGCGCGCCTGCGTGCCTGCGTGCCTGCGAGCCTGCGTGCCTGTCGGAGCTTCAGTGTCTCAAAGTCTTAATGTATGGAGGCATTGTGAATGTAGGCTTTTAGGTATTGTATCTTCACTGCCATGGGGCTGCATTGTAATACGGCTCGATTGGTTTATAAGGTTGGGGCTTTGGGGGGGTTGGGGTGTTATGGGTTGTCTGGTACTGCAGCTTTAGAATCTGAAGGCATCATGGAATTATAGTTCAGTTTGTTGTGTTAGAGTTCGGGTCAGGGCTAGGGCATGAGGGTACTAGGGTTAGGGTGTCAGGGTCAAGATACGGTGTTCGGGTTGGGATGTTAACGTTAGGGTGTTAGGGTTGGAGTTGGGGTGTTAGGGTTAGATGGTTCGGAGTTGGATACGAGGTCGAAGGTGTCGGGGTTAGGGAGCTAGGGTCATTGTGCGGGGGTTCTGCGTAGGCTGTTTGGGAACGGGCTTGCCTAGCTTGTTGTAGGGTTAGTGCGTGGGAGTTAGGGTTCGTATGTTATGTTGAAGGTACTAGGGTGAAAATGTCAGCATGTCAGGGTAAGGGTGTTACGGCTGGCGCTCGGGCTAGAGATAGGGTGCTGGGGTTAGGGCGTTGGGGGTCAGTTGTCGTTTCATGGTGATAGGGTTTGGGCGATGGTGTTACTGATGAGTTGTTAGTGCCATCGTCGGTGTTTCCCTGTTCCCGTCCCTTGTCATCGTCGTCGTCGTCGCCTTCCCTTCGTCCTTGCGTCGCCGTCGCCGTCGCCGTCTCCGTCGCCGTCGCAGGCGGCGCCGCCGAACGTCGTGAATTGGGTACGGTGCCGCCGCCCGAACGACAGACGCCTCTCTGATTGGGAAGGGTGCTCTCGCCCCAGCGCCTGCCACAGGCACACGCCGTGACGCTTGTGAAAGGGGGGGGGCTCCCCCCTGTGCCCCCTCCTCCTCCTCCTCCTCCTCCTCCTCCTCCTCCTCCTCTCCTCCTCCTCCTCCTCCCCTCCTCCTCCTCCTACCCGGGATGGAGACAGAGAGAAAGAGAGGGACTGGGGTGCTGGAGGGGGGACCTGCCCCCTGCGCGGGACAGGGAGGAAGCGGAGTGATGGAGTGCCGGCGGAGGGGGACGCCTCCCATTGTGCACTGGACCGCGAGGCCAGAGGCTCGAGGTGCGGGTGGGGGCGGGCGCTCCGCGCTTGCACGCGGGGGCGGGGGGGGCAGAGAGCGTGTAGTTGCTGGGGCAGGGGGAGAGAGGGGGGCGGGGGCCCTTTTGCGGGCGGGACGGGGGGCAGAGCTCGGAGCAGTCTGCGAGGACGAATCTTGGCCTCGAGAGCGGGTTTGTAGTTATTGTTCCAGGCCCCCTGGTGCGCGGGACGGGCGGCAGAGCCTGGAGTGCCGGGGGAGGGGGGGGGGGCTCCTCCTTGCGCGCGGGACGGGGGGCAGAGCTTGGAGTGCCATCTGCGAAAACAAGTCTTGGCCTTGAGAACGGTGTTTCCCCACATGTTTCGTGGGGTTTGGGTTTCCTTCCCACCCGCGTCGCACCCGCGTCTTCCTCACACCTCCATCCTCCCTCATCCCTCTCCTCCTCTTTCGTTCTCCCCTCGCCCACGCAGGCGTGGCACTTTCTTGACACCAGAGGGGGTGCGCAGGGGGTGGTCTCTCACCGCGGCCGCTATGCGCGCCTCTCGTCCAAGGCATAGCAGGCGTGGCACTTTCTGGACACCAGAGGGGGTGCGCATGGACTGGTCTCTCACCGCGTCCGCTATGCGCGTCTCTCGTCGAGGGCATAGCACGCTCTGCGCGCCTTTCGCCCAGGGTTTAGCTGGTGTGGCACTTGTTCGACACCAGAGGGGATGCGCAGGGGGTGGGGTCGCTATGCGCGCCAGGGTCCCAGGGCGTGGCAGGCGTGGTACATTCTCCACACCGCAGGGGGGGGCGCAGGGGGTGGGGCCGCTATGCGTGCCGGGGTCCCAGGGCGTGGAAGAATGCAGGATTGCACATAAACGTGATGATAAGCAAACACCTAAGATTTAAATTCGGTATGTGGGGTTCCTCGGTAGCGTAATTTTTTCCCAGGCCCCAATGCGCGCGGGACGAGAGGCAGAACTTGAAGTGCCGGGGGGGGGGGCTCTTCCTTGCGCGCGGGACGGGGTGCCAGAGCTTGGAGTGCCGAGGGGTGGGAGGAGGGCTTGCGCGCGGAGAGGGGGGGCAGAGCTTGGAGAATGAGGGGGATCAGAAGGGAAGAGGATCTTCTGAACCACTTTGTGAAAAGACACGCCCTGCAAACCGTCTCTGCTGGTCTGGGCAGTTTCGCCTGAGCCATCCGCTGAGCTTCACATAGGCTCATAACAGTAGCCGAAGAGGTTGTCTTGTCACAGTCGCCCAGGAGAGGGGGGAAGGGGGCCCCCTTTGCGCGCGGGACGGCCTGAGCTTGGAGTGGTGGAGTGCCAGGGAGAAGGGGGAAGCACCCCTTCGCGCGCGGGCGGGATAGGCAGAGTCGGGAGTGCCAGGGGGGGGCCCTTGCGCGCGCGGCACGGGCAGAGCTTGGAGTGCCGGGGGGGGGGGCCCTTGGGGCGCGAGGGACGGGCAGAGCCTGGAGTGCAGGGGAGGACGAAGGGGAGCCCCTCTCTGCGAGCGGGACGACAGCGCTGGGAGCACCGGAGAGGGGGGGGGGAGCCCCCCCTCTTGCGCGCGGGTCGGGCAGAGCTTGGAGCGCCGAGGGGGGGACCCTTTTTTGCGCGTGGGACGGGCGCAAAGCTTGGAGCGCCGGGAGGGGGGGGTGCCTTGCGCGCAGAACGGGCAGAGCTTCGAACGCCCAGGGGGGGGGGGGTCTCCCCCTTTCGCACACCCCCTCCGCATTTTTCCGTGCACGGGGGGGGGGGGGCTCCCGCTCTCGCCCCCGCCCGTTTGTTGCTGGATATCGCGATATCAAGAGGCCTTGTTTCCGGGGGGAGTGAGGGGGGTAGATCCGAAGACTCCTTTCGACAAGAGAACCTGTGTGGTGGCGGGGCGGCAGCGGGGCGCCGACGGCGACCGCGGAACAGCCAAACCGCCAACTCCTCGCCATCGCTCGGGCGTCCATTCCCTGTGTTTTTTTTCGGTTTCGTGCGCGGTTTTTTCGGCCAATGGTCAAGGATGCTCCTCGATGGTCCTCGCCGAGGAAGAAACGCACACGTCCGAGCGATGCCAGGCAACCGGGCCCAGGCGACGGGCGGCGACGAGGCCGCGACGGGGCTGCGGCGGCGATCGCGTCGCCGGCAGACCGCCAGGCACACCAAGACGACGGGCGGCGGCGAGGCGTCGACGGGGCGGCGACGGTGAGCACAGAGCCGCCGCACCGATAGGCAGGAACAGTTTATCATGACAAACGAAGAAGCAACCCTAAGTGCAAGCACATGCTGAGGGAATACAGAGACGTGTACCGATACGCATGCGTATAAGTAGATACGGTAGTTGGAAAGCAAACAAAACAAACACAATGTATTTGTGCATGCACATCTGTGCCAACAGAGAGAGAGAGAGAGGAGAGAGAGAGAGAGGGACAGATAGAGAGAGGGAGAGCGAGACAGAGGAGGAGGGGGAGAGGAGGAAGTGGAGGAGGGATGTCGGAAGGGAGGGGATTCCTTCCTTTGGTCCCCTTGCAACCCTCCGAATCACCATAACAATTTTGTCCCTCTCTTTCCGTTCGCCAAACAGATTCAAATCATGACGTTGAGTGTGGCTCGTCTGCACAAGTCCCGACGAAAACATGTCGTCATGCATGCCATTCGTTTTGAGATACCAGGACGCCTTCTCCATAACTCCATAATTGTAACCTCTCGCGATCCTCATCCTTCTTCCCCCGTCACGTTTGCTTTCTACCGCATCCGTCAACTACCCATCGCCATCCCGAATGCGGTCTCCTCACGTTGCACATCAGCACCACTCTCGTCTCCATCGTCGACATAGTCGTCACCATCGCCATCGTCATCAGACCCATCCATCATCATGAGCATGCGCATCATAAAGATCACCATCATAAGTACCACAACCATAGCCACCAACATCCTCATCACCATCACCACTCCTTCGCCGCTCATCCCCCAGAATGATACGGTGGGAGTCGTTTGTTAAGGAATAGTCCCAGGAGGCGCCAGACCCTTGAGGTTTCCTTATCCAACGAGGGCGGCAGTGATATCCATGGCCAATCTACCTACGATTGGAGTTCCACTGGCTCCCAGGCTTTGGATTACTTATCTAAGGGTTCCTTACCCAATGCCCACAGAAGGGGGAGGGGCGGAGATAGAGGGAGAGAGAGAGAGAGAGAGACAAGCGTCCGCTCCCGCTCACAGCACGCAGTGGGAGAGGCTCATCTTGCCAGCGGCCGACTCCGACTCCCCTCCTCGCAGTAGGGGGTCGTCATCGTCGTCGTCGTCTTTGGAAGCGGGGGGGGGGCGGAGAAAGAAGGATGGCCGACGAGAAGCGACTGGGACGGGAAGGAGGACACGGATGGCAGACGGAATAGGAAGGCGCAGGGGGAGGGATAAGGAGGAGGTCGGAGCATGGAGGGGGAGGGAAAAGATACCGATACCGATGCTGCTCGTGGACCTCTGGTCAGCTTCGCCTTGCCATGTGATCGGAGCTTAAACGGACCATTCGAGCACCGATGGGCCCCATGAAAGAAACCTAACGCTTTGCACCGCCAGCGCGCTCGGCACGGGTCCGCACTGCCCCCATGGCCGGAGGAATCCTAGTGGAGCCATCGGAATACCCTCCTCCTCCTCCTCCTCCTCCTCCTCCTGCACCTACACCCCATCCTCCTCCTCCTCCTCCTCCTCCTCCTCCTCCTCCTCCTCCTCCTCCTCCCTCCTCCTCCTCCTCCTCCTCTCCTCCTCCTCCTCCTCCTCCTCCTCCTCCTCCTCCTCCTCCTCCTCCTCCTCCTCCTCCTCCTCCTCCTCCTCCTCAGGCCCGCGGGGGGGGCACGCCTCACCCGCAGGCCCCCAGAGCCCTCCAGGAGCCTCCTGTTGGAAGTCGCTGTCGTTCCCTGGGGTTCCCAGGGGGTCCTGGGGACACTCCGTTGGGATCCCAGCCAGAAAGGATCCCGGGGGATTCCCCGGGATCCCCAGGGATCCCGAGGGATTCCTGAGAATTGATCCCCGAGGATCCCCGAGGATCCCTGAGGATTTTGACAGGGAAGCAGAGAGCGCGGGGCGGGCAGAAACGTGCCACTCTCGTGCACACCTCTGGGCAAACCAGAAGGCACCGATGCCGCTGCTCCCCGGACCTCTCCTGGTCTCCCAGGGTGCGTTCTGACCAGAATTTCGAAGCGAATCCAGCGGTGGCAACGAGGGCCTCACAGGACACCCCCCAAAAGGCGAAAACGAGGCAAGGGTAGCGGTATGGGTGCCTTTTCCTCCTCTGGATCTTGGTCCCGCGGTCGGGAAGGACCCCTTTGGGGGCCCCGTGTTCCATCAGTCCTCGATATCCTCCCCACGTGATTTGCCCCCCGTTGCCGTACGCCCGACACTTGCGACTGGTCTGGTCCGCCCCGTCCGCCTCTGACGCGCGAGATGACGCTGCACAGCGCCGCGCCCAGCAGGAAGCTCGCGACGGCCCTCAGGTCCTCCGCCCAGCGGGAGGGCCCAGCGGAGGGCGGGGCAGGGGATGGGGCCTGCGGGAGAGGAGGAGGGAAGGAGTGAGGGGAGGAAGGAGAGAGAGGGAGAGAGAGAGAGAGAGAGAGAGGACAAGATATGTGTCTCTGTCCACCGACCGCTGGTCATAGCGGACCTGGGACCCTCAAAAGGACTCCAGATGAGGAGGAAGAAGAGGAAGGGAGGTGGAGGAGGCGGGAGGTGGCGGATGAGCAAGAGGATGAGCAGGAGGAACAAGGCCAGTGTAAACCCAAGAACTCTCCTCCTCGTCCCCCTCCCCATCCCCTCATTTCCCCTCCCTCCCTCCCTCCCTATCTACATCCCCTCCCTCTCTCCCTCTCTACATCCCCTCCTCATCATCGTTCTTCCACTAATATCCCCCATTATCCCCCCCCCACTCACCCTCCGCCCGCTTTCCGTGTCTGCAGGGCGGGCTGGGCGCTTCGCCTGAGACTCCCTCGCCGCTTATGGTTTTGAAGCTCGAAGTTCGCGATGGCTTCACTGATGGCGGGCACGTGGCTATCGAAATGAGGCTCTCGCTGTAGCGCCGCGCACATGCGCTTGAAAGTTTACCACAGCTACGAGGATGGAGGGCGGGTCGTCTTCAAAACGTGGCGCTCGCCTTCGCGCCCGTACATTCGTCTTAGGAATTCGCGTCACGATCAATGATGGAGGGCTGCTCCTTTTCGAAATGCGGTTCTCGCCCCAACGTCGCGCACACGCGTGCGGAAAATTCACAACAAGCTCGAGGAAACGTGCCCATCGGTCGGAAGAAGCAGGTAGGACCATGCAGTAGGAAGGCGTTCGAAGTAGATTTGGCTTCCGCCCGCCTCCTTAAGAGGAGGGAAGAAGGAACACCACTGGACCCTTGAAGTAGGGAGGCGCTTAAAGTAGATCGGAATATCGGACTCCCGAAGTACCTACTTTCAATGACCGATGGGTATGGCTGGAATCCCAGGAACGGTGTTCTAGCACGGGTTAAGACGATCGGAACAAAACAGTCACGATGCTTCGCGGCGTTGCATGCCCAAGAACGACGTTAGTGGCACGACTCGGGATTGTCAGGACGCATCAACCATGTTGACCCAGGCATCTGAAGTCCCAAGAAGGACGTGTTGGCACGATTGAAGATTATCATGGAGATGCCTTCCAGTAGGACACCCACCGTAATTAAACAACTCTGAAAGGGACCTGCGAAGAGGAAGCTCGGGAGGGTCGATTGCAACACCGTTGAAGCGCAGGGGAACTACAATGGTCCTCCGTCTCCCCCTCCTCATACACTGGTCCAGTAATCATCATATTCATCATCTTCCTCCTGCTCCTTCGTCTCCTCCTCATTCTGCTTATCCTCCTCCTCCTGTTCTTCCTCCTCCTCCTCCTCTTCCTCCTCCTCCTCCTCCTCCTCCTCCTCCTCTCCTCCTCCCCCCTGCTTCCCCCCCTCCCCTCCCTCCCCTCCCCCCCTCTCCCCCCCCCTCCCCACACATCCTCCTACCTCATCATTCCTCCCCCTCCTCCTCCTCCTCCCCTTCCCTTCCCTCGCCACCGCCGCGGGGATCCCGTCGCATCTCGCAGCGGGTGTACGCGCATCCATCGGCCTGCTCGCAGGTGCCGCTGCTGGCGCTCGCGTTCCCCGCGGGCGCCAGCTCGCCTTCGACCACCAGGTCGTTGTCGTCGTCGTCGTCGTCGTCGTCGTCGTCGTCGTCGTCGTCGTCGTCGTCGTCGTCGTCGTCGTCGTCTTCGTTGTCGTCGTCCTCATAACCTTGTCGTCATCGTCCTCGTCGCCGTCGTCGTCGTCGTCATCGTCGCCGTGGTCGTTCTCGCGGTCGCCGCCAGAGGGAAGGAGGGAGGGAGGAAAGAATGGAGGAAGGGAGGAAAGAAGGAGGAGAAGGGAAAGGAGGGAGGGGTAGGAGGTGGAGAAGGAGGGGGAGGAGGAGGAGGAGGAGGAGGAGGAGAGAAGGAGGAGGAGGAAGAGGAGGAGGAGGGAGAGGAGGGAGGGGGAGAGGAGGAGGAGGAGGAGAGAGGAGGAGGAGAGGGGGAGGAGGAGAAGGAGTAGGGAGAGGAGGAGGAGGAGGAGGAGGACGAGGAGGAGAAGGAGAGGAGGAGGAGGAGGAGCAGGAGGAGGAGCAGGAGGAAGAGGAGGAGGAGGAAGGGGAGGAGGAGCAGGAGGGAGAAGAATTCGGGCACCCTGGGGAGCGCATGTCCCCCGAGCGCTCCACACCGCAGGCACCGACTGGCGCCAGACGGGGGCGCGGGCAGGTGCGCAAGCCGAGGCGGTGCCTTCGGCCGTCGGCGCGGTCTGCTGCTTCCTATTGCTGTATGTGGGAAGAGCTTTGGAAGATGTACTGACACGTGCGATGCAGCGACGCGGCGCTGTCGCGGCCAGCGGCACAGGCAGCGTCGGGCCCCGCAGCCACAGAACGTGGGCCGGGGGACCAGGGGAGGCCCAGGAGGCGAGGACAGGAGAGGTGGTGGAGGAAGGCCCCCGCGACATGCGAGCGTCCGAAGACACACGCCCGTGGCGCGCGGTTGTGGTCCAACCTCCGGCGAGGGTCTTGAAGACAGCCCAAACGCCAGCTCGGCCGGAGCCCCTGGAGAGTCCTGGACAACGACTCCCAGCGCGTAGAAAGCTCGTCGAGGGGGGGGGGGGGGACGGCAGCTGCAGTCCCGAGGAGGCCAAACGGTCCGCGAGCGTGACGGTAAAGGGCGAAGCGATGCATGCCTCTCAAAGTGCGCCTGCGATCGAGCGCTGCACGCTGGCGCGAGGCTGCGAGGCAGCATCAGCGGCCGATGCGACAGCGGCGCGGCCCGCCTTGAGTGCGGAGCGGATCGCATGGGCAGGGAAGATAAGGCAGCGCTGGCCTGAGCACAAGCTGGAATAGAACTGCACGACAGGGATGGGCTGCACGCGAAAAGGCGGCGAGCAGTGCCCCCCGCGCTCCAGCGCGGGAAGTTGCGGAGCGCACGCTCGTCCGATGATGTGCCTCGCAGGCGCGCAAAGAAGCCCTCCCGGTCACCGCGGAGCGTGACCGAAGCAGAGCGCACGGCAGCGGCAAGTGTGACTACCTGCAGAGAAGCTGGCACAGGAGCTGTGGGGCCCCGTCGGCCATGGCGACCAGGTCGACTCTGCCGAGCCAATTCGGAGGCAGGGCTGGCATGTTGTAAAGGATGTAAGCTTCGCGGCGAGCGATAGACTGCTCTAGAGGGAAGACCTGGGCAACGTGGTTCAGCGTGGAGAACACAGACGCGTCATATACGCACATGCGTACATACATACATGCACACATGCATGCAGAAAAACATACATACACACATACGTTCAGCCATACATCCATACATGCAAATGTGCATATATATATTCAGATACATATATTTATATGCATACATACAAAAATACACACATACACACATGCATACATACATACATACATACATACATACATACATACATACAGACAGACAGACAGACAGACAGACAGACATGCATACATGCATGCATGCATACATACGTACATGCATGCATGCATACATACACATACATACACACATACATACATACATACATACATACATACATACATACATACATACATACATACATACATATATACATACAGACAGACATGCATGCATGTATGCATGAATGTATGGAGATGTACATGCACACGGACATAGACACATGAATACATACATACATACATACATACATACATACATACATACATGCATACATGTATGTATACATACATACATACATACATACATACATACATACATACATGTATACAAATATATATAGAGATGCACACACAGGCAGACAGGCAGACAGACAAACAGACACACCGACAGACAGACAAACAGACCGACAGACAGACAGACATACATGTATACATACATACATACAAACATGCACCCCTACCTACCTACCTACATACATACACCTATATTTGTGTACATATATATGCACATACATACATGCATGCATACATCTACATACGAACGGTGGTCGCTGCATGCCGCTCGTCCGAAAAAGAGACGCCGCGGAGCCCCAGAAGTAGGTCCCGAGGTGCCTGGCACACCCCGCCATCTAGACAACGAGCCAGGAGTTCGAGGCTTGGCAATGGGCACCAACACCAACACAGGGGGTTGTCTCCACAGGGAGAAGATTATCCTAGACTTCGGTGTTGGTGGTAATAGTTCGGCCACCCTGGAAGCCAGAATATCACCACCATTACCGAGATCGGGATCTTCTTCCCTCGGTGCAGGCACATCGCCGACATTGGTGTTGGTGTCGACCTCCAGGCCTGCGAAAACGAGCCAAGAGGGGCAAACCCAGCATGCAAGGAACGGGTCCGAGCAGTGGTGGCAGGATCCGCTTTACCCCAGGGCGGGACAATCATTCACTTGCGAGGCCTCGGCGAGAGCAGGGCAAGCTCCTCAGCGGCGGCAAAGGGCTCAAGGAGGAGGAGGAGGAGGAGGAACAGCAGAAGCAGAAGAAGAAGAAGAAGAACAAGAAAAAAGAGGGAGGGAGGGAGGGAGGAGGATACTGAATAGCACGCCCCTCGTCCAATCTTCAGGCCGCAGCGGCGATTTCCCCCTCGCCTGGGGCGAAGCGCTAGAGCGGTGCTCTTTCCCTGGAAGAGCGGGTACGCTTGCGGAAGGGCGCGGGATCCCCTACAGCAAGTAGAGACACGAGACCACTGCATAAACGACGACTGCCTCTGTAACGGTCCGCGTATGCATCCGCCTGTGCCTCAGCAGCTAAGGCTCCATTGGGGGGGAAGCTCCTACAACGACCACTAGGGGGAAGACGAAGAAGAGGGGGAGGAGGAGGAAGAGGGAAACAACTCTCATCATCACACGATCAAAATCAATAAGAAGAGCCAGAAACGGCAAAGGATGCGGAGAAGCAAGAAGACGAGGACGAGCAGTATGGAAGGGCGGGAGGGATGGGGATGATAATGACAAAGAGGCGGGATATGCCGCGCTGGTCTGGAGACGACAAGGACCTGACACTACAGGAGACATGGAAAAAGGAAAGGATTCGGACGACGACCGCGACGACAACGACCACAACGATGGAGAGAGCTAAGGTAGCTGAGCACATCCAAAGACCCCCTCGCCTGTGCATACCAGCACCATGAAGAGCACAAGGATTGTCAACAGGACGTTCACCTCGCGGTCGTCGCCTCCTCATCATTGACATCTTCCCTGGTGCAGCGCGGTCCGTCCCTGAATTCGGGGGCCTTTCCAGCCAGGGTCTCTCGGAATACATCTTGAGAAATATGGAACGGGAACCCTTGTCGCCGTGTCTGGGCCGCAACCAACTCGCCTGAAATACGAGAAAGTCTCGAACGAGAGCGCCACTCTTGAGTTCGGGGGCCTCTCTGGCAAGGGCCTCTGCGAATACATCTTGAGGAAGTATCGAACGGGATCCCTTGTCGTCGTAGTTGGGCCTCCACCAATTTGACTGCATCATGACAAAGTCTCGAGCGAGAGCGCCGTTCCTGAGTTCGGGGGCCTTCCTGGCCAGGAGCTCTTGGAGTGAATCATGAAGACGTATCGAACAGGAGCCCTTGTCGTCGTGGCTGGGCCCCCCGCCAACTTGACGGAATTGTGAGGAAGTCTCGAGCGAGAGCGCCGTTCCTGAGTTCGGGGGCCTCTCTGGCCAGGGTGTCTCGGGGTAAATTGTGAGGAACCATCGAGCGGGAGCCGTTGTCGTCGTAGCCGGGCCTCCAACGGCCCACTTTCACACTCAAGCCAACGCTCGAGCGGGAGCCGCGTCTTCATAGCGTCATGGCGAGAACTCCCAGAACCGTTCCCGGAGATCAACAACAACTATTCTCAAACATGAATATTAACAATAACAAAAGCAAACCAAAAACAGCGATAATAACAACAACAACAACAACAACAGCAGCAGCAACGACAACCGCAGCAACATCAACAACCACAACAACAACAACAACAACAACAACAACAACAACCACAACACCAACACGTACAACGACAACGACAACAACAACAACAACAACAGCAACAACTACAACGACGACGACAACGACAACACAAAGGACAACGACAAAAACAACGAGAACGACAACGACAACGACAACAATGACAACGACAACGACAACGACAACAACAACAACAACAACAACGACAACAACGACAACGACAACAACAAAAACGGAAAAAAGTCCCGAGACTATTGTTCCCCTATTGTCTGCCTGCGTCTGAAAACCATGTTTGAACGATGCTCGAACAAAAACGTTCCCAGAGTATTTGTTTGATTACTTTCGAAAAAGAATCCGACCGCACGCGACAGCGCGACTTCACGCGAAAGCGCCGGGAGGCGCGCGGTGGCACCGGTGCGCGGCCGGCGGCGGTGCTTGCGCGACTGGCGCGCTTCTTGTCCGCGGCTGCGAGCGGACGAGCGCGCTCCACGACTCGCAGGGAACTGCTCGCAGATGGCCTGGGTCCGCCGCGGGGGAGTTCATAGAAGAACAAGAAAAAAACGCTCCACGACTCGCCGGGTAGCGATTCGCAAATGTTAGGTCGGGCATGTCCCCCTGCAGGCGGATTTTGGACGAAAAAGTAAAACTACTCCAAAAATAATCCAATCATGCTCAAAAATAGTCATCGTCCTTGGAGTATGTTTTGACAAGTTTTGAATATTCCTCCTTTAGAAGGACACGCCCAGCTTAACGCAAATGGCCTGGATCCGCCGCGGGGGATTTCATACAAGAAGAAACAACGCCATAAGCATAAACTTTCGGCGCTCCGAGCGGATTTCTTGGATCTGCGCTGGGCCCCCCAGTACATGCCATGCCAATCCTTCTTCTTCGAGATCCGCCGCGGGAGATTTACGATACTTGACGCAGAGGAAGACGCGATTGTTTCTCGGACGTCTCCGAGCGGGCACTGTGCGAGCAGTGGAGCTCGCCCGGTGAGTGGAGGCGGCCACGGGGGAGGCCCTTTCGGGGACGGAAGCTCGAGGCGCTGGGGAGGCGCGCTGCTCGAGGTTGCCGGCGAGAGGGGCACCCCGCGGAAGCACGAGGGTGCAATAGGTAGGGGGCCACTTGCGAGCCCTACCCCTGCCCCCCACGATTTCTGAGGGGAAGGGTGGGGTTCACTTCGCTCAGGAGCTCCCGAACGAAGCGAACCCCACCCTCCCCCTCAGAAATCGTGGGGGGTAGGGGTAGAGTTCGCATGTGGCCCCCTAAATAGGTGAGAACAGGGGCGATCTCTTCGCCGCCTGTGCCAAAGGTTTCGGACCACCCTCTGGCAAATGCTCCATGCTCTAGACTGCTGCCTGCAGCTGGTTCCGGAAAGCCCGAGCCCCCCAGACAGGTCATCTGTTGGGAGCGTACCCTTCAAGTGTGGCGGCGGCGAGGTCCAGTGAGTCGGAGACGTCCGAGCTCTCTCCCTGCGTGGGGCCCCTTGGCTTCACCAAGAGACGCGCAAGCACGTGCGCCTCTTGCCCTTCAGCAATCCACCTCCTGATCCGCAACGCCTCCTCCCGATATCCTCCCTCTCTCCTCCTCCTCCTCCTCCTCCTCCTCCTCCTCCTCCTCCTCCTCCTCCTCCTCCTCCTCCTCCTCCTCCTCCTCCTCCTCCTCCTCCTTCTCTTCCGCATTATCCTTGTCCTGCTCCGCCTCGGCCACCTGCCAATCATCATGATTCAATATCATCCTCCCACTCCTCCTCATCAACCTCCTCCTCCTCCTCTCATCCTTCTGCACCCGTCATCCCACCCCTCGTCATCTCCCTCCTCCTCCTCCTCCTCCTCCTCCTCCTCCTCATCATCATCATCATCATCATCATCATCATCATCATCATCATCATCATCAGAATCAAAAGCAGCATAAGCACCAGCAGCAGCAGCGAAATCCCATCATCAGCAGCATCAGCATCATCAACATCATCATCAGCAGCATCATCACCATCATCATCAGCATCGTCATCATCAGCAGCAGCATCAGCAGCATCAGTGTCGTCATCGTCATCGACATCAGCAGCAACATCATCAGCATCATCACCATCACGCCATCACCATCATTATCACCGTCATCATCATCATCACCATCATCATCATCACCACCACCATCACCAGCGGTAGCATCATCACCACCATCATAATCACCATCAGCAGCAGCATCATCATCGTCATCGTTATCATCACCAGCATCATCAGTATCATCATCAGCACCATCACCATCACAACATCACCATCACCATCACCATCACCATCACCATCATCATCATCATCATCATCATCATCATCATCATCATCAGCATCAGCATCAGCATCAGCATCATCATCATCACCACACCATCATCATTATCATCATCGTCACCTCATCAGCATCACTATCATGATCATTATAATCATCCTCATCCTCCTCCTTCTCCTCCTCCTCCTCCTGTTCATCCCACGTCTCCTTCTCATTAATATGTCCTCCCCTCAGGACTCAGGACTGCAGACAGAGTCGAGCTAAGCTCCGATGCTCTTGTCTTCTCCTCCTCCTCCTCCTTCTCCTCCTCGTCCTCCTCCTCCTCCTACTACTACTCCACCTCCTCCTCCTCCTCCCCTCCTCCTCCTCCTCCTCCTCCATCCCCTCCTCCTCCTGCTCCATCCCCTGTTCCTCCTCCTCCTCCTCCTACTCCACCTCCTCCTCCTCCCCTCCTCCTCCTCCTCCTCCTCCCTCCTCCTCCTCCCTCCTCCCTCCTCCTCCTCCCTCCTCCTCCTCCATCCCCTGTCCTCCTCCTCCTCCTCCTCCTCCTTCTCCTCCTCCTCCTCCTCCTGATCCTCCTCCTCCCCCTCCTCCTCCTCCTCCTCCTCGACCTCCTCCTCCCCCTCCTCCTCTTCCAGGGCAACAGACGACAGACCACGGACGAGAGACCACAGACGACAGACGCGGACGACGACGACGCCAAAGACGAAGACGACGACGACGGCGGCGGCGACGACGACGGCGTCGACAATTATGACGACGGCGACGACAAAGACAGCGGCGACGGCGACGGCGACGGCGACGGCGACGGCGGCGGCGGCGGCGACGACGACGACGACGACGATGACGACGATGACGACGACGACGACGACCTCCTCCGGCGGCCCCACTGGCCTCCAGCGGTCCTCAAAGGCCTCCTCCGATGGCCCCCCGGGGGGCCCCAGGCGCTCCGAAAGAGCCAGGGATGCCAAAAGGGCCGAGGGCCGCCGACGGCCAGCCCCCCCTCGCGAAGCAGGGCGGCGAGCGCGCGCCAGCACGCTCTGCAGGGCCCCGAACGGGGCCCGCGCACCGGCGGGCGAGGGCTCGCCAGCGGGGGCAGGCTGCTCCTCGCTGCGCGGCGGCGCGGCGGCACGACGACGACGGCAGGCGGCGGCGGCGGCGACGACGGCTGCGGCGGCGACGACGGCTGCGGCGGCGGCGGCTGCGGCGGCGGCGGCGACGGCTGCGGTGGCAGCAGTGGCGACGGCGGCGGCGGCGGCGACGGCGGCGACGGCGGCGGAGACGAGGATCGAGATGTGTGGGACGTTTCCAGCACTCGCTGGGCCTCCGGAGGCCCACAAGGACCTCCCTGGGGAGCCAGGAGGGGCCTCGGAGGGACGAGCAGCCACCGGATCTGCGGAGGCCTCGAAGAGGCCTCGGGCGGAACCAGCGGGAGCAGGAGTTCCCGATGCGTTGTAGCGCGAGGAGCAGATGGAGTTAGAGGATCGCACCGCATCGCTGGCGCGACAGCGATACATTGCCGACGTCGGGATGGAGACTATCGGGCGCTGGTTTGCACCGACTCGACGATGCAGAGCGATCTTCGGACCCCATTTACTCCGACCCCATTCGGGCAGCCTGGAAGTGCCGAGATCAGCTTCCCATTCTGTGCTCTCTACACCGACTTGATCATACGCCACCAAGATTGCGTATTTGAAGGCGTCGAGATCACGCGGCTCGATCAAAAAACCTAGACCCTCATGTTTGCCAGCGCTGTTTCCAAACAGTACGTTCTTGCACTGTGGATGTACAATTTATGTGGTGCCAGCCACGTGGCGTACACCATGTGCAATGAGCGCGTTTCTTTACGTTCGGCGATGACGGGCGTCATGGGGGGGGGGGGCGGGGGGGGTATGACGTAACGCCCCCCCCCCCGCCGTGTGGTTCCGGCACCACAGCCGCGAACGCGCGCACGACGCGACGAGCGACGAGCGACGACGACGACGACGCGAGCAGCATGTAGGTGGCGATATGCCCCACTGCGCCTGTGTACACCACAACGCTCACGTGTACCACAGCGCGCGTGTGCACCACAGCGCATGCGCACACCGCAACAACCGTGTGCAAAGCAGCGCCTGTGAACACCACAGTGATCGCGTACACGACAGCACCGGTGTACATGTGTGCACCGCAGCAACCATGTGCAACACAGCTCCTGTGTAAACCACAATGCTTGCGTGCATCGCAGCGCCTATGCACGCCACAGCGCCTGTCTACACCACAACATCCACGTGCAACGCAGCGCTAGTGTACACCACAGCGCCTGCTTGTAGGAAAATGCCGAAAATCGAATGCAACGTTCTTCCCTCCTCCCTCTTCCTACACCGCCTCCTCCTCGTCCTCCTCTTGCTCATCCTCCTCCTCTTCCTTCTCTTCCTCCTTACCCCTTGTCGTGCGGATTGGCGCTACAGCGCACATGCGAATCTCAGCGTGCACCTCAGAATGGTCGATTGAATCGGTCCACTTGGTTCTCGCACGGTCACGTTATCGGGAGCCTCCTGGACGCAGATGGGAGGAGTAAGGGTGATGCGGGCGGACTCGAAAAGGACTCGTAGATTCCAGCGGCGCTCCTTTGTCCATAATGATTAGTTGTTCGATTGTTTTCTCTGGAATCCACAAGCGTTCCAACGTGTCATAAAGATTCCTTCGAACATTCTATATACAACACTGGTGTTGTGTTACACACGGTTGCTCTGGTGCACACAGGCGCCGTGGTGTCCACAGGCACTGCAATGCACGCAGGCCTTGTGGTGTACACTGGTGTTGTGTTGCACACGGCTGATGTTGTGTACGCAAGCGTCGCGGTGTACACACCAGCTGTTGTGCCCGAAGGCACGGTGGCACAAACTGACGTTGTGTTGCACGCGGCTGCCGTGGTGTCCACAGGCGGCGTGGTGTACACAGGCGCTGTGGTGCATGCAAGCTTTATGGTGTACACAAGCATTGTGGTGCAAATCGCCACCTACATGCTGGTGCTACCCGTCCTCCGTCATTCCTGGGCATTCCCAAACGCCGTGGGCGCGAAACGTGACGTCATCGACCCCCTCCACCGCCCCCAGATGATTGCCGTCATCGGCCTGGTTTGAAAAAAAGGGCTCCAGCCGCGCACGCGCGCACGACGACGATGAGCGACGAGCGACAACTGCGGGCTAGACTCTTATGCGGATTCCTACGCGGACACCTACGCGGATCCCAACGCGCACGGCGGCAGTGCCTGGAGCGCACTGGGGGGGGAATGTTACGTCATGGGGGGGGGCCATGACGCCCGTCATGCCCCAAGCAATAAAAAACGCGATCTCTCTCTCTCTCTCTCTCTCTCTCTCTCTCTCTCTTTCTCTCTCTATCTCTCTCCCTCTCTCTATCAATTATATATATATATATGTAAGTATGTACGTATGCATATATGTATAAATATGGTGAAAGCTTTGGTGTAAAGCTATGTGGTGCAAGCGGTGTGGTGCAAGCAATGCGGTGCAAGCTTAATTTCTTCTGTTCCGCAGTGTCCGCGCACGGCACGGTGAAAAGGCTCCCGGTGCACAGGCTCCCGCGGGAGCCCATCAAGTCAACCCCTACGGGGCCAGCTCGAGCAGCGGCGATCTTCCGCCACTACTTTGACTGCCAGGCAACGCGCAGCTTTCAGATCATCATCCTAACAATAATACACGAGCCAGGCCTTGCAGCCCCGCTCGCAGCCACGCTGCTCTCCCAGCCCTCGTTGCACCTCTTTCGCCTCAGTCGGGCGGCTGGCGCGTCGCGGGGTGGAGCCTTGCCCGGACCTGCCTGGAGGTTGGCCGCCCGCTGCTTGCGTATCTTGTCGATGGCCGTCGGCTTCTATGGCCATCCAGGACAGGCCCGCCCGAGCCCGTCTGTCTTCCTCCTGCCGTAGGCGCCGCAGGTCACACACACACACACACACGATTCATCCATGCGCCTGCCGCACAGCATGGAACTTGTCCTCCGCCTGGCCCGCCCCTGAGAACGCGGCTGGGCGAGATGGCGCCCTCTGCCTGTCGCCCCCCGCCCCCGCGGCTGCAATGCTGACCGCGCTGCCTCTCTGGGGAGGCATCTCCTGGCACCGCTCCGCGGGCGCCTGGATGGGGTCGCCCCCCCATCCCTCGGATGGCTCCGCTGGCGCTAGCCTGCCACCCTCGGCCGCATCATCTCCATGGGCCCGCTGCGGCCTGGCGCGCCCTCGCCCGGGCGCCCCCGCTGCGCTGGTCGTCTGAGGCATGGGCGCGGGGAGCCTCTTGCGTCCCTGCCTCTCCTGGCGTCGCTCCGCCACCCCCCCCGCCCCCGCCGTCGGCCCGCGAGCTGGCCGAGGCCGAGGCTGCGGCTGCCATCGCCAAGGCCATCCCAGTTGCGAGCCCCGCGAGCGCGCCAGCTGGGCCGGCGCCGGGGGGCCCCCCCTCGAAGTGGTCGACGGCCTCGGCCGCCCCCGGCCTCACGCTGCGCCTGACCTGGCCGCCGCTGGCCGAGCTCCGTCGGTCCTCGCTGGGCGAGACCGCGCTGCTGATCCCAGGGCCCGCCCAGATGGACGGTTCGCCTGGCTCCTGCTCTGCCTCTGCGGCCCACCCGCCCATGGCATCGGCTGCGGGCTGGGCCTGGCCGGAGTTGGCGTAGAACGAGGAGGGCCTGGCCTCGTGCATGTCCTCCCCGGCGTCCGGCTCTGGAACTTCGGCCTGCGGTGCCTCCTCAAGTTGACCCGCTGCCGAGGCTCTGGGCTCTCTCCGCCTGGGAGGCCGCGACATGCCCCTGGCAAGAGCATCCGGCAGCGCCACCTCGCACGGCGCCGCGTCCTCTGGCCAGCTGCCCGCGCCCAGGCCGCCCATGAAGAACCGCGCGATCCTCTCGCGCGCCAGCATGTTCTCGAGCACCCTGCTGTTGTCGCCCCCCCCCCAGGTGCTGCAAACGGCGCCACCTGGCCGTCCACTGCTGGGTTCTAGATCTCCACGCCGCCCTGCACTCCTCGGTCGCCCTTCGCGCCCGCCCCCGCTCGGCTGTCTCGCCCGACAGCCCCTCGAAGTATGCCGCGCAAGCCTCCCTCCCTCTTCAACAACTCCGCAAAGTACGCGCTCTTCCTGACATGTGTCCTCCGTGCTCAGGAAGTGCCAGGCTGCCATCTGCCGCGGCCTCTGGCGAGTCGGCTGGAACTCGCGGCCCGCCTCCGCCGCAAAGGGACGCGTAACGCACCGACGTTCCTCCGCCCCGCCCTTGGCGAGCGTCTGCCTGGCCTTAGCAGTTGGTTCCCCGCTGACCGTGACCCCTCACCCCTCCTGCCTCTTCGCCTGCCGCGACCTGCTCGAACCTCCGCGATCCCTGCCATCGCCTCCGCAATGAGCAGCGCCCCCTGGTGGCCCCCCACTGGCGATGGCGCTTCTTTGCCACTTGCGCCGCGCACTTGGGGGGGGGGTCCGCGGGTCAACTCCCGAGGACACCAGCAGCCCCACCTCCCACGGCCGATGGACCGCTCCTAGTGCAAGCATTGGCTGGTCATGCGACCAAGCACCGCGGTGGGGGTTCAGTCAGACCAGTGTAGCCCGAGCCCGAGGAGTCGCCAGGGAGAGGACGACAAACCGCACGCGTCCTCTGGTTTGCACCTGCCCTGGGCTCAGCGGAATGCACATCGCTGGCCATCTGGGAGGGTGGACCCGGAGGAGGCCCCGTACTCGCCGAAGGACCAGCGCAGGACGCAGCCCCCTGGCTTGGACTTGCCCCCAGACCAGCGGAACGCACATCGCTGGCCATCTGGGAGGGCAACCCCGAAATAGACCCCGACCTCGCCGAAGGACCAGCACAGGAAGCTGCCCTCTGAGCTGCACCTGCCCCCAGCCCGGCTGACTGCACCTCGCTGGCAATCGGGGAGGGTAGACTCGATTGAGACCCCGAGCTCGCAGAGAAACCAGCACAGGAAGAATCCTCTGAGTTGCACCTGACCCCCGACCAGCAGAATGCACATCGCTGACCATCTGGGGGGAGTAGATCAGCGAAACGCGAGGCGACTGATCCCGAGGCACAACAATCGGCGACACAGCCCGAGCTTGCGTCCACGAGTACCAGCTCTGGATTTAGCGTCCTAACGCCTGCGTTCTCCAAGCTCACGACTCCACGAGTCCGCCGCGCGCGACGCTATTCAGCTCGTTGCCGTCGGTGGGGATGCGCTCGCCCCCTGTAGCCGTTGCCCGCACATCCTTATTGTCGTTGCCCCTGGCCCTGGCCGCCGTGAGGAGATGGGCCACCTTCTCGCGACACGTGCGATGTCATTCGCCTGCAGATACCAAGCTTCCCTTGTCCAGGTCTTCGAGGGCCGTGCTGCCCTGGCCATCCCTGTTCAGCCGCCTGCCGAGCACCGAGATGCAGCCGTCGGCGACTTGGCCGTCCAAGCGCTTCCACGGCTTCGGGTGGCACGGGCTCCGACACAGGTGTTTCTGGGGCTTGGCGGCGATGGCGCCCGGACCGCATCGCCGACACCTCACGCCCCTCTCCCGATCTCCTCCAGGTCGTGCTCCACTAGGATCAAGGGGATCTGAGCGGGCTCACCTGCCCACTAAATTCGTTGCTCAAAACGCTCAACTGTGTCATCCCAGATCTTGACCTGCCCATGCCACCAGCCGATGTTGTGCAGTGCCCAGGCCGCCTTTTCTCCTGCCGCCTGCAGCGCCTGCTCGCGCCCGAAACCTGCGTCGCCCTCAGCCGCCAACTCGGCCAGCGCGTCCACGGCCCTGCTGCCCTGGGCAGCTCGTCGGTCGTCGGCACCCAAGGCGTCGATGGCCGCCAGACTGCGATGCGCCTCACAGTGCGCCACGCTGTCCAGTGGCACGTCCTTGTCCTCCGTCACGAGCCACACTGTGCGCCAGACGTCGGCATGCGCCCGTTTGTCGCAGCAGCACCAGCGCTTCCTTCGCCTGGGCCCCGACAAGATGGCCATGCGATCGGTGCAGATCTTGAGTGGCCCTCGCCAGCCCATCGCCTGCGCCTTGGCGTGCCTCACGGTGCCGATGTGCTGTCAGCACTGTCGTAGGAGGGGGGGGGAGCTCGTCCCCCCCACGGTGGCATCACGGCGCTGGGCCGCCGGAAATCCTGGGAGACCCTCGAAGAATCCGGAAGAACTCTTTACACAGGTGGGCAGAACAGCGTGACGTGGCCCGGGTGGGGGAGGGAGAG
>CAUYUJ010001767.1:72719-75219 GCA_963575745.1 Prorocentrum cordatum
TGAAGGAGGAAGAGGAAAAGGAGGAGGAGGAGGATGAGGAGAAGGAGGAGGAGGGAGGAGTGAGGAGGAAGGTGGGGCAAAGGAGGATGGGAGGAGAGAGAGGAGGAGGGGGAGGGAGAGAGGAGGAAGATGCGGAGGTAGAAAAGGAGGTGGAAGAAGAGAGGAAGAGAAGAGAGGGTAGGAGGAGGAGGAGGAGGAGGGAGGAGAGAGGAGGAGAAGGAGGATTAGGAGTAGGAGGAGGTGGAGCAAAATGAGGAGGAGGAGGAGGAAGGAAAGGAGAGGGAGGAGAGGAGGAGCAGGAGGAGAGTGAGGAGGAGGAGGGGGGGAGGAGGAGGGGAGGAGTAGGAGAGGAGGTAGGGGAGTGGGAGGAGGAAGGAGGAGGAGGAGGAGGAGATGGAGGAAGGGAGGAGGAAGAGGAGGAGGAGAGGAGGAGGAGAGAGAGGAGGAGGAGAGGGAGAGGAGGAGGAGGATGAGGAGGAGAAGGGGATTAGGAGGAGGCGGCGGAGGCGGAGGGGGAGGGGAGGGGATGGGGGAGTGGGAGGAGAGGGAGGAGAGGTGAGGGAAGGAGGAGGGAGGGAGGGAGGTAGGGGGGAGGGGGAGGAGGGAGGGAGGGAGGGAGGGATGGAGGGAGGGAGGGAGGGAGGGAGGGAGGGAAGGAGGAAGAGGAGAGGAGGAGGAGGAGGAGGAGAGGTAGGAGGAGGAGGAGGAGGAGGAGGAGAAGGAGAGAAGGAGGAGGAGGAGGAGGAGAGGAGGATGAGGAGAGGAGGAGAGAGAAAGGAGGAGGAGGAGGAGGAGGAGAGAGGAGGAGGAGGAGTATGTAGAGGAGGAGGTGGAGAAGGAGTTCAGAGGTAGAAGATCTACCCCTCCTTCTCGTCCTCCCCTCCTTCGGCATTCGCCCGCCGTTCGTGGCCCCCTTTTCGACCTCCTCTTTCGGGCCCCCGTCCGTTTCTCCCTCTCCGTACCTCGTCGGTCTCACCAACGGGCGGCTCGGCCGATTTTCGAAATGGCCCCCTCCTGCGGTGCCATACGGCCTCGCAGGAGGGGGCCAATGGCTGCACCTACCGACAAGGATCAACAACCGTGAGCCAGTCAGTCAGGAGGAGGAAGAGGAGGGGGGGAAGAGAGGAGGAGGAGGAGGAGGAGGAGGAGGAGGAGGAGGAGGAGCAGGAGGAGGAGGAGGGGAGGAGGAGGAGGAAGGAGGAGGAGGAGGAGGAGGAGGAGGAGGGGAAGGGAGGAGGAGGAGGGAGGAGGATGAGGAGGGGAGGGGAAGGAAGGAGGAGGAGGAGGAGGTGGAGGAGGAGGAGGAGGAGGAGGAGAAGGAGGAGCAGGGGGCGCGGGCCACGGGCGGGGTTCCCTCCTGGAGGAGGCTAGGAGGCAACCACTGGCAGGTCCTCGTCGAGAGGATTCGAAGAGGATTTAGCCCCATTGCAAGGCTACCTCGTGGCGGCGCGCACACGGGGGTGGAGGGAGGGGGGAGAGCTTCTTAGAGGGAGGCTGCTTCTTGGAAGGCGGCGGCCCTGCATCTACAGAGAAGGCCCGCGCCTCCTCAGCAGGGGTGCTACTTAGAAGCCCTCCCCCCTCGCCCCACCCCCCTCTGCGCGTGGCTGAGCTGCGCTGGATTTGGCCGCGGAACAAGCAGGACAAAGCCGGATTGCAAGCCGGCGCAAGCCCGACGTCGGACCAGGGCAGAGTCAGAGTTGGACTTCCCAGGAGCTGCACCCGCAAGGACTTGGCATCCTGGATGGAGGCCCTCGGCGCCGGCGGGGACCGAGCACCGAGGCCGCCTCCCCGTCCGCCGCGGGAGAGGCCCGCCCTCGGCGCGGTGGGGGGGGGGAGGGGGCCTGGGCCAGGGCGCGGGCGGCAGGGGTTGCTGCCAGTGGCCGAGACGCGGCGCTCCGCCGCTAGGGGCTCACAGGCGAACCCTGCCCCTACACCCCCCACGAGTGCTGAGGGGGAGGGGGCGGTTCACTTCGTTCGGGAGCTCCCGAGCGAAGTGAACCCCACCCGCCCCCCTCAGAAATCGTAGGGGGTGTAGGGGCAGGGTTCGCCTGCGAGCCCCCTGGCCGCTCCTCCCCCCGCCAGGGCCGCCCGCAGCGGGGGAGGCAGCGGGCACGACCTCCGCCTCCTGCCAGGAGGCCAGGCGGCCGACGGGCGGCCCCCGTCGGGCCACCACGGAGCGCCGCTGCGACGGCGCGCGGGCCGGTGCATGCGAGCGCTCCGGAGGCCAAGTGCGAGCCTGACACCACCACAACCACGATTTCTGGTGGGGGGAGGTGGTGATGGGCATGTTTTCCACCACCACCACAACCACCATAAGTTGGAGGGGGAGGGGGTCCTCCTCCTCCTCCTCCTCCTCCGCCTCCTCCTTTCCTCCTCCTCCTCCTCCTCTCCTCCTCCTCCTCCTCCTCCTCCTCCTCCTCCTCCTCCTCCTCCTCCTCCTCCTCATCCAACTTATGGTGGAACTGGTGGAAAACAGGCCCATCAGGTGGGGTTCACGAAC
>CAUYUJ010001767.1:77719-97316 GCA_963575745.1 Prorocentrum cordatum
AAAAAAAAACATTAGAAATCATTGAAAATATGGTCCAAAAAAAAAAAAAAAAAAAAAAAAAAAAAACTGAAAATCACTAAAATATAACCAAAATCACCGCCCGGGGGCCGTAGACCGCCCGGGGGCCGTATACGGCCCGACGGACCCTACACCGCCTGACGGACCCTGTCCGCGGCGGGGGGTCTCCCGTGGAGAATCTGGCCCCGATTCTCCACGGGAGACCATCCGCCGCGGACGGGGCCCGACACCATGCCAAACGGGACCTCCCGGGTCGGGTTTTCGAAGGCCCGACGCCATGCCAAACGGGACCTCCCGGGGCCAAATTTTCGGGGCGTGACCCGTGACACCACGCCAAACGGAACCTCCCGGGGCGGGTTTTCGAAGGCCCGACACCATGCCAAACGGAACCTCCCGGGGCGGGTCTAGGGGCCCCGACACCATGCCAAACGGGATCTCCCGGAACCAAATTTTCGGGGCGTGACCCGTGACACCATGTCAAACGGAACCTCCCGGGGCGGGTTTTCAAAGGCCCGACGCCATGTCAAACGGGAACTCCCGGGGCGGGTTTTCGAAGGCCCGACGCCATGCCAAACGGGACCTCCCGGGGCCAAATTTTCGGGGCGTGACCCGTGACATCATACGAAACGGAACCTCCCGGGGCGGGTTTTCGAAGGCCCGACACCATGCCAAACGGAACCTCGCGGGTCTAGGGGGCCAGATACCATGCCAAACCGGACCTCCCGGAATCAAATTTTCGGGGCGTGGCCCGTGATCCGGACCATCGGCAAGAAGAGCCCATGGGCCCGACATCATGCCAAACGGGATCTCCCGAGACGAGGTTTTCGGGAGCCCGACACCATGCCAAACGGGATCTCCCGGGATCAAATTTTCGGGCCGTGACCTGTGACACCATGCCAAATTGGACTCTCGGGAGCAAATTTTCGGGACGTGGCCCGTGACATCATGCCAAACGGAATCTCCCGGGGCGGGTTTTCGAAGGCCCGACATCATGCCAAACGGAATCTCCCGGGGCGGGTCTAGGTGGCCCGACAGCATGCCAAACGGGATCTCCGGGGATCAAATTTTCGGGGCGTGAGATCAAATTTTCGGGTCGTGATTTGTGACAATATGCCCAACGATATCTCCGGGAGAGGCGCCCATGGGCCCGACATCATGCCAAACGGGACCACCGGCAGGAAGCGCCCCTGGGCCCGACATCATGCAAAACGGAAGCTCCGGAGATCAGGTTTTCGGTGTGTGAATTTGCCACGCGGGACCTCCGGGGAAGGCGCTTGCGGGCACGACGCCATGCCAAACGGGATCTCCGGCGAGAAGCGCCCATGGGCCCGACATAATGCCAAACGATCCATCGCCGCGGACGGAGCCTTCGGGGCCTTCGGGGAGCCTCCAATGGGCCTGTCCGCGGCAGAAATAGCGTCTGCGCCCGGAATAGCGTCTGCGCCGGGAATAGCGTCTGCGCCGGGAATAGCGTCTTCGCCGGGAATAGCGCCTTCGCCGGGAATGGCGTCTGCGCCGGGAATAGCGTCTGTGCCGGGAGGAGGAGGAGTAGGAGGAGGAGTGCGAGGACGGCCGCGATGGCGAGAAGCGCGCAATGTCGGGAGCAGGCGCGGCATCGCAGCGACGAAGTCAGAGAGGTAGATCCTGGCCCAGATTCCCCACGGGAGATCATCCGCCGCGGACGGAGCTCTCGGGGAGCCCCCCGACGGACCCTGTCCGCGGCGGACGGGCCCCAGGGGGTTGGGGGTTTGGGAAATTCCGAGATCCAGAAGATTGGACTCTCCTCGCCCACTGCGCGGCCCTGATTCTCCACCAGAGACTCTCGGGGATCCCTGAGACGTTTCGGCTGCGCCGCCGGCGCATCCGTCTTCGCCGTCGCTATCCTTCCCTGTGGCGGGGGGCTTGGGGCAGAGAGGGGTGGCCCCTCCGAGTGGCGCTTCATCTGCCGGAGATATATCCCTCATCGCGCGGCGGCTGCGCGCCCAATCTCGGGAGCAGGCGCGCAATCTCGGGAGCAGGCGGGCTATCGCAGCGACGAAGTCCCAGAGGCAGATCCTGCGACCCGAAAAAATGAACGCCACTTAAAATCATGTGGACAGACGAATGTAATTTAATGCAAACGAATGTCACAGGGACAAATAATTGCAACCAGTTGCGGCTGGAAAAATGAATGCAAGCATCTGAAGTAAATGCGGCGTGCATGGTTATTGGCGGGAGGGTAGGGGGGGATTCGAAAAAAGGGAACTCGGGGCAACCCCGGAAGTTCCCCCCCGCACCGGGCGCATCGCCGCGCGGGGTAGTGCAAATTTAAAGCGCGGGGGCGCGAACCCGGGCAATCCCGGAAGCTCCCGCCCGCGCCGGGTTAATTGCTGCGCGGCGCAATGCAAAAGGAAAGCGCGGGGGCTCGTCTCGGGGCAACCCCGGAAGCTCCCCCCTGCACCGGGCGAATCGCCGCGCGGCGCAATGAAAAAAACAAAACGCGGGGGCGGGACTCGGGGCAACCCCGGCAGCGCCTCCTCTCCTGCACGTCCATCCGGGCGGGCGCAGGGGTTCCAGCAGCCCAAAGATAGCATCTAGCACTCGGGATGGAATCCGAAGATTGAATGTTTTGTTTCCGTTAATGCGCGAAGCTCGCGCTCTCACAGGGGCTGGCTGGTTTCCTCGAAGCGGTTGGCAAAAGATGACGAAGATGCCGCAGTGTTCTGTCGTTTGATCCAGCACAAGGCTGCGCCCACTGTGCTCAGTGTGTCACCCCATCGGGGCTGCTCCAAGTTAACGACTGGACCGCCACTCGGTGGGAGAATGCCATCAGCATTTTCTCTAACTGTTTCTCCCCCGTGTTGGTATCCTCGTCGATGTTCGCCAAGTATATCAAGCCTCTCGCAGCGCCTCCATTCGGGCACACTGGGTACGAGCTGACGTACCGGGGGGGGATGAATTCCGCCGATCCCTCCGGGATCATCAGCGCGTGAGACTCTTGCCCTACCCCAAACGCTCCGCTCCCCGGATGCCCGCGCGGTCGATTTGGTGGGGCGGGCCCGTGCCCCAACCGTGCTGAGAGGTCCCCAATAAGCTCCCAATAAGGTTAAAGAAACGACCCCCATATCCCCAAAAACGGCTCACGAGGCGCCCGAGACGGCTCAAGCGGCCCCCGATACGGCTCCAAGACAGCCCCACGAAGGGGCGCAGACGGGGCACCCGAACGGAAATTGCGAGCGCGCGGCCCGAGAAAGTCTTCAGGACATCCCAAGAAGCGTCCATGAGGTCCCCAAAGACGCCCCCATTGGCCCCTAGAGGCTCAGAAGAAGTCCCATGAGGCCTCCAAATGGCCCGCAACATGTTTCACCAATGTTGTCGGGAAGCCATCGAGGGATTTCGCGGGAGATCCCCGCGGGGTCGGCGGCGCAGCGTGTTCTGAGAATCTGCAGCCAGGAGGAAGTCCATCAATATCTTGAAGTGGTATGTCCCGAGAAGGCCAGGGACGACCGAGCGCACGTTCTCCAATTGTTTTCTAAGCTTCCGCCCGTCTTGAAGAGACCGGACACCGCGACGGAGCAAGTGGCAGCTCTGCTTGAACGGGCGGCTATGCTGCACGGCTTTGAACCAGTGAGGGAACCGGTCGTGGAAGGTCCGGCCGCGAGGCGGAAGGCCACTGTCGCTCATGTTAGCACCCGAATAAATTGCATGGTTGGTTTTGTTGCCCCACAGGGTTCCGCAGAGGATGAGCTTTTCCTTCAGACGGGCCCAATTCACAGTGCGCTGGAAAGCGCGATTGATCACGCCCCATGTCCGCAGGGACTTGAAATGGGCGCACACGATCAGCCCCAACAGCGCGATGTTCGTGCCGTATGCGTCATCGGCGGCCAGCGCCCATTTCTTCACGACCTGAACGTCCATGGCGTCAGGGTGGCCCAGGGCGGCAGCGGCCATTGCGACACTTCGTGGGCCACGCACGCGGCATATAGTCGCGCTGGAAACAAGAGCGAAGGAGAACGGGTTTGGGGGCGCAGGCGGTCTCGGGGCAGCTCCGGCACCGCCCCCCAATCAGCACCGTTGGCACTTATGAGCGTGCTCGAGCCTGCACAGTTCGAAGAGAAAAGGAAGACGGATAATGGGAAGAGCATAACGAAGCGGCAGAGAAGGAGGAGATGTGAATTGGAGCATTTCCGACACCGCAACACAATCTCTGACGGCCCCGTGCCCATCCACAGGACGTCAAAATTCCTCTGGATCTGACATTTTCCACAGCAGACAAATATATCTCTTGCTTCTCTACAGGTCGCGCGTTCATTGTCGACTCTTCGGCGCAGAGGCGCGCGCAGAAGCCGCGCGGCAGAAAGGGCATCTTCGGCAGAGGGGTGAAAGCAGATGGGGTCAATCCCCCTTGCCCTGAAATACCTTCTGCTACGAGGGATAACGACGGCGTAGATGGGTGCGCCGACCGCGTTAGCGGCGATGATGAAGATGACATTGATGACTTTTCGATGTGAAGATGACATGCACGACGGGGTCGAAAGGCGTTGAACACGCGCAGGAAGAGGGGGGGTTGGTACGAGGCATATTTTCTGACGATCGTATGTGTATATATCCACGTTGTCGCTTTCGCGACGGGCACGTGCCGCGCTCCTGAGCGAGCAGAGGCGCCGGGGCGGGGAGGAGCTCGGATGGGGTTTCGGGTCGGGGGGGGGGATGTGCAAGAGATTTAATTTCGAATTCCATGATGCGGTGTTTCCTCCGTCTCCTGCATCGCCGATTCTTCCCGCCCCTCGACCCCGGGCGTCTCTGACGCCCAGCGGCTGCGGGGGATGTATCGGGCACTTTTTGCGGGGCATCGCGTAATATATAAGTTCTTGCATGAACGGCGCAGATCGCATACGATCTGCGCCGTTGCATGCAGGATCTGTGAAGAAGGATTGCGTTATATATATGTGTGTTTTGGATCTGCGCACAGATGTGTGATCATGAGCGCATGTCGCTTGATTTGATCGTGATCTCCGCGACATTCTCCAGAAATACGGCGGGGCGCGGTTCCGAGATCGGGCGCGAGGAGGGGGGGGGGGGCTGAAGCGTGAACCTTGCTGTCGGAGGAGACTGGGATCGAGGATCGAGGGCTTGCAATGAAGGACTGATGTGTGGATCGGGGGCCGAGGGGATGGGGATCGATCGGAAATCGACGATCGAGGATGATCGAGCATCGACAACGATGCGATTGGGGGCCGAGGAGGACGTGATCTATAGGAGGCAAGTCGCGAGGAGCAAGGGTCGAAGAGGAATGAGGAGGACGATCGCGAGAAAGAGGAAACGGCGATCGAGGGCCCAGAAAGAAGGCGACGCGCCCGCGGGCCCGTTTTTTTCGCGCCTCATGGAACTAATCGGTACCTCAGCCTCACTAGGATTTCGCTCGCGCTGGCGCGTTGGAACTTCTATCGGCGATCGGCGGGGGCGAGGAAGGAGGGGGAGCAGGAGTAAAGAAGGAGGAGGACGGGCGGACTATATATAAAAACATATATGGTGTCGGGCACGAAAACCTCGTCTCGTCTCGAGAGGGGCGCGTCGCGCAGCAACAGCGCCGTGCGTTCGCCTCCTGGGACTGTGGTCCCAGGGGCGAAGGGGGAAGCGGCGCGCGCCGCTCAGTGGCTCATTGGGCGTGCAGACGCTCGCTCCGAGACGGCTTCCCCCCCCTCCTCCTCCTCCTCCTTCTCCTCCTCTTCCCCCTCCTCCTCCTACTCTTATTCCTCTGCCTCTTCGCCCCCCTCTCCCTCGGATGTTGTCATGGTGAAACGGGTGGCGGCTCTGCCGCGTAGGGAGGTCGTGGAGGGGCTTGGAGGTGAGAATCGATGAGGAGGAGGAGGGCTCGGAGGTGAGGATCGATGAGGAGGGACTTGGAGGTAAGGATCGATGAGGAGGAGCTCGGAGCTGGCGGCCCCCCCCGCCCTCGCGGAGCGCCCTTGCCGCGCACGAGGCGGCGGCCCCCCCCGCCCTCGCGGGGCGGCCTTGCCGCGCACGAGGCGGCGGCCCTCCCCGCCCTTGCGGGGCGGCCTTGCCGCGCACGTGTGAGGATCGAGGAGGGGGGGGGGGGGAGCGAGGCGGCGGCCCTCCCAGCTTGTGCGGGGCGGCCGACCGCTCGGCGCTGGTAGGTACTTCAGGACGTCGATGGGGCGCAGCTTGCTCACGTCCACCTTTTGGTCAGGACAGTATCCCTGCACAGCGTCTTGAGGTTTTGATGCAGTAATTCGGGTGGACGGTCTCGAAGTGTCAGGCTTGTTTGGGGACGGCCGAGAGGTCGATCCATTTGACGAAGATGATTTCCTTCCCGGGCGTGTATTTCGTCTTAAAATGGGAGCAACAATCTTGGCGGACTCCTTCCTGCTCGTGTTTCTGCTCGATCGTGAGCAATTGCGTCCACCTTTCAGTTCGGATCGCAGTCTTGCACCGCGCGTGCTGCCCCTTCTCCATGTCGTAGCCCGTCTTGTCCTCGCAACAGTAGCATGTGTTCATGCGGTTTATCGTTGGCAAGGAACTGGTCTGAATAATCAAACATCAACTGGTATTGGGGGCAGACGGTCTCGGGGCAGCCCCGGCAACGCTCTCCAATCAGCACCGTTGTCACTCATGCCGCCGGGCTCGAGCCTGCACAGCCTGAAGAGAAGAGGAAGACGGATAATGGGAAGAGGATAACGAAGCGGCAGAGAAGGAGGAGATGTGGATCGGAAATCGGCGAGGATCAGGGGGACGAGGAGGAGGAGGAGGAGGACGAGAACGCTCCTTTCAGATTCCCTTGAGGCCTGCGGAGTTCCTCGGGCTTCCTCTCAGATTTCTGCAGGTCTCTGCAGGCGTATATATCTCAAGCGCTCGGAAATCCGAGTTTCGATTGTCGTATTCTTTATTTGTTGTGTTCCTCGCCGTCGTCGTCTTCCTCTCTTCCCTGTCGTCGTCGTCGCCCCAGTCGCCTTCGCCCCGTCGGCGCGGCGGCGTTGTCCGATCGGCTCGCGTTTGCTGGAGATTGTTTTTTTATTCTGGCCGATAACGCTCGTTACCCGGGGGGGGGGGGGGGGGGGTCGTGCCCCTCGGGTAACGGTAACGCTTGGGCTGGGCGGGGCATGGCGAGGCAGGGGCGCTCTGCGATCGCCATAGTATGCGCGCGAGCAGCACTCTCTGCCTGAGAGCACCACAGTGGCTTGCGATTCGAGCACAAGCGCAAAGCCCGCCGCGCGGTCCCGGCACCACGCCCGCGCCCGCGCGCGCGACGACGATGATCGACGAGCGACGAGCGACGAGGTCGACGACGACGACGACGACGTTTGCCGCCTGTTTCGGCCTCCGGAGGCCGTTTTCGAGCGCCGTCGACGACGACGACGACGACGACGACGACGACGACGACGACGACGACGACGACGACGACGATTCGAGTACAAGCGCAAAGCCCGCAAGCACCAGCATCGCGCATGCGAGCGCCGCAATGGCCTGCGAGCGCCCACAGTGCGCCTGCGACCACCACACCACAGTGCGCATGCCTTCGGGCACCAGCATGTTGGAGGGGAAGACCGAGACCCCCCCCGCGTACGAGCGTTACCGTTACGGGGGGGGGGGGGGGGGAGAGGCCCGGGTAACGAGCGTTACCCCCCAGAGGATAAAAAAACAATCTCCTGGGGGTCGTCTCCGTGGGGCCTGAGGTGCTTAGCAGGGTAAGTACAACACAAGATGATTCGACATAGCGCGACATGGTTCAACATAGCGTAGTCGTCGTCCTCCTCGTCTGGCGTCGATCGTCAACGACAATCGTCGATCGTCGATCTGAGCCCGACTCGAGCCGAGAGAGCAATCGGGCTCTTGGTTGTGGGCACTCCGCCGGACTCCGTGCCCCCTGCCCCGCCCTCCTCGGAGTGGGGGCGCTCGCAGTAAGAGGACACATATCAGTTTGAGTGGGAGCACGAGCTGCGACAAGAGCTTGACCTCTCCCTCCTTCTCCCTCCTCCTCCCTCTCCTCCTCCTCCTCTTTCTCCTCCTCCTCCTCCACCTCCTCCTCCTCCTCCTCCTCCCCCCCCTCCTCCTCCTCTCTCCTGCTCCTCCTCCTCTTCCCCCTCCTCATCATCATCATCCTCCTCCTCCTCTCCTCCTCCTCCTCCTCCTCCCACCTCCTCCTCCTCCTCCCCCCACCTCTTCCCCTCCTCATCCTCCTCCTCCTACTCCTCCTCCTCCTCCTCCTCCTCCTCTCCCTCAAAAGCTATGTTTCCATGCGCTGTTTCTACCGAGCTTCTGGCGGCACAGCGGGTCAATCCTTCGTCGCGATTGAGCTCTCGGGCCGCTCGATGAGCTCTCGGGCCGCTCGATGAGCACACGAGTGCAGATGGACTACAGCAGCAGCGGCACGTGTCGGCGAGTCGCGCTGGCCGAAGGCTCACGGTCACGCGGCTCAGTGGCCCTTTGGGCGCGCAGACGTTCGCTCCGAGATGGTTTTCCTCTTTCTCCTCCTTCTCCTCCTTCTCCTCCTCTTCCTCCTCCTCCTCCTACTCTTATTCCTCTTCCTCTTCGTCCCTCTCTCCCTCGGATGTTGTCGCGGTGAAACGGGCGGCGGCTCTGCTGCGTGTGGAGGTCGTGGAGGGGCTTGGAGGTGAGGATCGATGAGGAGGAGGAGGGTCTCGGAGGGGAGGATCGATGAGGAGGGACTTGGAGGTGAGGATCGATGAGGAGGAGCTCGGAGCTCGGAGGTGGTGGCCCCCCCCCCGCCCTCGCGGAGCGCCCTTGCCGAGCACGAGGCGGCGGCCCCCCCCGCCCTCGCGGGGCGGCCTTGCCGCGCACGCGTGAGGATCGAGGAGGGGGGTGGGGGGGGAGCGAGGCGGCGGCCCTCCCAGCCCTTGCGGGGCGGCCGACCGCTCGGCGCTGGCAGGTACTTGAGGATGTCGATGGGGCGCAGTCTCCTACCGTCCACCTTTTGGTCAGGATAGTCTCCCTGCACAGCGTCTTGAAGTTTTTGATGTCTCCCTGCGCAGCGTCTTGAGGTTTCTGATGCCGTACTCCGGGTGGACGGTCTCGAAGTGCCAGGCTTGTTTGGGGACGGCCGAGAAGTCGATCCATTCGACGAAGATGCTTTCCTTCCCGGGCGTGTATTTCGTCCCAAAATGATAGCAACACCCTTGGCGAATTCCTTCCCGCTCGTGCCCCTGCTCGATCGTGAGCAATTGCGCCCACCTTTCAGTTCGGATCAGAGTCTTGCACCGCACGTGCTGCCCCTTCTCCATGTTGTAGCCCGTCTTGTCTCCGCAACAGTAGTATGTGTTCATGCGGCCATTATCGTTGGCAAGGAACTGGTCTGAGTAATCAAACACCAACTGGCATTGGGGGCAGATGGTCTCGGGGCAGCCCCGGCACCGCCCCCCAATCAGCACCGCTGTCACTCATGCGCCGGGCTCGAGCCTGCATAGCCTGAAGAGAGGAGGAAGACGGATAATGGGAAGAGGATAACGAAGCGGCAGAGAAGGAGGAGATTTGGATCGGAAATCGGCGTGGACCAGGAGGACGAGGAGGAGGAGGAGGAGGATGAGGAGAACGCTTCTTTCAGATTCCCTCATATTCACATGGAATGCGAGCTCGCGCCCGTCACGCGTCATCACGGAGACGCGCACATGCCGGCCCGGGTGCCGGGGCTCCTCGCCGGGAATAGCGTCTTCAAGCGCATTTGCGTCTTCACCCTTTGGTTGCGCAATTGCGTCTTCAAAGCGATTAGCGTGTTCACCTGCTCGACCGCCCCTGGCCAATAGAGTGTTCAAATAGCGTCTTCGTCTTCAGGCCTTTTGGGGGAATCACCCAACAATTCAACAGGACCACCACAACACTACACGTAACCACCCCCAGGAAGTAAACAGGACCATGCAACATAACAAACATGACCACCCAAAAATCAAACAGGACCACTCAAATCAAGAACAGGACCACCCAAAAAAGTAAACAGGATCATCCCAAGAAGTAAACAGGACCACCCCAAAAGAAAACAGACCACACGTGAAGACGAACACCCTAGAAGTGCAGCGGATCACGCCAAAAGTAAAGAGGGCCACCCCAAAGACTAGGCAGGATCATGCAAAGGCCTGGCCCGGCCAAGGGCGAGGGCCACACCATCGCTCCCTGGCTCGCGCTCTTCCCTCGAGCCCAGGTCGTGGAGGGGCTTGGAGGCGAGGAGTGATGAGGAGGAGGAGGGTCTCGGAGGTGAGGACTGATGAGGAGGGCCTTGGAGGTGAGGATCGATGAGGAGGAGCTCGGAGGCGGCGGCTCTCCCCGCCCTCGCGGAGCGCCCTTGCCGCGCACGAGGCGGCGGCCCTCCCCGCCTTCGCGGGGCGGCCTTGCCGCGCACGTGTGACGATCGAGGAGGGGGGGGGGGGGGAGCGAGGCGGCGGCCCTCCCAGCCCTTGCGGGGCGGCCGACCGCTCGGCGCTGGCAGGTACTTGAGGACGTCGACGGGGCGCAGCTTGCTCATGTCCACCTTTCGGTCAGGACAGTCTCCCTGCACAGCGTCTTGAGGTTTTTGATGTCGTACTCCGGGTGGGCGGTCTCGAAGTGCCAGGTTTATTTGGGGACGGCCGAGAAGTCGATCCATTTGACGAGGATGGTTATCTTCCCGGGCGTGTATTTCGTCTTAAAATGGGAGCAACAATCTTGGCGGACTCCTTCCTGCTCGTGTTCTGCTCGATCGTGAGCAATTGCGCCCGCCATTCAGTTCGGATCACAGTCTTGCACCGCGCGTGCTGCCCCTTCTCCATGTCGTAGCCCGTCTTGTCTCCGCAGCAGTAGTATGTGTTCATGCGGCCATTATCGTTGGCAAGGAACTGGTCTGTGTAATCAAACATCAACTGGTATTGGGGGCAGATGGTCTCGGGGCAGCCCCGGCACCGCTCCCCAATCAGCACCGTTGTCACTCATGCCGCCGGGCCCGAGTCTGCAAAGTCTGAAGAGAAGTGGCAGACGGATAATGGGAAGAGGATAATGAAGCGGCAGAGAAGGAGGAGATTTGGATCGGCAATCGGCGTGGACCAGGAGGAGGAGGAGGAGGAGAACGCTCCTTTCAGATTCCCTCATATTCGCCGGGAATGTGGCTCCTCGCCGGGAATAGCGTCTTCAAGCACATTTGCGTCTTCAAACGGAATGGCGTCTTCAAGTGCATTTGCGTTTTCATCCCGTGGTTGCGCAATTGTGTCTTCAAAGCGATAAGCGTCTTCACCTGCTCGACCGCCGCTGGCCAATAACGTCTTCAAATAGCGTTTTTGTCTTCAGGCCTTTTGGGGAACCCCGTGTGTTACCTCAATGTATATATATATATATATATATATAACTTGGCCCACGCCACTCTGCCAGATACAAGCGCCTCCATCGCTCTGAACCTGGGCCCCCGCAAATCGCGCCTCCGTCTCGGCAAATCCCCACTCCCCTTCTCACATTTCACCTGCGCACGACGACGGACGACGATGGACTTCGACATACGGCGACGACGACGACGATGATCGAACACGGAAGCTCATCGGCCGCCGCCGTCGCGCGGGTCAGCAGGGTCCCCCGGGATGATCTCGATCATCTCTGCCGCCCCCAGGTCTTCCTCGGGAGATCCTCCCTCGTGCACGCCCTCTTCATCTTACTCTTCCCCCTTCTCCTCTTCCCCAACATCCAATCCGCTTCGCGCCTCTTCTTCCTCCTCTGCCTCATCCTCCCGCTTGCCCTTGTATGTTCTCGGTATTTCTCCTCCCCTAGCGTCAATGTCATCCGTCTCATATTAGTCCTCCATCTCTCCTTCCCTCCACCTCCTTCTGACCGTCCTGTTCCTTCCCCTACTCGTCCTCCTCATCCTCCTCCGTCTCCTCCTCCTCCTTCTCCTCCTCTTCCTCTCTGATCCCCTGCCCCGTGTCCAAGACGCGGGGCATCCAATGATCGCGAAGTCCGTCGTGTAAGCGGATAATGGCGGCCTCGACTTCCGGTTGCATCTGAAGTTGTCGTAGCATTTCTTCAATGTGCTCTCTGTCGGTTTGTCTTCGAGCTCGCCGTTCGTATCGCAGGGCAGTAACTTGAGCTCTGTTCTGGGGTAAGATGCGCAATCATTGTCTCATCATCGTTGTCGGAATCCGTATCAGATAGATCATCGAGCCACGTCATGTGTTCCAGCCGCGCGAGCTCCTTTACTGGCCCCCGGAGGGGGAGGAGGATGATGAGGAGGCGGAGGAGGAGAAACGGATAGATAGATAAAGACAGAGAGAGAGAGAGAGAGAGAGAGAGAAACAAACAAAAGTAAAGAAATGAACGACGAGAAGGGTGGAAAGCGGATAAGAATGAGAAGGAAGAGGAAGAAGAGTTGGAGGGGGGCGAGCGGGGGAGAGGGGAGAAGGGTGTAGGGTCGTTCCTGCTGGGCCAGCGGCCTGGATAGCCACGGGCCTTCAGGGCCTGGACGCCGGCGCAGCTCCCATTCCCTTGTAAACGGGTTTGGCCTTATTATATGGTCTATGCCCAGTGCTGCTGGGGGCGGTGGCAACTCCCCTGGTTCAGACTCAGACGATTCAATCTCCGAGTCGGACATTCGACTTGACCTGAAATGGCGTAGAGGGCAAAGAGGAGCTAGAACTGGACGAGTGGGGGGGCGGAAATCTGACGAGCGGCCCGAGGGAGGGCGAGGGTGGCGCACAATCCTCCCGCCGCGCGCCCTGAAGGGAGGCGGAGCAGATCTGCCGGAGTTGCCGACTCCCGGGAGGAGGAGGAGGAGGAGGAGGGGAAGGCGGAGGAGGAAGGAGGGCGAATGGGGAGAAGGAGAGGATGACGAGGAGGAGGACGGCTTCTGGAAAGGATTATCTACATCATTATTTTCTGCTTCGGTCCTCCCCTTGATCATTCCTGTCCTCACCTCGTGCTCTCCTCCTGCTCCTCTTCTTCGTTTTCTCACCCCGCTGACTCTTAGTGCGCCCCCTCCTCTATGCTGCCTCACTTACTGCTCCCGTCCTTATTGCTCCCATCCCTGGTTCCTCCATTCATCTGCCTCCCTCTCCCTCATCCGCTCCTCTCACACCCCGCTCGATCCTCCTGTGCCCTCTCTCCCTCTCCTTCCACCTCCTCCCGTATTTACCGCGTGCCCTGCCCGATCCCTCTCCTCCTCGTTATCCTTCTCCTCATGTGCAGTTTACCCCAACATAATGTTTTTGGGAGATAATGGGTTATCGATACCACGGCAAGTTCTACACTCTAATAGTTCTTGAGACCCTCGCGGGGCCTTCTTGGATTTCTTGGGGGCGGCTCGGGCATTCGGTTCGGAAAGTCTCGGGAGCTTTCTTTAGCAGGGCTCCGAGGGCTCCGACAGGATCCCAGGAAGGCTCCGAGAGAGCTCCAAGAGAGCCCCCCAACGAGGCAAAGTATATGCACGAGTTTGCCTCTTTTTGGGTGTTTCTGGGATCTACTGTGGGCCCTCAGGGGGTCTTCTTGGATTTCTGGTGAAGTTTTTATGGATTCCAGGGGGCTCGGGAACTCCCTGAAATAGGTTCCAGGGGGCTCCGGAAGGGACCCAGCCGGGCTGCGTGAGGGCACCCTTAGAGGTACAAAGTATATGCATCAGTGTGTCTCTTTTTGGGTGTCTTTTGGGATCCATTGAGGTCCTGGAGATTAGAGAGGCCTCTAGTAATGTCCTGGGGGCCCAAGAAGCATCAAGAGGCTTCCAAGAAGCCCCAAGAGGTCCCCGAAAAGCCCCTCGAGGCTCCCAACAGGCCGGCTACTGGTCTCAAGAGGCCGCAAGACGTCCCCATTAAACTCCAAAAGGCGCCCAAGAGGCGCTCAGAAGTACCAGTGATCCACGAGATCCCAACCAGCATTCATGAGGTTCTGACTCATCACCCGCGCACGGTGGCGGGATGGGGCGAAAGTCACTGGATAAATGATGAGTGAGGGGTGGGGGGGGGGAGAGAGGAGGGGCGAGGGCTAAGAAGGATCACATCAGGCGGGGCGCCCCGGATCGGCGGCATTGGCCGAAGGTTAGGACAATGAACGCAAACAAATGGAAACATGTGCAAATAAATGTAAGTAAATGCGGCAAGGATGCGGGGAGGTGAGGCAGCGCAACTCGGGGCATCCTCGGGTGCGCGATGAAGGAATTGCGGTGGGGAGTTAGGGCGCAGAGAGAGAGGGGGGGAAATAATCTATCAAAAACAGAAAGGGTGCACGTACATATTGACGCGTTCGAATAAATGTAAATGGGGGGGGGGGGCGGGGGCAGCGAGCATCGAGGGGCAAGCCTGGGGAAAAGAAAAGAAGGGAAAGGGGAAGCTCGAGGCGGGGGGGTGGCAAGCGCGTGATTTGTCCGGAGGCACACTCACTCAGGAAATGGAGGACTTGGGTACACAGAGAACTGCAGAAGAAGCCGTCTCTGTGCGTCAAGTGGCAGTTACTCAAGTACGGACAATGCTCGTCAGGTGTGCAACGATACCGCTCAATGGCCTGAGCGCGCAATTCACGGAAGCAGTCGAATAGTAGTCAAAGTAAGTTTTAGTAGGAGTAGTAGTAGTCCGGAGTAAGTAGTAAGCGTTATAATAAGTAGAAGTTAGTAATAGTAGTAGTAGTAGTAGTGGTAGTGACGTCACGTTACATAGGTAGAGTGAGCAGGTACTCACGATAGTAGGTACACTGGAGTGGGCTTCGCTTAGTAGTGTTAGTATCACTGTGTCGGCGTTCTGACTCTCCGCGTAGGCGGGGAACAAATTGTGGTTGCGGTATTGCCCCTTGCTGCCCTTGTCCCAGAAGCAGTTCTCGTTCCAAACGCTGGGGGGCGTGCATCACTTCTGCGGCCACTCCGTCGTGAGAAATTTGATGTCATCTTCCAATTGGTTTGCTCCCCGTATTCCCAGCACCATCTGACCTGGTTCTTGGGGGCGGCGTACGATCGATCGCCGCACCATATATACTCGTTTCGGTTTTTAGCAACGTTCTCCTGGTGCGCTGTCACAGCCTCTTCCATCCACTTCTTGTTGAATATTCGATCCGCCGCGATGTCGGAGGCGGACGTCCCCGTCACCTTCTTCTTCTTTTTCGTTCCCTCCGAGCTCACTAAAATTTCCATCGTCGCCGACGCGATCTCCCTCGCCTCTGCGGCCTCCTCCTCTTTGCTGTCTAGCGTCTTCGCCATGGGTTCCATCGCGTCTTCGTTTGCCATGGCGTCCGCTTATCGTTGGCAAGGATCTGGTCTGAGTAATCACACATCAACTGGTATTGAAGGTAGACGGTCTCGGGGCAGCCCCGGCACCGCTCTCCAATCAGCACCGTTGGCACTCATGCCGCCGGGCTCGAGCCTGCACAGCCTGAAGATCAGACGAAGACGGATAATGGGAAGAGGATAACGAAGCGGAGTGGATCGGAAAACGGCGTAAGATGAACACGCATAATGGGAAGAGGATAAGGAAGCGGCGTGGATCGGAAATCGGCGAGGATCAGGAGGAGGAGGAGGAGGAGGAGAACGCCCCTTTCAGATTCCCTTGAGGCCTGCGGAGTTCCTCGGAGGCCCCCTGAGATTTCTGCAGGTCTGCGCAGGCACACACATCCAAAACTCACGGAAATCCGAGTTTCGATTGTTGTATTTTTTCTTGTCGTATTCGTCGCTCTCGCCGTTTTCGTCGCTGTCCCTGTTTTCGTCCTCCTCCTTCTCCTCCTCCTCCTCCTCCTCATCCTCCTCCTCCTTCTCCTCCTCCTCCTCCTCCTCTTCATCCCGATCCTCCTCCATCTCCTCCTCCTCCTCCTAATATAAAGGGGGCCACCCCTCTCTACCCCGAGCCCCCTGCTGCTGCGAGAGCACAACGGCGCAATTCGGGGCAGCCCCGGAAGCGTCCGCGAGGTGCGCGCAGACGCCGCGCGGCAGAAAGGGCATTTTCGGCAGAGGGCCGTAACCAGATGGGGCCACTCCTCCTTATCCCGAAACCTCTGCTGCTACGAGGGATAACGACGGCGAAGATGGATGCGCCGACCGCGCTAGCGGCGATGATGAAGATGATATTGATGAAATTTCGAATGCGAAGATGGCCGGTACGACGGGGTCGATGGCGCGTATCTGCGACAAATGTCTGAATTCACGGCGGGGAGCCCGCTCTGCGCACATGTATGCAAATAAATTTCCTGGGTGAAAATTAATGAATGCGGCA
Source organism: Prorocentrum cordatum (assembly GCA_963575745.1). Classification (NCBI taxonomy): domain Eukaryota; class Dinophyceae; order Prorocentrales; family Prorocentraceae; genus Prorocentrum; species Prorocentrum cordatum. The sequence goes on from CAUYUJ010001767.1 coordinate 93,880, forward strand.
CACGCAAAATCACGTGCTAGTGCAACTTATGTAAATGAAAGGATATAAGAGGGTCAGGGCGTAACTCGGGGCAACCCCGGAAGCGCTCCTTCTCCCTCGGACGATGCACAGAGAGAGAGAGAGAGGGAGAGAGAGAGAGAGAGAGAGAGAGAGAGAGAGAGAGAGAGAGAGAGAGAGAGAGAGCAGCTCAATGCATGGTGCTGATTATGAGCTAATGGAGCGCGAAGTGGCACCGCGGCTGCCGCTGGCATGGCGCGAGAGCTACGCATCAACACGCGCCCTGGATATGATTCTGCGCGAGTGTGCTTCTTTTTGCGGTGTCTTTTGTGGTCCCCTGGTGAAGCTCGTGGGGTCTTCTTGGATTTCCTTGGCGGCTCCTCGGGTATTCGGTTCGGAAAGTCTCGGGGGCTCCCTTTAGCAGGATCCCAGGAAGGTCTGGGAGATGTTCAAGAGATCCCCTCCCCAAAGAGGCACGAAGTATCATGCAAGTGTGTGGCTCTTTTTGGGTGCTTTTGGGATCTACTGTGGTCCCTCATTGGGGCTTCTTGGATTCCTGGTGAGCTCTTTGGGGATTCGGAAAATCTCGGGAACTCTCTGAAACAGGTTCCAGGGGGGAACCCAGCAGGTCTCTGCGTGGGCATCCTTAGAGATACAAAGTAAATGCACCCCTGCGGCTCTTTTTGGGCGCTTTTGGGATCCACTGGGGGCCCCTGGATATTACAGGGCCCTCTAATAATCTCCTGGGGCCTCAAGAAGCCCCAAGAGGCTCCCAAGAAGCCTCAGGAGGCTCCCAAAAATCCCCAAGAGGCTCCTAGAAGACTCCCAACAGGCCCGATATTGGCCTCAACATGCCCCAAGAGGATTCCATTAAACCCCAAAAGTCGCCCAAGAGGCGCTCAGAAGTACCAGCCATCCACGAGATTCTAATCAGCATTCATGAGGTTCTGACCCACCACCCACGCACGATTGGGCGAAGGTCTGTACAATGAACGCAAATAAATCAACAATTGTTCAAATAAACGCACGTAAATGCGGAAAGGATGCGGGGGGGGCGAGGCAGCGCAACTCGGGGCAGCCCCGGGAGCGCGAGGAAGGAGAATCTGCAGGAGGAGACGCGGTGCGAACGCTCAGTGGCTGAGCGCGCGCGCGGGCACTGGGCGGCTCATGGTCCGAGGAATCTTCGGACGACGGCTCCAGGTCGACAATCATGCGCTTCGGGGGGGGCCTCTTGTCCACCGCTGGGATCTCGGGAAGCTGGAGGCGCGCCGCCGCGGCATCCTCAGTGGCAACCGCTGTCTCCGTGTCGGAGCCGCCGTCGTCGTAGGCGCGGTTCGCCTTGCTCTTCGCCTCCTGTTGCAGGCTCTCCTCGTCGTTGGCGCCCATATTTTGGACATCTTTCGACAGGTTCCACCAGAGTCTGCGCAAGCGCTTCTTCTCGGAGATGAGCATCTTCGAATCTCCTTCCTTCTGGAAGAGGTTATCTGGCGGGTCGCTCCAGCCCCGAGCCACTTGCGCGCACAGCCAGTCCCAGTCCCACGCGGGGAGGCTGTCCCACTCGATTCCGTCAGCCAACACCCAGTGCCCCCTCCACTTCTGGTCGTCCTCCTTGTACGGCTTCACCACCGACCCCATAGCGAGGGGCTCGACCTTGGGCAGGTACTTGAGGACGTCGATGGGGCGCAGCTTGCTGACGTCCATCTGCTTGGCCAGGACCGCCTCCCGGCACAGCATCTGGAGGTCTTTGATGTCGTACTGCGGGTGGACGGCCACGAAGTGCCAGGCTTGTTGGGGGACGGCTTCGAAGTCGATCCATTCGACCAAGACGCTCCCCTTCCCAGGCGTGTACTTCGTCCCACAATGGCAGTACCACGCTTGGCCAACTCCTTCCTGCTCGATCTCCTGATTGATCGTGAGCAATTGCGCCCATCTGTCAGTCCGGATCACAGCCTTGCACCGCACGTGTTTCTTTTTCTCCATGTTGTAGACCGTCTTGCCGCCGCAACAGTAGTATGTGTTCATGCGGCCCTTATCGGTTGCAAGGAACTGGTCTGAGTAATCACAAACCAACTGGTATTGGCCTGGCTTGCCATGTCCAGCCTCGACGGCTTTGGAGAAGCCCTGCATCCTCTCGGCGTTGGCCGTCATGGATTCTTGAATGTTGTGGCAGAGTTGCTGGTCCTCCTTCAGTGTGAAGTCGGACATCTCGCCGTAAATGTCTGTGCTGAGCCAGTCGCTGTACACGTTGGCGCACGCGACGGCTTTGTTCATGTCCCGTTTTTTGCAAATGATCAAGTTCATCTGCGGCGCCACGATGCGCCTGAGCCGCTGCGTCTGGATCTGCAAATACGCTCTTGCGATGGCACGCCTTTGGTCGTGATTCAAAGCGGTCAACAAGTCGCCGTCGACGAACTCGTCCCAGCTCTGGGCTCCGAACATGGCCGGCTCCTCCGGCTTGGCGGCGGCCGAGGAAGAGCCCGTCAGCGCCCAGCCCTCCTCGGGCACCTCGGCCCATTCTCGGCCTAGATCGTCGACCGCCTCGTCCGGTTGGGCTCCCTTGCTCTTGGGGTCGATTCCGATCTCGACTCCCATCGTCGCTTTCCTCCAGGAGGCGCCTCCATCGCCGTCCAGTGCGAAGCCCACGAGGCCGGTGAAAGCTTTCTTGATCTCGGTGAAGGACGCCTTGTATTTGTCGACGCGCTCGCGAGATCTGGCCGAACCCCAGGAATGCTTATTCGTTTTGCCGAGTTCTTTCAGGAGAGCCTTCTTGGCCGTCACTGTGTCGGCGCCAGTACTCTCCGCGTAGCAGGGGAAACAATGGTGGCCGCGGTACTCGCCCTGGCTGCCCTGTTCCCAGAACCAGTTCTCGTTCCAAACGCCGGGGGACGTGCACCACTTCTGCGGCCGCTCCTTCGTGAAGAAATTGAACATCATTTTCCAATTGTCTTTCTCCCCGCATTCCCAGCACCACCTGACCTGAGTCTTGGGGACGGCGTACGATCCATCGCGGCACCATATATAATCGTCTGGGTTTTTGGCCACTTTCTCCTGGTGTGTTGTCACAGCCTCTGCCACCGTCTTTTTGTTGAAAACTCGGTCCGTTACGATGTCGGAGGCGGACGTCCCCGTTATCTTCTTCTTCTTCTTTTTCGTTCCCTCCGATCTCGCTAAAATTTCTATCGCCGCCGACAAGATCTCCTTCGCCTCTGCGGCCTCCTCCCCCTTGCTGTCTAGCGCCTTCGCCATGCGATCCATCGCGTCTTCGTTTGCCATGGCGACTGCGGGCGCGGCTGGCTGGCCTGGAACTGCTGCGGGTCGCGGGCGGCTGATCTGGCGAATTGCTGCGTGTGAGAGCTGTCACCCTTCCGCACTCCACTCCCCCCTGGCCATTTCGCCGACAAAGCCTACGAAGCAGACCCGTCCTCCAAGTCAACCTTGCA
>CAUYUJ010001768.1:0-32500 GCA_963575745.1 Prorocentrum cordatum
GACCAACGCGCAGGCCGTCACGACACGCGCCTGCAGTGCAGTGGGGGCGTTGGTTCAGGAAGGTGCCTGGGAGGCTGCAGACCCCGGAGGATTCCTTGTCTGATGAGGGCGGCGGTGATATCCATGGCCAAGCCTCGATTGGAGTTCCACCGGCCTCCAGACTGAAGTCGGACGTGTCCCCCTACAGGAGGAAGATTCAAAACTCGTAGAAAAATAGTCTGGGGACGATTTCTTGCATATTTTGCTGACCATTTAGGAGTATGTTTTGACTACTTCTTATTTTTCCTTCGAAACCTGTCTGTAGGGGGACACGCCCGACCTAACTCCAGATCCTGGATTCCGTATCTAAGGGTTCCATGTCCAATGCCCCCACCGTAGGCCTTCTCAGTCTCGGCCAGGACGGCGTATACACCACGCCCAGGGTTCAGGATGGCCCTTGCTAGGCATGGCGACGGTGTGCAGATGCCTTCTGCGCATCTTCCACTCAGGAGGATCGGCGAATATCAGTACGACCCTATTCCTACGAACAGTGTGGAGGGTTACTCCGAAGGGCTTAGGCGACCCGTCCTCCTCCTCCTCCTCCTTCTCCTCCTCCGCCCTCCTCCTCCTCTCCTCCTCCTCCTCCTCATTCCTCCATCTCCTCCTCCCCTCCCCTCCTCCTATCCTCTTCCTCCTCCCCCTCCTCCTCCTCCTCCTCGGGTCCCCGCCTTCATGGCCGTCCACCACCTCCTCCTCGGGTCGCCTACGGCCCCGGGGGAAAGCGTGCACACCAGTATTCTTAAACGTTTATTGGATCCACCGCCGAAAGTTGGATGGATCTCATATAATCGCCCCTGTCTGTTTAGGCGGCGCGCGACAAGTGGGCAGGGCTGCGGGAGGCGTTCTGCTAACCCTCGCGTCCGGCGTCGCGATTTTGTCGTGGCGTGGGCCCTTCTGACACTGACCTCTCGGCTCCATCCCCGGGACAGATTCTTATTCTCATCCCGAGTATTCTTTTGATAGCCCCGCGGCCCGAACCGGGGCCCTGGAGGCGGAAGTTGTGGAACAACATGCCGCCACGATTTCTCCGGGATGCCAGGGGACGAGGAAGAACCCCCCCCCCGCGTCTTCTGAGGGTGAGACGTGACGTACGGTCTTCAAGGGGGCGGGGTCTTCCACGAGACGCTCTTAAAAGGCCCCTCTGCCTTCTTGGATTGCCGCTCTCCCTTGTTCCAGCCTTTTTTTACGTTCGCCGCCAGAGGGATGGGAATACAGCGGGACCGAGGTATAAGATCGAGGTCGGTTCGGGGACAGTACCCTAGTGTTCTTCGTGTTTGTTGGATGTTTTTGTGCATCCTGGGGGGGGGGTCCAGGGTACACTTGATGTTCTGTGTGTTTGGGCCGGCGGAGGGCCTCATGTTCTTGGAGGATCTTCTTCTGGCCTAGGTCCGACTGTAGGCTCCTCCTCGTCGTCCTCCTCCTCTCAACTGTTGAACCATAGCCATGCGTACACAGCTGGAATAAACTATGCAAGAACAGGAACCACTCCATCTGGAGTGGCTGCTCAGACGAGCGCACGGGACAGAAGACTCTTGAAGTCGTCGCTCGTTTGACTTCGCACCCAGACCTCATCCCTATTCTGCCCCCAGCTTCCCCTCGATCCTCCTGCAATCGCAGGCGACCGCGACCGCTCCTCCTCCCCCTTGTCCCTCCCGCGCGTCCCCCGCGCGCGGGAGCGGCCAGAATCCCCTAAACAGTGCCCGCACCAAGGGGATTTTAGCTTGGTCAAGCACGGCATCGGAAGGGTCCGCCAAGTTTTCGCCCGGTGGCCGCGCGTCGCTGCCGTGCGCCAGCTGCGTCCTCCGGTTTCTGGCGCGGTGGCCGCCCGTCTGCATCGCAAATATTGCGCCGTATAGCTTGCACCGCGCAGCTTGCACAACACCGCCTGCGCTGCATCTATTGGTATGTTGTTGTAGACATTGAACCGTCTAGCTCTCACCACTTAGCTTACACCACATATCGCAGCACGTCGCTTGTTCCACATATCTTGTACCACATAGCCCACACATGAATAGTGCAAGGACTACTCACTGATTGGGGTCCACGCTGGACGAGGTTGACGTCATCCAGGGGCCATCAAATGTGGGCAGGCCCAGCTGCCTCCGCCATTTTGGGTGGACCCCGACCACCAGACTTTGCGACAGATCGAAACCTCGACGGACGTTTGTTTTATTCAAGTGGCTTACGCCATTCCGCCGAACCCCATGAAGAGTCAGGGGTTGTGACGATCGTGAAAGTTATGGAAGACATCTACGGCGAATCGCCGCCCCCCCCGCTTTTGTGGCAGCGCTTAGGGCAACATTTGGGCTAAAGCTTGGCCAAGCTACCGGACCGTGTGTTCACCCAGCCGACGTTAAACCCTTCGAGGAAGACTTGAGGAAGAGGATAATGAGGAGTAGAAGGAACAGGGAGCAGGAGGAGGAGGAGGAGGAAGAGGAGGAGGAGATGCAGGACGAGGAGCAGGAGGAGGAGGAGGAGGAGGAGGAGGAAGAGGATGAGGAAGAAGAGGAGAAGGAGGAGGAGGAGGATGAAGGAACGCAGACCTCTTGGGAGCCTTTTGGGGCACTCTGGGGGTCTGCTACCTTGCGCCAGCATCTCCAGAACCACGCCGTGCTTGTCAGCGCACTTACCCCTGGAGAGAACTTTCAATGTGTTGACAGCTCGTCCATTGTAAAAGATCTATCTCTCGCAAAAGCATCGCGTTCCCCCCGTCTGCCAGAGGCTGGTCTGAAACATATAATTCCCCAAGCATTCTTGCAACATCTTCCGGCTTCGGCTTCACCGACGTCTTGCGTTGCCTGGGTTCGGCGGCTACTTCGTGAAGCTCGTGGAGGTCCCGGATCTTCGTAAGCTGCTCTTGCAGCCGCTGTGTCTGCCAGCGTCTCAAAGTTTGCCTCGTCTTCTTGGCTATTTCCTTCGACAAAGAAGTACGCCGCTCGCGGTCCGTGCAATATTTCCGTCGTTTCCTCAAGTCTTTGAGATCTGCTGTGTCCCACTGGCGGTCTTCAAGTTGGGCCCCGACTGCAGCGGAAGCGCGTGCGGCTGTTTCATGGTGTCCTTCAGTTCATGCCACGATAAATTCCCAACTTCACCCAAGAGGGTTTCCAACTCCTTTTCGTAGGTCGGAGAACCCATCCATTTCGTCGACGATCTATTTTTCCGCCGGCTGGCGCCTGCAAGAGGCACAAGAAAAGCGGCGTAGACGGCGCGATGGTCAGATCCACAATCGAGCTCGTTTGTGGTTGCCGAACCATACAAGCTCAGCAAGGAGGAACAAAAGATGTAATCGATCTTACGCTTGTGTCCCAAGGTGCTTTTGAATGTCCACTGAAGCTCCTAATCCATATCGCCCCCATTTGCTGCATAAAGGTCGTTTTCCGATACGAAGTTGGCAGCAGGTTCCCACGAACGCCACAATGCAGCATAGCATGAAAATCGCCGATCAGAAGCACGTGCCGCTTCTGCCGAGTTGGTTCCACCATCAGAGTTCGCAGTCCAGCATAGAAACTGTCCAAATCAGCCCTGTGGTACTCAGCGTGTGGAGCACAGACGCAGATCACCCGGAAGTATTGTCCATTGTAATCAATGTCTACCAACAGATGTTTCCAGAAAACTTACGGATATGAGTGACTCTGTCAGCAAGGCGCGAAGGACGAAGGATAGATGTACCTATGTGTCTCACTTGATCATTTGCGCTCGATATTCGACGGTGCCCTTCTGCCAACATGTCATCGCCATCACCGTGTCTCACTGAAACCGGCGATGTCCCAGAAGATACCATTCAACTCGGCAATCAAATTCAACAGTCATGCCGGGGAATTTGTTCATGCATTCCTGCAGAAAACCTGTAAATTTTAAGATGAATTCTGTGCAGGACCGGTGGTGAAACGTGTAGCCGTGCGGGGTTTCCCTTGCCCACTCCCTTGCCGAAGCTCCGATTGAACTTGTCCTTGAACTCTCCCACCAAGTCCGTCCACTCTGCCTCCTGGAACTGCTCATCCCAGCCCGGCTCGAAGCAGAGGCGAATGTCGTCGTTCTCGGTGCTCATCTTCATCACGAGGTCGCCGGCTAACTTCTAGGTGTTCGTCTTGGGGTCCGCCCACAGAGCAGACTTGTTATATGTTCATTTCACAAGGTAGCGCTTCGCAGCAAAGGTGATCGAGTTAGGGATGCGTACCTTCAGCGGCAAGTCCGGCTTGGCCCACATCGTCTCCCCCTGCCACTCCAGCTTTGCCCCCCGAACTTTGGACACAACAGTGTCACGTTCAGCGTCGGACGAAAACCTTGCGAACAATATGCCGGTGAAGTCGCCTTTGACAAACGTCTCGAGCGGCACTGACGCCATCAAGCACATCTTGTTGTGGAAGTGCAACGACGTGTTACAGGGCGGTCGTTTCCCTCCAGACTGGAATGAGTTTATCTTTGTGATGCTGCCGAAGACTGGAGACCTGAGGGACGCGCAGAATTGGCGGCCAGTAGCCATCCTCGATGTCGTTTATACAGTGTTCGCCAAGATGGTTCACAAGCGCATCCTTCCTTATCTGGACCCGCAAATCTCAGATGAACAGACGGGTTTCTGGACAGCTTGCGGAGTCGACGAGGTATTGATGGCCCTAGAATGCATTACCAGGGCATTCTTGGAGTGGCATCTTCCATTTTTGGGTGCTAAGCGTGGACCTGCGCAAGGCTTTCGACATGCTCGAGCATAATGCTTTGCTGGGCTTGCTGGCATAACTCGGATTGCCAGACAAGTACATTGTCCTGCTGAAGTTCATGCATTCGGACCAGCAAGGCACTGTCGACGGTATCACGCTCGCGATCTGCCGTGGAGTCAGACAGGGGGACATGTTAAGCCCGCGTTTGTTCAACGCAGCAACCGAAGTAGTCATGTGCCGGTGGAAGATGCGCTTGCGTGCTGAGCATGGCTTCCAACTTTCCGGCGACGCTGCTGACCAGCTGACGAGCGCCCGTTCCGCGGACGATCTTGTATTGTTTACGAAGTCTTCGTGCGAGGTCGAGGAGATGACTGCGCTGCTTGTGGGGGAGTTTGCCAAAGCTGGGCTTGTGGCGCATGGATCCAAAACGAAGCTTCTGACGACGGATGCCGCAGTATCCTCTGGACCAACGCCCCTGCTCGTGGACATCGTGGGCATTTTCGTGGAAGTCATCAAGGCAGGTTATTCCCACAAGTATCTTGGAAAGTCTTTGCCGGGAGATCTGAGTTCGAGGGGGCAGAGAAATGTTGATCATCGTCTGTCGTGTGCTTGGATGCGTTTCCATGAGCTGCGCCACACCTAGCTCAACCACAAGATTCCGGTTACATTGCACCTTCGATTGTTCGACGCTGTCGTCAGCCCAACAGTCTTATACAGCCTATCGACAAGTCCGTTTACAGTATCGCAGTTGGAGAGACTAGATGGAACACAGCGGAAGATGAAGGGACGTATTGTGGGTTGGGTGAGACGCGACGAGGAGGAATGTAACGCCACAGGACGTCGCATGAAATAACGATTGGACTCTGCGCGGGACAGCACTCGCGCGGCGGTCTGGAGCCAGGCGCGCGGCAAGCAACTGCGAATACTGATTGACGAGGTCACGCATCGACCGGCAAGCATCGCTTCTTGCGTGTATCATTGGTCGCTCCGGCCAACAGTGCCTGGGCAAGTATCTCGCAGGAAGCATGGCCGTCCGGCGTGCAGATGGACGGGCGGCGTCTGAGTGACGGCATTCACGCGCGCGTGTTTGTGGGTGTGCTGTGGTGTCGTGTGGTGTTGTGTGTTGTTTGGTGTTGTGTGGGTGTGTGCGTTGTGCTGTTGGCTGTGTTGTGCTGCGTTGTGGTGTGGTGCGTGTTGTGTTGTGTGTGTGTGTGTGGCTGTGTGCGTCAGGAAATTTGTGCGTGCTATTTTCCTCCCGTGTCCTGTGCAGGACCGGCCCTGCGGCCGTGCGGGATCTGCTCTGCTCTGGGGGTCTGCTGGGAGCTTCGTGGTGGCCTCTTGGAGGCCTCTTGCGGGTCTCCTTTGGCCTCTTGGGGGCCTTTGGGGGCCTTGTTCGCCTGCCTCTTTGGCCGTCGCAGGTCGTTCCTGGGCCTTCTGACGCCGTCGGGGGCCGTCTTGGGGGCCTCTCTGGGCCGTCTTGGGGCCTTCTTGGGGCGCTTCAGGGCCGTCTTGTCTTGGCGGCCATCTTGGGCGTCATGGGGGCTCCTTGGGCCGTCGTGGGCCCGTCTTGGAGGCTTCTTGGGCCGTCCCACGATCATCTTGGAGGCCTTTCGGGCGCCCTGGGGGCGATCTTGGAGGCGTCGAAAGCTGTCTTGGGTCTGCGGAAGGTCGAGAGGAAGGAAATGCACAATTCCGTCAAACATCAGAAAGGGGGGCATCAGGGTGTTTGCCTCTTCGGGCTTTCCTGGGGGGCCTCTTGGAGGCCTCCTGGGCCGACTCGTGGGCCTCTTGAATCGTCTTGGGCCATCTTGAAGCCGGCTTGGGCCGTCTCGGTGGCTTCTTTGACGGACTTGGAAGCGCCCTGGAATCTCTTGGCCCGTCTTGGAGACCATCCTGGATCATCTTGGGCGGTTTTGGAAGCCACCTTGGGTCATCCTAGCCGTCTTGGAGGCCCTCTCGGGGCCGCTTTGCGCGGGAAGACCGACGGGCGATGCAGATATTCTGGGTGGCCGGCGGCGTCGGCCGAAGCCCCGGGGGGAAGTTTCGACAGAACCTGAATTTCCTGAAATCTAGCGCGCCAGGCACCCCTGCGGCAGGCCACCAGGGGGCGGCGGATCTAGCAGCGCTCTGCCCACCCAGCCGCCTTGCCTGGGCTGCTGGTCAGGCGCCCCTCATAAATGCACCAGCGCGCCGGGTCCGGGGGCCCGGGGCCGGGCCCTCGATGTCGAACGTGGCGCCCGGGCTGCATGGGGCCCCGCCGCCGCGCTCGAGGCCCTCTAAGATCGCCCAAAGGCGGCCCCGGGTTGCTTGAAAACGCGTTTCGAGACCGCCAAAACGGCCCGCCACGGCCCCAGATTGGCCAGAATCGGCGCCGCGCTGTCCAGTGGGCCTCCGAGACGCCCCAAGAGGCCCCCGCGAGGCCTCCCCGGAGCCTCCGCGAGGCCTCCCATGAGGCAGTTCATGTATCGAGGGTTTTTCATGGACTTTGGTTTTCTTGCATGTTTGGCTTCGCAGAGCTCCTCGGCGGCCCGAGCTGCCGCCGAGGGCGCTCCAATGTTGCCCAAGAGTAGAGCCCCAAGACGTCCGCGAGAGGGCTCCGATACGGCCGAAGAGGCCTCCAAGACTGCCCGAGAGGCTCCCAAGACGACTCCAGAGAGGATCCAGATGGGAGCCTCGAACGGACAGTTCGAGCCCTCGGCCCCAGGGGGCCTCCAGGAAACCCCCTCGAGACCTCCAGCAGTCCCCCCAAAGAGCCAAACTCATATATACTTTAAAAGTTTCGAAGGATTTTCGCGTTTTCGCCTCCTCGGCATCCCCGCGCTCCAAGGCGGCCCGAGGCGCCGCCGAGAGGCTTCCAAGATCGCCCGCGCGCTGCCCAAGAGGCTCCTAAAAGAACCCCAAGACGCCCCGAGAGAGCTCCGAGACGGCCCCGAGAGGGCTCCAAGACGGCCGAAGAGGCTTCCAAGACGGCCCCAGAGGCTTTCAAGACGATTTCAGAGAGGGTCTAGACGGGTGACGGAGTGCGCGCGTTCCTACCATCTCCCATCCTCCGCCCGACGCGCACGTCCTCGTTTGAGTTCCTGGGACTTTCTGAGATGTTGGCCGAGGGGCCCGCGTGCATTTTGCCGGCCCACCAGGGGCTGCCTCGATTCATATATTGGCCCGCCAGGGGCCATGTGACGAGGCGCGGCAGGGGCCTGTGTACTTGGACCGCTAGAGAGCCATCTGGAGGTCCACTGCCCGCCGCCGCCGTTTGGCTCTGCGGGCCCCGCGGGGCCCTTGACCATTCTGCGGTCTTCCGCCTGGCGGGCGGCTGATGAGAGCTCTGGTGCTGCGCGCTGGAGAGCGAAAAGCATCCCGATCGCTCGGCGATTCCGCCAGTGGTAGCGGAGCCCGCCGCTGGCGGGCAGATCCACGGGCTCGGCGGCGCCGAGCGGCAGCAGCTGCTCCGGCGGCGCTGGAGACGACTTTCGAGCTCGTCATCGACGAGTACGACCTAGGGCTCGACGGCGTCGACAGGTGATGCAGCATAGGACGGATCGCGATCGCGACTAGCATCCAGGTGGTGGCGGCGCCGAGGGCTGCGGCCTCATCCCAGTCTGGGGCGGCGCGCCACAGAGTTGGAGGCGCTATATTGATGACGTAGAGATCTGGGCGCTGGGCGCCAACCTGGACGTCAACTACTGCGCGGCGGCGCGGATCGCGAGCCGGCTCAAGGGCGCTGCCAGGAGGGTCGGCCTCAGGATTCCAATGGGGGGCGTCTTCAGCCGCTCCAGGCGTCGCCGCCAGAGCACGACGAAGACGGGCAGGTGGTCCGCGAGGCGTCGGAGAACGACGACGTGAGAGGTGCCAATATCGTGCTCGAGGCGCTGGGGGCGGCACTAGGCGGGCAGTGCGCAGTGCGGAGAGGTGAGGCGATGTCCGACTTCTTCATGGGCTCCTGGTACAACCGGAGGGTTGGGGGGCGCATGGCGGATGTCGTGGCGAGGTTCGTTGAAGGCGTCCAGGGGCTCGAGGGCGATGGAGTGCGGTTTGCGGACCAGGGCGACATCCCGGGCTGGCGGTTTCTCGAAAAGTGCCGTCTCTCGCCCTGGCGGCGGGGGCGAGTGGTGGCGGCCCTCCCAGATGACAAGTACTCGTACAGAGACCTGAAGACGATCGTGGTCAGAATCTTCCCGGCCCACACATGGCGGAGAGCAGACGGACGCCGCGCCCTGCGCGGTTCCAGCAGCCAGGCCAGAACCAGCGGTTCGGGCAGCGGCGGCCAGGTCTCGCAGGCTCTGGCACGTCCACGCGTGGCGCGAATGCGACGGAGCTCGAGGACCGCGCGGAGGGCCCCAGGGGCGAGCAACAGCAAGAAGACGACTACGGCGACGACCCCGAGGAGCACGAGCACGAAGTCAACGAGGTCGAGGTCCCGGAGATCCAAAGGTTCGCGCGCCAGGAACTGGAGGCGCTCGCGACGGAGCTCGAGGATAGCCCGCTGGACCTTCCGCCCGAGGGCACTGCGGCGTTGGGGGGGGGGGGGGGGGCGGCGCTCCAGGTGTCGCAGTTCGCCGAGGCGCTGGAGGTCGCCAGGGGCGCGCGGTGACGCATCCAGGGCCGCGTTGGAAGCGACGGCAAGGTGAAGGGCAAGAGTCGCGGCAAGTCAGGGGGGCGCTCATCCTCCGGTGCCGGGCGCGGCGGGCCCCGGCCCGCCAGGGGCAGCGAGCTCGCGGAGATGCTGAGCCAGAGGATTATCAAGTCGACCTGCAAGGCTTGCGGACAGCCAGGGCACTGGGCAGGCGATCCAGAGTGCAAGGCCCCGCGCGCTACGATGATCACGGCAGCAGGCGACGACTCGGACTCGGTCCACGACGCGCTGTCCGTCGTTCTGATGAAGGCCGACAATGCCCAGGCGAAGGAGGTGCTGTGGAATAAACTGATCAAGAAGGTAAAAGGACCACCTCCGATGAGGTGGTGACGCGGCGTGCGTCATATCGGTGATTGGCGATGTCTGGTGGGAGGCCTGCACGGAGGTGTTGGCGGAACTGGGCATCAGCAACTTCGTCGTGCGCGAAGAGATCGCCGAGAAGTTCAGGTTCGGTGGCGGCGGCGCGCTGATGTCCTGCGAGGCGGTCCGCTTCCCGGCGGCGGTCACGGGCATGCCCGTCATGGTGCGCTCTTGTGTGGTGAAGAGCGACAGGCTGGGCCTGCTGTTGGGGCGGGGCTTCCTGGAAGCGATCGGCGCAGGCATCGACGTGGCGAGGCGCGAGCTCACATTGATCTCCGGATCGCAGCCGTTGCTAGATTCGGAGAATCGCCACTTCGCGCAGGAGTTCTCAAGCCCGAGAAGTATAGCGAATTGTCGGAGGCCTACGCGGGCAGAGAGGAGCTCCCGCCCAAGCTCGGCCACCGAGCTAGGCCATCACCGCCTCCTCGTGGAGACATGGGCGCGCTGGTGCCGATGGTGTTCGCCATCGCAGCGACCATGTGCTGTTCGGAGGCCAAGGTCAGAAAGGCTATTGGCACCAAGCCCAAGGGTCAGGACAAGAAGAACGACGGCACCGCTGTAGGGGGCGTGACCAGCATGACCTGGACTCTGACTACGGCGAAAATCACGTCGGAGGACGCGCCTACTTGGGGTGTCACGCGTGGTGCCTGCTCGGCCTGTTGCGCGACTGGGGCGCTCTACGAGTGCCAGGTGTGCCGTGTGGAAACGTGCCCGTCCTGCTTTCGAGGGTTGCAGTGCTCGAGGTGCTATCGCGGCGTGAGTGGCCGCAAGACGGGGGTAGGCAACGGCGCGGAGTTCGCGGTGCAGCGCCAATCATGGAGGAGACTCCGCAACGGCACCGTCGCGTAGAACAGGGCCGGGCTGAGACAAGCAAGCGCGCTACGTCAGCGCGGGGTTCTACCGGCGCTCGTGAAGAAGATGGTTCAGACACAGCTGAACGACGCTATGGTCTCCGCTGCTTCCAGAGGGGCGCGAAGGACAAGGAAGAGGACTCCAGGTACCCTGGTCGAGTATTGCTGCGAGCCGAACAGCCTCATGTCGGAGCTCTGGCATGCCCGAGGAGGAGCTGCGCACCGCCTCGGATTTCCCGAGGACGATCTTCGATTCCGACGTCGTGCGGCTAAGGCTGGCGATCCACTCGAGCAGGCAGCGCGGCCCCGAGCAGGGCGCGCCGACGTTCTCTGGGGCAGTCTGCCCTGCAATCCTTGTACGGCGCTACAGAATTTCATGAAGAATGACACCCAGTTGGCAGTCGACCGCGCGGAGAGCAGGCACGTGATCAAGCCATTCACCAAGGTGGCTCAGCGCGCGCTGGAGGTTGGCGCGATCGTTGCGTTCGTGTGGCCCGTCAACTGCCGCGGGTGGAAGCAGCCCGAGGTCCAGGGGCTCAAGAGGGTCTTTCCGCGCGATTGTCTGTTCAATGGATGCGCCTACGGCCTCATGGGCGGCAGGACTGGCAAGACCATCAAGATGCCCTAGAGGGTGATCACCAACCATCAGCCGCTGCAGAAGCTCTTGAACCGAAGGTGCTTCCAGGACCATGGGCACCTCCAAGGGTGAGAGTCCAAGCGGAGGACGGCCCAGAAGACGGGGCTCTACACCAAGGAGCTGCGCGGGGCCGCGGCCGCGATCAAGGGCTTCATGAGAGGCATCGCCGACGTCAACTACGCGCTGGTCTCGCTGCTCATCGACGACGAGAGTGAGGGCGCGGAGAAGTAGTCTCAGGGTATACTGGCTAGCCTGGAGCCTGAGCAGCGTCTTACTCTCACGAGGGCTCTGGCTAAGATGCACACCGACCTGGGACATCCAGGCAATCGGGCCCTCGCGCGTGCCATTCGACTTGCAGGCGGCTCGAAGTATGCGATAGCAGCAGCGCTCGTGCATCATTGCCCACATGCATCAAGCCAGCGGCCCCACCGTCGACAGCGGCATCATCATCACGAGATCGTTGGAGGGAATTCGGCGACTGCCTGGCCATCGATGCCTTCGAACTGGCCGACGCCCAGGGCGCCGACATGGCGTTCCTCAGCCAGATCGACATGGCTTCCAAGTACCAGATCGTTGACCCGGCCACCTCCTGCAAGCCGACCGTGATCTGGCAAGCCATGCTCCACTGCTGGCTGCTCGCGGTCGGCGTTCCGAACGTCGCGATGGCTGACATGGGAGGCGAATTCGAGCGTGAAGTCACGGAGGAGCTGGAGACCATGGGCTCGAGGATAGTCTCGAGCTCACCCCGCAGCCCGACGCAGAACGCCATCTGCGAGCGGCATGGCCAGACCAGGAAGGCGCGCGCGCGCCTTGATCTTTGAGTTTTTCACCACCTTCACGAAGGCAGACCAGGTCAAGCGGCTCGCGGCGTCGATCAACTATGCGTTGAACTCTGCAGTGGGCCCGTCGGGATACTCACCGTCCCAGTGGGTCCTGGGCCGGGGTATTAAGCTTCCGTGCCAGCTCCTCAGCCAGCACAGCAACCTCAGGTTGCACCAGCGGATGATATACGACGACGAGCCGAGCTTCAGGCAGCGCGTCGGATTATTCAGCGCGGCGAAGCGCTCGGTGGCCGCGCTGGAGGCCAGCCATAAGATCAGCGAGGCATTCCTCTCCCGGGGCAGAACTGCAGCTGCGACGCCAGCGGCTTCGACGTACCAGATCGGCGACCAGGTGTGCTACTGGAGAGAAATGGGCAAGGCCCGTGCCAAGGAGCACTGGGCAGCGCGCCGGCACGGACCAGCGGTGGTCATCGTGCATGAGTCCAACAACCTGTGGCTGGCGCATCGCAACCTCACCGTCAAGTCATCGGCGCGGCGTGTCAGAGCCGCTGAGGCGTCGGAGCTGGTCGACTGGGAGGATGTCTTCGAGCGTGCGGAGGGTGCGAGCGGGCCTGCCGCCTCAAGACCATCCTGGTGGTCACCGCCCGGGCCGGACGGCCATGCCCCAATGGAGGTCGACGACGAGGCGCCGCAGGTCGCCGACCCACCTCCTACCGACGTCGGCCACGACCACGCCTATTTGGACATGACAATCGATGAGCATGCTTGCGCGCCCATGGAATCGGAGCAGCAGTCCTCCGCCGGAGGACCTCAGGATGTTGAGGCTGTTCCCTGCATTCCGCCTGCCAGCAGCTGACGCCGCCTGAAGATTAATTGGGAGGAGAAGCTGACAGGGGGAGATCCTACACCATTTCCACAGCTCATGTTGGAAGGACCCCTGCACCCCCAAGAACCCCCTGAACAAGTACCTGCGCTTCCTGAGCGGCCCACTGGGCCGCCAGGACACCCCGAGGATGAGACGCCTCCTCTACCACCGGAGAAACCCCAAGACGCCCCGCATCCTCCTCATGCTCCGGATCCTCCTCTTCCTTATCATCACGAGAATGAGGAGACGCCGCAGGTGCAGAATGTGGAGGACCTTGTGTTTCAGGAAGATTGCAGCGAGGAGGAAGAAGTGCCGTATCAAGAGTTTGAGCATCACGATCCCGAGGAGATGGAGAAGGACGCCGATAGTGCCGACGAGTTTCGCGACGTTGAGGAGGGCCCGCCACGGCGCGAAAGGGCCCAGGATCAAGGAGGAGCGGCGTCGAGTTCGGGGCCCGCATCGCACGCTACGCCACTCAAGCCTGTACGCACGGCCCCGAGACAGACGTGCGACCACCTCGACGACGTTCCGATCTCCATCACCAGGACCCTGGAGCAACGCCGAAGGCAGAGCGAGGTCAAGTACGATAACAGGCCTTCGAGAGGACAGCCGGGGCATCCAGGAGAATCACAAGCACGGTATGCACTGATCCTTCAGGTCGAGGGAGTTCGAGGATGTGATTTGACTAAGGCTGCGAGGTCCAATGAGGTCGACTTGGGCGCCGTCTCAGGCGAAGATATCAGGGGGCTCATGGCATCCATGGGAGACGAGTGGGAGAAGGTGATGGCGTTCGGAGCTGCGCGGAGATGTCCAGACCACGAGCTCAAGCAGCATCTCGCCAACGGCGCCAAGGTCGTGGGCGCGCGTTGGGTGGTCGCGCTGAAACAGACCAAGAGGTCCAAGTACAAGTCTTGACTGGCAGTTCAGGGCTGCCAGGAGCGTTCCACCTACTTCAGGAGCGATGCCCCCACAGGCTCAGTGGGCGCTCTGATGGTCACCCTCGGGTTCCTGGCGCAGAAGGGTTGGACAGGGTGCTCCTGCGACGCGAAGTCGGCCTACCTCCAGGCAGGGGGCGTCGACGGGTTGCTACCCATCAGGATGCCCGAGAGGAGCCCCGCGGACCCGGGCAAGGTGTTCCACGCGCAGGGCTCGATCTACAGTACAGAGGACGCGGGCGCGCGCCTGGTATATGCATCTGAAGGCCTACTTCGAAAAGGAAGCGCATATACGAGTCCAAGCTGGAGCGCGGGGTCTTCAGGTATTACTACGACGGGGAGCTCCAGATGGCAATGCGCAGCCACGTTGACGACTTGCTGGTTGCCAGGAAGGCCGCAAGCCCCACGGTCGAGAAGATGCTGCTGGGAGATATGGCTGAGTTTCTACATCTGGAGAGACGCGACGGGGAGTTTGAGTACTGCGGAGTACACATCAGGTACGGCGAGGCAGGGGTCTACGTTACGCAGGCTAAGGCGGTCAAGGCCGTTGAGTATATCCCCATCGCCCCGGACAGGAAGAAGGTGCCGGACGGGCGAGCAACCGTGCAGGAGCTGAGCATGTTTCGCAGCACGGGCGGGCAACTGGAGTTGCTGGCGCAGCGCTCGAGGCCCGACATAGCCTTTGAGCAGGACAGGCTTGCGCAGAGGACGTCAGAGCTGAAGGTCCAGGACCTCGTCGATGCCAACCAGCTCGTGGACGATGTCAAGCAGCACATCGAGTGCAGCCTGCGCTTTCGCAGGGGCGTCGTGGACATCGGCGCGGCGCGCGTCCTGGCCAACAGTGACCCCTCGTTCGCGAACATTCGAGAAGTTGTGGACGGCCGTTTTGACAAGCAGGTGCCCTTGGCGTGGGCAAGTTTCCGAGTCCAGCGAGTTGCGAGATCCACGCAGGCTGCGGAGGCATGCAGCATCGGCGAGGCCATGGGGCATGGCCAGTTTCAACGACAGTTTCTTCAAGAGTTATACATGGCAGCCAGCGCCAAGCCTCAGGATGTTGAGATTGTGTACATCATGGCCGATTCTGGGTGTGACGGACAGCGACAATCTGAAGGTCACTGTGAACGAGGAAAGTGGTTCAGTTGCGGACACAAGATTACGCATGGTTGTTTCCATGCTTGGTGAGAGTGTTGAGGCACCAGAGAATGCTACGCTGATTTGGACGTGGACCGAAGCTATGGTAGCTGACGGCCTGGCCAAAAGTTTGGCGTACATTGCGACTTTGATTGCCTTTTTTGCTTCCAAGAAGTTCGATATCCACCTCCGCAGAGGAAACGACGGGCCGCGAAGCCAGCAACAGTCTTGATTTCATCGACAAGAAGATCGACCCCGAGGGGATCGGGTACCACGCTGAGAAGATCAACCGTGAGAGGATCGGGTACCGCGCGTGGCAGATCAACCGCGAGTGGATCGGGCACCACACCAGGAGGAACATCCATATTGACGGACCCAACGGTGAGCAGGACGAGTCCAAGCCTCGGACTTCTCATTGCCACGTTGGCATCATCCATGGCCGCGGCAAGGGACAACATCTACTGCGGCACCTTCTGAGGGAGATGACACTGCAGTGATCTACATTATGCTGGCCATCCTGTTCGCAATGACTATGGCCGTGATATACCTCATATGGCAGATGAGGCAGATCAGAGCATCGCTCCGACAGCCCCAGGAGATCGAGAGAATGCCGCGGCTGGTTCGCGAAGACGATGATCGCACTCGAGGCTCGACTCCGACAGCGGCGACAGGCGCCGCTGCGAGAACGAGGACGCCCGAGAAGGTTGAAGGTGAGGGGCCCGAGCCCATGGAGATCGAGATCGACAGTGCCATATTCGGAGAGGAACCAGTCCAGATCACGAGGCAGAGTTCGGCCAAGACGGTGAAGACGATTGACGACGAAGCTGTCAGGAGTCGTCCAGCTAGAAAGGTGGAGATCAAGTCGGCACCGCAGGACTTTTACTTCGCGGGCGTCAAGACGAAGCTGCTGAAGGCCGGTCTCGAGGACATTCCCGTGGTGATCAAGGTGTCGGAGCGCGTGATGAGGCACTATAGTCCCGAGGGCAGGCAGGCGAACAAGATGGCCAGTGGCATTGGCTACTACGTGGGCCCAGAGTCTAGTGGCGGACGATTGAAGATGCGTGGAGCGTTCTGCAGCGTGGAGAAGGCTAAGGTCACGCTGGCAGCCTCAGTGAGTTAAGGTTCTTTTATTATATATATATATGTGTGTGCAATTCTGGCGACCGGTTCGATTTCATGAAGCTGTTCCATATTTCCATGTTGCAGCGAGCGACTCAGTCGATGATCGCTGGTTTTAACCCCTTCGAGCTCCAGATGGCATCTGGCAGGAAGGAGGAGCTGACGGAGTGCGTGCGTTCCTACCATCTCCCATCCTCCGCCCGACGCCTGCGCCCTCTCTGGAATTCTTGAGACTTCCTGAGATGATGGCCGGGGGGCCTGCATATATTTTGCCGGCCCACCAGGGGCTGCCTCTTTTTATATTCGCCCGCCAGGGGCCATGTGACGAGGCCCGGCCTGGGCCTGTGTACTTGAGGACCTCTAGAGAGCCTTGTGGAGGTCCACTGCCCGCCGCCGCCGCCGTTTTTCGCTGCGGGCCCCGCGGGGCCCTTGACCAATTTACGGTCTTCCGCCCAGCGGGCGGCTGACGAGAGCTCTGGTGCTACGCGCTGGAGAGCGAAAAGCATCCTGATCGCTCTGCGACTCCGCCAACGGGGGCCCCGAACGGACATTCGAGCCTTCCGCCCTGGGAGGTCCCCCAGAAGCCCCGAGAGGCCCCCAAGAAGCCCCCGAAAGGCTTGAAGAGGCTTCCGCGAGGCCTCCGAGAGGCCCCCGTGAGCCCCCCACGAGGCCCCCCAAAGTGCCACATTTATAGATTTCCCGAGTGAAGGTTTTAAATGGATTTTCGCGCTCTCGCTTTTACATTATTCCGACGGTCTCAGGCGGGCCGAGAGGCCTCCAAGATCATACCGACACTGCCCGAGAGGCCCCCAAGTGCGCCCCACCCCACTTCAAGAGCCCCCCAAGAGAGCCCCGGAGGCTTCCACGGCGGCCCCGCAGCGGCCCCATGAGGACCCTCGCACGGCCAAAGACGGCTTCAAAAATCATCCGCGCGGCCCTACAGCGGCCCCAAGAGGTCCTCAGGAGGCTCCAAGAGGGCCACAAGATGGTTCCAAGAGGACCCCAAGAGCGGTCACGCGAGAGAGTGCTCGCGTGACCGATGCTTGGCTGCTCTTGGGACCCTTTGGACGCCCCTGCGGCCTTCCTAGGGCCCTCCCCAGCCGTCCTCGAGGATCATGAACGCTTCCGGAGGGCCCCAAGTTGGCCTCGGGAAGGTTACAAGATGACCCCAAAAGCGGTCGCGCAAGCTGTCTCGCGAGAGAAGTGCTGGTGCTGGTGCTGCTGTTGGTGGTGCTGCTGGTGCTGCTGCTGGTAGTGGGGGCCGGGGCCCGGGCGGCGACGCCTTCCCGGATTCTTTTCCCTTTTTGGCCCACGACGTGATTGATCCCTTCTGGGGCCTCCTGGGCTTCCCCCCCGCCGCCCGAAACTGCCTTGGGGGCCACTAGCATTCGACCAGAGCGGCCTGACAGGGCCGAAAACGCCCGAATAATTGTTCCAAGACGTGTCAAGAGGCTTCGAAGATGTCTCAAGAAGGTTCCATGATGCGCCCCGAGAGGGCCTCGAGAGGCCAAACATGTTTCATCCCCGCCTGAAAAAGAAGCGAACATTTTAAACATATTCGCACTTTGGGTCGTAACAGCGTGCAAAACGACCCAAGAGGCCCTACATATCTCCCCAAGACAGTCAAAGAGGCCTCCCAGGACGGCCCAAGAGAGCCCCAAGACGGCCTCAAGAGGAGTCCAAGAGAGGGGGAACTCCAGCCGACATTTCGAGCCCTCCGCCACCAGTGGGCCCCCCCAGGCTGCAGCAGGGCCGCAGGGGCTCCAAGAGAGGCCCCAAGAGGCCCAGAGATCACATGGGGCCTCAAGAAGCTTCAGAACTCGCTCCACGAGGCGCCCGAGGGGCATGCCAAGAGACCCGGAATCACAGAAATCCCAGAGAATCCCCTGGCCCCCAAATCAGGCACAGTAGCGGTACGTACCGGGAGCCATAGGTAAGCAAGCAATTCGTTTGGCGACGGGCCCATCCCTATGCAGGGCGCGGGGCTCTCTTCATACACTGCGCGCCGCGGGGCAATGGGGAAAGATGGCTGCCGCGGGGCGCGCGTGCATGGGTGTGCTGCACTCGTTGCGGGGTGCGATCCGCGCGAAGGGCTGCGCGAACGCGCCGTTGAGGCCGCGGGTGGACCTTCTCTGGGCACGCCCAGTGCGAAGCTTGTTCCGAAATGGGTGCGGGGATGCCTTGCGAGGCTGTCGAGCTCCTAGGGCATGATTCGCGTGACAGGTGTGCCGACATGGGCGGGGAGGGCGTTTTACGATCCTTGTCTCTGGGCCTTTAGTGGTGCTCCTTGTGGGCGCGATCCGCGTGATGGGGTGTGCCGCACTGGCCAGGGGGGGGTCGCAGTGCGAGCCCTGCCTCTTGGGCCGTGGCTGGAGATCCCTGTGGGCCACGATCCGTGTGAGAGGTGTGCCGATGTAGGCGGGGGGGCGGGATGCGATTCTTGCCTGCGGGGCCGTCCGTGGAACTTGCGGGCCACGATCCGTGTGAGATGTGTGCCGAGGTAAGCGGGACGATGCTATGAAGCTCCTTCTGGTGCCGCAATCGAACTCACATGCGGAGCGCGATCCGCGTGAGGGGCCTGCCACTATGCTGACCTCGTCTCTGGGGACGTCGGTGCATCTTCCTGTGGGGCGCGATCACTGTGAGGGGTGTGGCGGCATCGGCGGGGGGGCCCAGGTGGAGTGGGTGCACGATCCACGTGACAATCTATGTCCTACGAGGCCGAACACTTTAGACTACAAGTAGAGCCTGCTAGAACCTAAGCGCGCGCGAAGCGCGCCTGGTTCTAGTAGATGAGTTCGAGGATCTCTTGGGATGCCTCTCAGGGGCATCTTGGAGGGCTCCTGGGTGCATATGGGAGGTTTTTTGGGGCCTCTCGGGGGCCTCTTGGGGGCTTCTTGGGGTCGTCTCGGAAGCCTCTTGTGGCCTTTTGGGGGCGCCTCGGGGGCCTCTGGGGGGCTCTGGAGGTCATCGTGGGGGGAGCGGCTCGAAATATCAGTTCGCATTCCCCCTCTAGGGCTCTCTTGGGGCTCTCTTGGTCCGTCTTGGGGGCCCCGAGAGCCGTCTCAGAGCCCTCTCGGGCCGTCTTGGGGCCCTCTTGGGGGTCTCATGGGCCGTCCTGTGACGATCCTGGGGGTCCCTTGCGGCTGGCTGGCGCACCGCTGCGGCCGCGCTAGGTGCGCGCGGGGTCGCGCGCAGAGCGGCCAGCTAGTCTGGCGCGACCAGCGCGGCTGCGGTGGCCATGACCAGCGGGCATTTCCCAGCACGTCTCGCAGGCCGAGCTTATGCGCGGGCACGTCAGTGCGAGTCGGTGGCCCAGGCTGGCGCAGTATCATGCCGACGCCGACAACGGCAGACGCCATGATGATAGTAGCGATGCCGGCGACGACGATGATGATGATGACGATGGCGAGGCCATTGTTTGCGCCGAAGCTGCAGGCGCCGATAACGATGATGGTGTCCACGTGTCGGCGATGAATGTTATGGAAGGATCTCGACGCGCGCGCGTGGCCGACGGGTGCAAGTGGCCCGCGCCCCCCGGCAAGTGCGCAAAGACGCCCGAGTGATTTTGGCATGCTCGCGCAAGAGGCCTGTTTGGTCGCATGTGATGAAGATGTTGAAAACCAATGGTTTTAAGAATTTGCAAGAGCGCGCGCAGACCTTCTTTGAACAATCGTGCTGTCGAACCATACAGATATATACACATGTGTTCGGGGCACGCGATTGTGCTTTCCTCGCGTTTTTTTTTGCTGTTGTTGTTGCAAAATTCGACATGCGCGCGAAGACGCGCGCGTATGCATTTTGCTTTAATACATTGCAAGGGTTTCTGACAACGGGTGATGTTTGATAAACTGGTGTGCGTGCATAGTGTTATAGGTGGTGTATCGAAGCCGGTTTGGCTGGAATGTTATAGGTTCAAATTGAAAATGAACGATGGGGCGGGGCCAGATGTAAATTACATCTTCAGGGCGTGCCAAAAGGACCGGAGGGGGTGGGGTGGTTGATCCTAATTGTTTCTTAGACAGGATGTCTATTGTGCAACCTCTGTGGGATCTGTGTTGTGCAACCTATGTGGTGCATCCGCGCTTGAAATTGTCAGCTCCACTTCTCGCGCAATCGTTCGATCCGCCCACTCCGCAATTTGGTGTGCAAAACCCATGCGGCGGCGATTGCGATGTCTGCTTGGCCCTGGTTGGCATAGCGCTGCGGCCGTGCTGGCGCGCGCAGGCTCGCGAACAAGGCGGCCAGGTAGTCTGGCGCGACCGGCGCGGCCGCGGTGGCGATGACCGCTGGGCACTTGTCAGCGCGTCCGGCAGCCCGCACTGACGCGCGGGCACTTCGCTCTGGCGGGCGCGGTATCATGGCGGCGTCGACAAAAGCAGACGCGATGATGATAGTAGCGACGCTGGTGGCGACGATGACGTTGACGACGGCAAGGCAAATGACGACGCAAGGATTTCGACATGCGCGCGCGGCCGACGCGCGCGAATGGCCCGCGTGGTCTTTTTTGACAGTGAACGTGCCCCCCTCAGCACGCGCGCGTTGGAACCGAATGATTCCGACGTGCGCGCGCGAGAGGCCCGTCCGCGTGGTCGCGGTTTTGTGTATGTGCGTGCGCGCAAATTTCTTGAATAGTAATGTTGCAGAACCAATGTTTCTGTATATCTGTGTTCGGCGCACTCGATCTTAATATCCTGACGAAGCTTCTGGTTTTCGAAGGCCTTCGGCATGCGCACGCCACGACGCGCGCGCGCGTGTGGGCTATGCCTTTCTTAGATTGCAGAGGATGTTTGAAATTCGTTGGTTTTTGATACACGAGTGTGCCCGCTTATTTTCATTTGGCGAGGATAAGGGGGGTCGAATCTGGCTTGGTTGGAGTGATATAAATCCAGATTTAGATGCAGCGACGGGGACAAACACATCTAAATTGCGTATCCCCAGGGATCAACAGGTCCGGGGGGGGGCGGTAGATGCGAATTTTTCTATAATGCAGGAAAGTATATGTGGTGCATTCTATGTTGTGCAATTAATCTTGACCGTCTTGAAGCTGTCCACTCCACTGCTCGCGCAAACATCCCACCCACCCACCCGCAACTTGGTTTGCAAAATCTCTTAAGACCGTGACGGTGGGTACCACATGGCACTTGGCAACAACAGCGACGCCAACGACGACAGCGACAACGAAGATGACGACGCCGCCGACGATGACTACGACGACACCGACGACGTCTCCAACATCTTCGACGACGCCGACAACGACGACGACGACACCGACACCGACGCCGACGACGACGACGATGACAACGACGACGACGATGACGACGCCGACGACGACGATAACGACGACACTGACGACGACAACGTCAACGACGCCGACGACGACGACGACGACGACGACGGCGGCGACGACGACGACGACGACGGCGGCGACGACGACGACGACAACGACGTCGACCACGACGAAGACGACAACGACGACGACGTCGCCAACGAAGACAACGAGGAAGGCGGGAGGGCGACGACGGCGACAACGACGACAACGACGAAGGAGCAGGGAGGACGGCGACGACGCGAACGACGAAGAAGGAGGAAGGACGGCGACGCCGACGACGGCAACGACGAGGGAGGAGGGAAGACGACGATGACGACGACAACGACGACGACGACGACGACGGCGACGAAATAGGAGGGACGACGACGAGACGCCGACGACGGACGACGACGACGACGATGAGGGAGGAGGAGGAAGGACGACCACGGCGACAACGACGACGGAAACGACCACGACGCCAAAGAGGACGACGACGACGAACACGAGGACAGACAGAGGACGACGTAGGCGAGGACGACGACGACAACGACGCGGGAGGAGGGAGGACGGCGACGACGACGACGACGACGACGCAAGAGCGCGCGCGCACGAATTTTGTTGAAAATCCGTGTTGCGAAACCTTGGGTTTTTGTAGGTTTTTTGGACACACAATTTTGAAACCCTTCCGAAACCGAAGGGTTTTGAAGGTTTTCGGCATACGCGCGCGACGACGCGCGCGTCTGCACTTCGTCTTTTTTTTGCAGGGGATTCTCGCGACGGCACACGCGCAAGGGCGTTCGACAGATTTCGACATGAGCGCGCGCGAAGCCCGTTTGGTAGCATGTAGTGAAAATCTGGAAAAACCAATGGTTTTCTCAAGATTTCGCAAGAGTTCGCGCGGAAGCTTTTTTAGCAAATCAGTGTTGCGAAACCATGTGTTTTTGTAGGTGTTTTGGAAACTCGATTGCGAAATCCTTCCGGCACCGAGGGTTTGTGAAGGATTTCGGCATGCGCGCGCGACGACGCGCGCGTGTGCACTTCGTCCCGTTGTTTGCAAGGGATTCGTGAAAAAGTGCTATATCAGAGCAACAAATGTCACTGCATAGTGTTTTTTACAAGGGAACCGCAGGGGGGGAAACCGGCCTAGCTGGGATGATATGAATTCATATTTAGGATGGACGAGTGTGCAGAATCTCTCTCTCTCTATATATATATATATATATGAACTTATATTATCCCAGGGGGAATCGTTAAGTCCGGGGGGGGGGGGGGATAGAGTCTATATTTTTTTGAAAAAGGAGAATTAATTTCTGTTCGGAGTGAGTTGTTCATTCCACTGCTCGCGCAAACATCCCACCCACCCACCCGCAACCTGGTTTGCAAAATCTCTTAAGACCGTGACGGTGGTTACCACATGGCACTTGGCAACAACAGCGACGCCGACGACGACAGCGACAACGACGATGACGACGCCGCCGACAACGACTACGACGACACCGACGACGTCTCCAACGATTTCGACGACGCCGACAACGACGACGACGAGACGACGACGACGACACCGACGACGACGACGACACCGACGCCGACGACGACGACGATGACAACGACGACGGCGATGACGACGCCGACGACGACGATAACGACGACACCGACGACGACGACGTCAACGACGCCGACGGCGACGACGAGGACGACGGCGGCGACGACGACGACGACGCCGACGTCGACCACGACGAAGACGACAACGACGCCGACGCCGACGACGACGAAGACGACGACGACGTCGCCAACGAAGACAACGAGGGAGGAGGGAGGACGACGACGGCGACAACGACGACAACGACGAGGGAGGAGGGAGGACGGCGACGACGCGAACGACGAAGAAGGGGGAAGGACGGCGACGCCGACGACGGCAACGACGAGGAAGGAGGGAAGACGACGACGACGACAACGACGACGACGACGACGACGACGACGACGGCGACGACATAGGAGGGACGACGACGAGACGCCGACGACGGACGACGACGACGACGTGGGAGGAGGAGGAAGGACGACCACGGCGACAACGACGACGGAAACGACCAGGACGGTAAAGAGGACGACGACGACGACGAACACGAGGACAGACAGAGGACGACGTAGGCGAGGACGACGACGACGACGCGGGAGGAGGGAGGACGGCGACGACGACGACGACGACGACGCAAGAGCGCGCGCGCACGCTTTTGCTGAACATCCGTGTTGCGAAACCTTGGGTTTTTTTTAGGTTTTTTGGGCGCACGATTTTGAAATCCTTCCGAAACCGATGGGTTTTGAAGGATTTCGGCATACGCCCGCGACGACGCGCGCGTCTGCACTTCGTCCCGTTTTTTTGCAAAGGATTCTCGCGACGGCACATGCGCAAGGGCGTTCGACAGATTTCGACATGCGCGCGCGCGAAGCCCGTTTGGTAGCATGTTGTGAAAATCTGGAAAAAAAACCAACGGTTTTCTCAAGATTTCGCAAGAGTTCGCGCGGAAGCTTTTTTAGCAAATCAGTGTTGCGAAACCATGTGTTTTTGTATGGTGTTTGGGACCTCGATTGCGAAATCCTTCCTGCACCGAAGGTTTTTTGCAGGATTTCGGCATGCGCGCGCGACGACGCGCGCGTGTGCACTTCGTCCAATTTGTTACAAGGGATTCGCGAACAAGTGTTATGTTAGAACAAAAATAATCATCGCATAGTGTTTTTTACAAGGGAACCTCAGGGGGGGAACCCGGCCTAGCTGGGATGATAGGATCTCATATTTAGGATGGACGAGTGTGCAGAATATATATATATATATATATATATATATATATATATACACACACATATATATATAACATCGTAATATCCCAGGGGGAGCTGATAGGTCCGGGGGGGGGGTAGAGTCTGTTCTCTTTTTAGAAAGGAGAATCCACTTTGACCGTCTTGAAGCTGTTCTCTCGACTGCTCGTGCAAAAATCTCACCCTCCCACCCGCAACTTGGTCGCAATACCTCTTAAGTCAAGACCGTGACGGTAGGTACCACGTGGCACTTGGCCGCGAAATCGACGCCGACGACGACAGCGACCACGACGACGACGACGACGGCGGCGACGACGACGACGCCGAGGTCGACGACGACAATGACGACGACGACGCCGACGCCGACGACGACGAAGACGACGACGACGTCGCCAACGAAGACGACGACGAGGGAGGAGGGAGGGCGACGACGGCGATAACGACGACAACGACGACAACGACGACAACGACGACAACGACGACAACGACGACAACGACGAGGGAGGAGGGAGGACGGCGACGACGCGAACGCAAAGAAGGAGGAAGGACGGCGACGCCGACGACGACAACGACGAGGGAGGAGGGAAGACAACGACGACGACAACGACGACGACGACGTTGACGGCGACGAAATAGGAGGGACGACGACGAGACGCCGACGACGGACGACGACAACGACGAGGGAGGAGGAGGAAGGACGACCACGGCGACAATCACGACGGAAACGACCACGACGGCAAAGAGGACGACGACGACGAACACGAGGACAGACAGAGGACGACGTAGGCGACGACGACGACGCGGGAGGAGGGAGGACGGCGACGACGACGACGACGACGACGCAAGAGCGCGCGCGCACGCTTTTGTTGAAAATCCGTGCTGCGAAACCTTGTGTTTTTGTAGGGTTTTTGGCCACACGATGTTGAAATCCTTCCAAAAACGATGGGTTTTGAAGGATTTCGGCATACGCCCGCGACGACGCGCGCGTCTGCAATTCGTTTTGTGTTGTTGCAAAGGATTCTCGCGACGGCACACGCGCAAGGGCGTTCGACAGATTTCGACATGCTCGCGCGAAGCCCGTTTGGTAGCATGTTGTGAAAATCTGGAAAAAACAATGTTTTTTTTACAAGAATTCGCAAGAGTTCGCGCGGAAGCTTTTGTAGCAAATCAGTGTAACGAAACCTTGTGTGTTTTGTATGTTTTTTTGGAAACTCGATTGCGAAATCTTTCCGGCACCGAAGGTTTTTGAAGGATTTCGGCATGCGCGAGCGACGACGCGCGCGTGCGCACTTCGTCACATTTTTTGCACAAGGATTTGTGAACAAGTGCTATGTTTGAGCAGAAAATGTCACCGCATAGTTTTTTTTTTTTTTTTTTTTTTTTTTTTTTTTTTTTTTTTTTTTTTTTTTTATATATATATATATATATATATATATATATTATAATAATATATATATATAAAACAAGGGAACCTCATAAGGGGGGGAACCGCGCCCCCCTGGGATAGTGTAAATTCATATTTCGAGTGGACATGTGGTCAGAATCGTATATGATTTACATACCCGAACGGGGGACCGATAACGCCGCGGGGGGGGGAGAGTTTATTCTCTTTTTAGAAAGGAGAATCAATTTTGTTCGCAATGGGTTGCCAACTGCGCTTCTCTCGCAATCATCCCACCCACCCGCTTGCAACCTGCTTTGCGAAACCCATGCACGGGCGATTGCGATAGCTGCTTGGCGTTGGCGAGTATTGCTGCGACCGCGCTGGCGCGCGCAGGTTCGCGCGCAGAGCGGCCAGCTAGTCTGGCGCGACGTCCGCGGCCGCGGTGGCGCTGAGCACTAGGCACTTTCCAGCACGTTTCGCCGCCCGCACTGACGCGCGGGCACATCAGTGCGAGTTGGTGATTCGGGCCGGCGCAGTATCATGGCGACGCCGACAACGGCAGACACTAAGATGATTGCAGCGATGCCAATGACGACGATGACAAAGACGACGGCAAGGGCAATGACGGCGCCGATGTTGGTCACGCCGATGACGATGATGGTGTCCACGCGTCGGTGCTGAAGGTTTGGGACAGATTTCAACATGCGCACGCGGACGACGCGTGCGGGTGGCCCGCATCCTTTCTTAAATGATATATATATATATATATATATATATATATCTATATATATATATATATATATACATACACATATACACAGGGATCGTGCCCCCCCCGCCAGCACGCGCGCAAAAGCGTTCAAATGATTCCGACACTCGCGCGCGGGAGGCCCGCTTTGTCAAATTCGATGAAAGCTTGAAGCATGTAATGTGCCCTCAAGAATTCGATAGAAAACGCGCGTATTCATGTGATACATTCTATTGCAAAGCCATATGTTTTGATATGTGTTCGGGACACTTGGTTTCGGCATCCTTTCGGGACCTGTATATTTGACTTGTGTCGGCATGCGCGCGCGACGACGCGCGCGTGCGGGCTTAATCCGTATTTGTTGCAGCAGAATTTTGGAATGAGTGGGTTTGTGATAAGCAAATGTGCGCGCATGATTTGAATTTGACATGAAGGAGGGGGCGTCGATAGCCGGGGTGCCTGGGATGGTACGGGTCCAAATCTAGGATGGACGAATGTGCAGACTCATATGCGAAAAACAAGACAACATATATTGTGTCCCGTTCGTTCCGAAGGTGGTGGTGGCGGTGGATGTTTTATACTCGGAAAAATTGTTCAATTTTTGGTTTGCAGCGCATGTGGTGCAATTTGTGCCGAGGCGTGGGCGGAGCGGGGCTGGGGCCGGCGACGGCGGCCACGTAGCCGCCAGGCCGCCATTCAGGCGCAGACGTCGGGCGGCGACGACACGGGGCCGGGGCGGCGACGGCGGCCAGATGGCAGCCAGGCCGCCATTCAGGCCCAGACGTCGGGCGGCGACGAGGCGGGGACGGCGCGGCGACGGCGGCCACGTGGCCGCCACACCGCCAGTCGAGCCCAGTTGCTTAGAAGAGAAGTGAGAGCCCCTAAGCGCAAGCTTTGGCTTGGAAGCTATGTACGTCGGCCCCCCAAAGGGCGACGAGCGCGCTGGGAAATCTTGCAGTCTGTGTTCGGCGGCGGGCGCTTTGTGGCCATGCCGCCTGGGCAGTAACATGTTTATACGACGCTTGTCTTGCACGCTCAGCTCGGACGTGCGCCACCAAAGGGGGCGCATAGCACTAGCGTTAAGTCGGGCCTGTCCCTCTACAGGAGGAGAGTTCAAAAACAGTAAATTACGCTACCGAGGACCCCCACATACTTATATTATGGCTGGAGTGATGATAGCTGAAGTGAAGCATGTGATAATGATGTTGGTGGCCGTTGCCCCGCCGATACTGTTGGTGACGCCACTCAAAAGGAGAGGTGGAAGAGGAGAAGCGCCGCGCCACCCTCTATGGTGTCGAGAAAGTGACTCGTCTACCAGAACCCCTGCGCACCCTCGATGGTGTCGAGAAAATGCCACGCCTGCTATGCCCTGGACGACCGTCGTGCATAGCGGCCGCGCTGAGGGACCACCCCCTGCGCACCCCCTATGGTGTCGAGAAAATGCCACGCCTGCTATGCCCTGAACGACCGTCATGCATAGCGGCCGCGCTGAGGGACCACCCCCTGCGCACCCAATATGGTGTCGAGAAAATGCCACGCCTGCTATGCCCTGGACAACCGTCGTTCATAGCGGCCGCGCTGAGGGACCACCCCCTGCGAACCCCCTATGGTGTCCAGAAAATGCCACGCCTGCTATGCCATGGACACTCGTCGTTCATAGCGGCCGCGCTGAGGGACCACCCCCTGCGCACCCAATATGGTGTCGAGAAAATGCCACGCCTGCCATGCCCTGAACGGCCGTCGTGCATAGCGTCCGCGCTGAGGGACCACCCCCTGCGCACCCCCATGGTGTCGAGAAAATGCCACCCCTGCTATGCCCTGGACGACCGTCGTGCATAGCGGCCGCGGTGAGGGACCACCCCCTGCGCACCCCCTGTGGTGTCGAGAAAATGCCACGCCTGCTATGCCCTGGACGACCGTCGTGCATAGCGGCCGCGCTGAGGGACCACCCCCTGCGCACCCAATATGGTGTCGAGAAAATGCCGCGCCTGCTATGCCCTGGACGACCGTCGTTCATAGCGGCCGCGCTGAGGGACCACCCCCTGCGCACCCCCATATGGTGTCGAGAAAATGCCACGCCTGCTATGCCCTGGACGACCACCCCCTGCGCACCCCCTACGGTGTCGAGGAAATGCCCTGGTGCTGTGCTGTGCCGAGCTGAGCTGTGCTGTGCTGAGCTGAGCTGTGCTGTGCTATGCTGAGCTGAGCTGAGCTGTGCTGAGCTGTGCTGAGCAGTGCTGTGCTGTGCTGTGCTGTGCTGTGCTGCGCTGTGTGGGAAGAGGAAGAGGGAGGTGAGGTGAGTGAGCGCGGGTGCGACGAGGCATGGAAGTAAACCATAACCCCACTAAGCATGTGGGGAAACATAGTCTGGGGACGATGCATCAGTCTTTTTTGTGGGGGGTTGGGCGAACCATTTGTGAATATTTGTTGATTGTTTTCTATTTTTCATCCCACATCCCCCTGTAATGCCTGGGCTAACACTAGCGTGCTCTTCTACGTCCCAGGCAGCAGAGGATCAACAACGCGAGGTTGACGCCGTGCTGAGGGCCATCGAGCGTGGGGAGGCCCAGCCGTCTCTGACATGGAGGGCGTACGGGGCAATCAAGGGCAGCGTTAGGCTTGGGGCAGGCTCAGGGGAAGATGCATCGACCCCCAATCGCCCGTTGATCGCCGATAAGGGGCCCGATGGCCCATGCCAACTCGGGAAGAGGCAGACTCGCTGCCGAAGGCCTGATCGCCAAAGCTATCGTCGAGGCATCGCCTCTTCCAGGTCGATGCTGCCCCCCCCCCCCCCGAGCTGCCCCCCCCCCCAAGATTTGTCGCATCAGGCAGTCGAGGTTGGCGCCGCACAAGGGCTCACAGCCGGGGGCCAGCGAGCGCTGGCGGGCCGAGCCGCCCTGCGATCCGACGCCGCGGCAGGCGTGTGCAGCGCTGCGGGGAGTCGCGACCAAAGCTTCGGACGTCGTACTGCTGCGGCTCCTCTCGAGCCGGACCCAGACATCCGTTTTTGCTTGTCTCTCTTTGTCTCTCCGTCTCCCTCTCTCTCTCTCTCCTTTTTCACTGCGGGGTCCCTGAA
Organism: Prorocentrum cordatum; assembly: GCA_963575745.1. Classification (NCBI taxonomy): domain Eukaryota; class Dinophyceae; order Prorocentrales; family Prorocentraceae; genus Prorocentrum; species Prorocentrum cordatum. The sequence goes on from CAUYUJ010001768.1 coordinate 29,341, forward strand.
GGTCCCAGCCCTTTTCCCAGGGCCGTTTTTTCATCCCGAGCTGTTTTTGTCCTGAGGCTCCTGCGTTGGGCTCTCGTTCTGGATCGAGCACTGCGGTCGCGATCTCCTTCTCCTCCCGCCTCCCATCCGAGGTGCCTGCCTGCTACCCTGCTGTCCTACCTCGCCGTCCTGCCTGGGGGCGCCCCTGGAGGGCCGCGAGCGGCGAAACTGCCGCCACTTTGCAGGGCTGCTGGGGGGCCAGCGGAGTGACGTCATGCGCATATTCAGATTTGACCTTGCCATCCCTGCGGGGCCGCGAACTGCGAATATGTCGCTACTTTCGAGGGCTGCTGGGAGTCGCCATCCATATTCATTGGCGACTGCGAGCCGCGAAACGGCTGCTGGGTGAGCCAGCGGAGTGACGTCATAAGCAGATTCAGATTCGACCTCGCCATCCCTGGGGGGCTGCGAACTGCGAATCAGTCGCTACTTTCGAGGGCTGCTGGGGGGTCTAGCGGAGTGACGTAATACGCAGATTCAAATTAGACTCCGCCATCCATGGGCGGTTGCGAACTGCGAAACAGTTGTCACTTTCGAGGGCTGCTAGGGGGGCCCGCGGAGTGACGTCATGCGCAGATGTTGATTCGACCTCGCCATCCATGGGCGGCAGTGAACTGCGAAACCGTCGCCATTTTCGAGGGTTGCTGGGGGGGCTAGCGGAGTGACGTCATACGCAGCTCTAGATTAGAGCTCGCCATTCCTGGGGAGCGGGTGCGAACTGCGAAACGGCCGTCACTTCGAGGGCCGCTGAGTGACGTCATTTGGTGATTTAGATTCGACCTCGCCTGGGGGGCTGCGAACTGCGAAACTTTCGCCATTTTCAAAGAATTGCTGTGGGGGCTAGCGAAGTAGTGTAATGCGCAGATTCAGTTCAGACCTTGCCGTTGCGGATGCGAACTTTGAAACCACCGTTGTCACTTTCGAAGGCTGCTGGGGGGGCCAGCGGCGTGACGTCATGCGCAGGTTCCAATCAGACCTCGCCGTCCATGGGCAGCTGCGAACTGCGAAACTGTTGTCACTCTCGAGGGCTATGTGTGGGGGGCGGAATGACGTCGTGCGCAATTTCGAATCAAACCTCGCAATCCTTGGGGGGCAGCGAGCTGCGACACGGTCGCCGCTTTCGAGGGATGCAGGGGGAGGGGGGAGGGACAGCGGAGTGACGTGATGCGCAGATTCAGATTCGACCTCGCCATCCCCGGGCGGCTGCGAGCGGCGAAACTGTCGCCACTTTGCAGGGCTGTTAGGGGGGGCCAGCGGAGTGACGTCATGCGCAGATTCAAATTAGACCTCGCCATCCCTGGGGGGCTGCGAACTGCGAAACTGTCGCGTTATGCGCATAGGAGCAGCTGCGAATTGCGAAACTTGTCATCATGTTCGATGGCTGCTGGGGGGTGGGGGGGGGAGCAGCGGAGTGACGTCATGCGCAAATTCAAATCAGACCTCGCCATCCCTTGGGGGCATCGAGCTGCGAAATTGTCGCCACTTTCGAGGGCTGCTGGGGGATGGGGGATGGGGTGGCAGCGAAGTGACGTGATGCGCAGATTCAAATCAGACCTCGCCATCCATGAGCGGCTGCGAACTGCAAAACCACCTTCACTTTCGAGGGCTGCTGTGTGTGTGTGTGAGTGTGTGTGTGTGTGCTTGTTTGTTTGTTTGTTTGTTTGTTTGTTTAGCTAGTTAGTTAGTTAGTTAGTTAGTTAGTTAGTTAGTTAGTTAGTTAGTTAGTTGTTTGTTTGTCTGTCTGTCTGTTTGTTTGTTTGTTTGTTTGTTTGTTTGTGTGTGTGTGGGCAGCGGAGCGACGTCATGCGCAGATTTGGATTGGACCCCTGGGGGCTGCGAGCTGCGAAACGGTCGCCGCTTTCGAGGGCTGCTGAGCGGGGGGCTGGCGGAGCGACGTCATGCGCAGATTTTGACCAGACCTCGCTATCCACGGGCGGCTGCGAACTGCGAAACTGTGGCTATTGTCGGGGGCTGCTGGGGAGGGCAGGGGAGTGACGTCATGTGCAGATTCATATTAGACCTCGCCGTCCCCGGGCGGGGGGGGGAATTGCGAAACTTTTGCCACTTTCGAGGGCTGCTGGGGGGGTGGGGGGGGGCTAGCGGGGTGACGTAATGCGCAGATTCAGATTCGAGCTCGCCATCCTTGGGCGGCTGCGAATTCCGAAGCTGTTATTACTTTCGAGGGCTGGGAGGGCTAGCGGAGTGAAGTGATGCGCAGATTTAGACCAGACCTCGCCATCCATGGGCGGCTGCGAACTGCGAACCAGTTGTCATTTTCGAGGACTGCTGGGAGGCTGGGGGGGAGGGGCAGCGGAGTGACGTCATGGGCGGCTGCGAACTGCGAAACAGTCGCCGCTTTCGAGGGCTGCTGGGGGGGCTGGCGGAGTGACGTAATGCGCAGATTCAGATCAGAGCTTGCTATCCATGGGCGGCTGGGAACTGCGAACCTTTTGTCACTTGCGGGGGCGGCTGGGGGGCCAGCGGCGTGACATCATGCGCAGATTCAGCCATCCTGGAAGGGGCTGCGAATTGCGAAACTTTTGCCACTTTCGAGTGATGCTGGGGGGGGGGGCTAGCGGAGTGACGTAATGCGCAGATTCAAATTAGACCTCGCCATCCATGGGCGGCTGCGAACTGGGAAACTCGTTCGACACTTCGTTAGCGTGTTGCGCAGACACTGTTTCGATACCTTCCTGGGTGCTCGACAATGTTTCTGGGGTTTGGTCCCCAAGTACGATGGGGACAACAGAAGCCTCGGCCTGTACCGCCCAGGCACACTCAGGCACGCGAGGCGGCCGCCCAGCCATGCCTAGACTTCCTCTCTGTCAAGGGAGGAAAAACCACCCGATCCGATAATTGGCGTTTGCTAAACGGCCGTGGGCGTTTGCTAAACGGCCGTGGCCGTGGGCGTTTGCCCAGTTCGATTACTTCTTTGGGTGCGTTTACTAAACGGCTTCGCGTGTCGGGGTGCTAAAAATGAGGGTGGCTGTTCTGCTCTCTACTCTGGGTCCCCCCCCCCCGCCCCCCGCGCGCAGGTTCGAGGCGAATCCGAGGGGCCCGTCGCACAGGAGCGGGGCGCTGGCAAAGGACGTGCCCTTGGCCTGGGGCGCCCCCAGCAGCG